>OU343221.1:222398866-222504636 GCA_910596185.1 Chrysanthemum makinoi | reverse complement strand
CCTCATACTGAGTATCCTGAAGATGACTCACTAAGAGACTATACACTAAGTGACCTGTTAGTGTTTAACGGACTAAACACTTGGGCTATTTTCTATTCAAATCCTAGATTAAGGGGTTTGGGTATTTACTAAACCCAACAGTCTCCCCCTATTTGGATATACAAATAGCCTAAGTGTTTGATCAGTGTAAGTGAGCAAATGGCTTCTTCTTACACTGAATGTACTAATGAATACAATCAGGAACACTGAGTAATTTAATAAAAACATACATCTTTTATTGATCAGATTACATGGCTCCTATCACTAGCACAAAAACCTAAATCAAAATGATCAGTCTTGATGGATTCCCAGTGCTTCAAGCTTGACTTTCTTTGTGATCGTTTCCCTGTCGATGCTCTCTTATCTTGGCATTTAAGTCGACCAGAACTTGATATTTGCAGGAGTCTGAATTTGAGAAGCCATGGTATGTAGCTCAAAGATTGTTGCCACTCCAGCCTTATCAATATCGCTCCACCTTTGGAACGCTGGGTTTCCATATTCATCAAAGAAAAATAGCCCTCTTCGTGCTTTTCAATCACCAAACAGCTTTACAAACTTAACACCTTCAGCGGCTCCTCGTTGCATTGAAACCAGGCACTTTTATCTCAGGTGGAACTCAACTCTCTTCCTTTTGCCGTGGATGATTGTGGTTGAGATCCTTGAGGTGCGATTAAGGCGGCGTGTCAATCCTCGCCAGTTGTGCCTGGTGCATCCCTCGTCTTTCATATCTTTACTGAGCATCTTCATCTGCTCCTTAACCACCGCATTCTTCTTCTTTTCAATAATTGGACCAAGCTCTTTGAGTTCAGTGATCCCAAAGTCAGTGAACTTTAGGGATCATGAACCTCGAAGTGTCTTTTATCATCCCCTCTGTAAACATTCATGGCCAGTGGTTTGGTATTGGGGATGATTTTGACATCTGTGATCTTTTCAGGTAGCCTTCGGCTTGTCATTGTCCAATTGTAATGCTCAATTCTCGCTTTGCCTCGAGGGCTTCATTCTTCTTCTTCTTTTCTTCCAACTGTTTTCTCATTTCACCATCCGAAAGCGCTGAGCTTCCTTGAACTTTTGTCCTGCCTGACCCTTTTAAGCCTCTTAGCATCTATTCCAACGTTTTCGCTTCTTCAACGACCATCTTTACCCTCTACGCTTTTTCTTTCTTCCTCGCAAGTTTTCGTTTCCTTTCATCTTTTGCAAGATAGGCACTTAGTCTGTTATGGTGTGAGCGTGTATTCAGTGTCGCCGATTTTAAAGGGAATCTTCTCAAGCACAGGTGGTGTTGTCATGATGCCTTTTCCTTTATCCCGCCCTAAGAAGAAAATGCTACCAGGGGCGGTGTTGTTGTTATTATTGGTGTGATCATTGTCAGTGTTGTTGTTGATGTTGGTGGTGGGATTGATGAGATAGGTATTGCTGAGACTGGTAGTGATGATGAGATTGGGCTGCAGATATCTTGGTGGTGTTGTCTCCACCTAGTGTGAAGAGGAGTTTCTTCAGCTTTCTCCCCTCAACTCTGGGGCGTCGGTGAGGCAAGAGTTGGTGTTGGGGCTGAGGGGACCGAGCTGCTTGACCCTTGAAGGCTGATAAATTTCAGAGATCATAGCCTTGATATCCGAAGTGTCGATTTGAATACCGTGACTTTTGCTTCCAAATTTGCTTGAGAAACTTCCGAGCAGTCATTCGAGGCCCGAGATTCCGGACAGGGAAGAAGATGCCCGAGCCAAAGTAGCCACCGAGTATTCACAAATCCCAATGTAGCTTGAAGAGACTGGATGAAGATTGAAGACCACTGAACATTTGCAGATTGGAGCATTTCACCAGTTCAGCAAATAGGTGGAGGATTGTTTCAAGTAAGCCTCAGAGCCTTCAGACTTTCGAGTTGAGCGCTGGATCTTCTTTGACAAATTCTATGATTTCATCTATCTTTGTGCCTACACCCTGAAGGTTCCTGAGAAATTTAGCCAAGTTTTCATCCAGTCTGTGAAGATTGTCATACATCGATCCCCTGTACTCATGAACATTTTCATCAAAGGCTTGTACCTCAGCCTTTAGATCAAGCATAACGGCAGCAGCCTCGGATGTTGTTCCCACAATGTTTCAGATTGACCAGAGTATAACCTCCTTGAAGCTTTGGTGATCCACTGAACAAGCTGCCTCTCGGTGAGGCGAAGAACATTATCAGATCTTTTGAACTCATTAGTGGAGGAAGAGGAGTCATCATTGTCAGGCTTAAATGGAGATTCAAGATGCTCTGTGGATCATGCTGAGGTCCTTGTTCAGCTTGAACCTCACGTCCACTTCTTCCCTCACGATAAAATTTCATCATCACTTGTCGGCAAGTTCATCTTTAGAAAATAGTATCCCAAGTAACATCAACAACGGTTAACAAGGGGTTGGTGATGGGTTCCATATCAGGTTGGTATATTTCCTCTCGAGTCTTTATCCCCGTTGACCCCTCAGACACTGGTGGGCGTTTCCCAGTGCCTTCTCTGGAGTCAGGATTGGGTTTGGGTTCCATATCGGCGGGTTGTTTCTATCCCTCCGAGTCTTTGTCCCCCTGAGACACTGATGGGTTTTTCCCAGTGCCTTTAGCAGAGTCAGTGATGGTGGTATCCCTATCAGTAGGTTGTTTGTTTCCCCCTGAGTCTTTGGGATCATTCAGTGTGCCCTCAGACAAAAGTTGTGATTTGCTAATGTCATCCTTGGGCGCTGGAAGGCGCCCCTACCAACGGGTTGTATGTTTCCCTTTGAATATTGAGGAGTAGTAGTTGGGACCAAGGGCACTGATTGTGATTTATCAGTGTCCTTCGTTGTCACCTTGGTGGATGTTGCTTGGTCACCGTAGGTGTCTGGTTAGTCGGGGGCTTCTTTTGCCTTTTAGGCGTGCTCCGAAGCCTCGGGGCCCGAGGCTTGGGTTTGGTTTTAGTCCCAGTCGAGACTTCCCTTTCTCTTTATAGGAGCAGGGTTAGAGACACGATTCCTCTCGGTTGTTTACAAAGAACCATATGGGCCGTCAATTCAATATTTGTGACAAGGGATGGGTCCTTTTGAAAATTTGATTGGCTCAGGATAACAGGTAAAGCACCAAATTGTTCTTCCTGAGGATAGTTTGTACCCAGTAACACTTGCAAAGCACAAGATCACTGTAAATGATCTCCCCTATGTCGACAGTGACCCCATTCATCAAGCAGTATGCCATCATCAACTTAATAGAGTTAACTTGTTCAGTGGATGAGTGGTTCCCGCCGAGGACCTGAATCACAAAAGTGAATAGGATCCTCCAAGCCACGGGAAATGAGCTTTTGGTGACTGGGGTCTTGTCTAAAAAAGTTGGATCTAAAACGATTTGTTTTAACCCATCCTTCACTGTGGAGGGTTCAGGATGGGCTACATAAACACCTTTGTTGTAATCTAACCCTGTGGAGGTGCAAAAATTTTTGTAATCCAGGGTGAATTGTTGCCCCCCATTAAGACTGAACCTGATGAGATATTCCCTAAGAGGTATAAGGTTGTTCTCATCAGTAGAGGGTGTCGGGTCAAAGGCCTTGGCTGTAGCCCAAAACTCCCTGAGGAGGTTTTGGTACAGTATTGAGGGACACTGAACAAAGGCCGTTTTCAGTGGGAAGTTATATAAAAATTTCATAATTTCCTTATAGGCTGGGACAACTTGAGGATATTCAAAATTTCCTATGATATTATTTGTTTTAAATTCAACATTGCTAAGATCACCTACCCACTGTGAAGCAAACTGGAGAAATTGTGTACTTGCCATTTCAAAAAACAATTTAGGGTTTTGATAAAAACAATTTGACAAGAACAATCAAAGAGTTTTTTTTATCTCTCAAGTTTGTGATGAAAAACTTTTGTAAATGTTTACAAAGAAGGTTTTTTCAGAAGAAAGATTTGAAGATTTTGAAGCACACACAAAGTTTTGAGTTTGAGAAGAGATTTTAGCAGAGTTTTGTTACAAAAACAATTTGTGTGTGTGTTTATGGTTGAGAAGGGGGGTATTTATAGAGTGGTGAGAGGGGTTAAATGTGCATAAATGGAGATTTGTAAAGTCAGTTTATGAAAACGTTTTGAATCTCCACATTTAATGCCACAACTCCACTACCCGCAGTAAAATCCCGTTTTCAAGGGAGCTGCAAAGGCACAGTAAAAGTGCACTTTTGCAGTAATAAAATATCAATAAGATATTTCATGTGTGAGGGGGCATTTAATGCCAAGTGAGGATTAGGTAAGTTTGTGAGGGACCCTTGATATGGTTGACAGTAAGACAAAGAGACATATATTCCTATATTAAATTGGCATAGTTACCAACCTAGGACATTTAAGTAACTGATACTTGGATCATTTAGTTACTTATTCAATGCTCAATATTAATCGTTGGGTCCCTGAATGAGTCTTACTCATTCAGTGAGAGGTTGTATTGTGGGTTTCATTCAGGGAGGAGGAATCATTTCAGAGAACTTAGAGATTGGTTTTCGATGCCCGACTTTCAATGTCAAGCATTCCCAATTCAAACTTTCAGTCTCCAAGGTAGGTTCATCCAAGGGTTTGGTGAAGATATCAGCCAGTTGATACTCAGTAGGGATGAAATGGAGTTCTATGTCTCCTTTCATTATGTAGTCCCTGATGAAGTGATATCTGATATCAATGTGTTTGGTTCTTTGATGAAGGACAGGGTTGTTGGAGATTGCAATTGCACCGGTGTTGTCACAGAAGATGGGTACCATTTTGTAATGGATGTCATAGTCATTGAGTTGACTTTTCATCCATAAAACATTGGCACAACACCCTGCAGTAGCCACATACCGCCTTCATGAAGACATAGCCACGATTGTTGCTTTTAGCACTCCAACAAACCAGTTTTCCTCCAAGAAATTGACAGGATCCTGAGGTACTTTTTCTGTCCATGTTGTAGCCAGCATAATAAGAATCAGAGTAACCCTTGAGATCAAACCCTAAGCACTTTAGATAATAGAGTCCAAGGTTTGGGGTTCCATTCAGGTACCTGAGTATTCTTTTGGCTGCAGTGAGGTGGGATTCTTTGGGATTGGACTGATATCTTGCTATTAGACAGACTGAGAATTGTATGTCTGATCTAGTAAATTAGATACATCAGTGAGCCTACAATCCCTCTGAAATGAGTTTGATTGACTGATTTGCCGTGAGATCGGTCCAAGGTTGTTTGGAGGGACCATTGGTGTCTTCACTGAGGCACGATCGGATATCTCATATTTCTTTAAGAGATTTCTGGTGTATTTCTCTTGACTGATGGATATACCTTTGTCAGTTTGCCTAATCTGTAGTCCAAGGAAGTATGTGAGTTCACCCATCATGCTCATTTCGAACTTCTTTGTCATCAGTTTTTCAAACTGTTTGCAAAGTTTGTAGTTTGTTGAGCCAAAGATGATGTCATCAACATACACTTGGACCAGTATCACATCCTGTTGTGTTCTATAGACAAACAGTGTGTTGTCTATCTTTCCTCTGACAAACTTGTTTTGTATCAAGAAGGATGAGAGAGTTTCATACCATGCCCTGGGAGCTTGTTTAAGTCCATAAAGGGCTTTGTCAAGCTTGCAGATATAGTCAGGAAATTCACTACTCTCAAATCCAGGAGAACATGCCAACATATACATCTTCCTTGAGATCACCATTTAAGAATGCACTTTTAACATCCATTTGGTAGACTCTGAAGTTCATGTATGTTGCATATGCAAGGAATATCCTGATTGCTTCCATTATTGCAACAGGAGCAAATGTCTCATCATAGTCAATGCCTTCTTGTTGATCGTAACCTTGGCTACAAGTCCGCTTTGTTTTTAATGACAGTTCCGTTTTCATCTGTTTTGTTTCTGAAAACCCACTTCATTCCTATGACAATGACATCCTAAGGTCATGACCTTGTTTTTTTCAAACTGTTGCAGTTCTTCTTGCATAGCCCTGAACCCGGCTTGGGTGCTTTAGAGCCTCAGGACACTTTTGGATTCTATTTCGATAGGTAATCGGCATATAGACATTCATTGGTGAAGCTGCAGTTAACTTAGCGCCATGCTTCTAGTGAGCATGCCCTCTGGGTTCACCAATAATGTTTACAAGCTCAATGTCCGAGATTTTTCCACTTACTTTGTGGTCTAGGATCTGAGCTTGAAAAGGTCACTGGAGACTCGGGAGTGAGTTCGGTGCTTGAGCCACATAATCATTAAGATCATCTGTTGAGATGTCTTGTTCAGGTTGGGGTTCTTGATTCACAGGTTCTTGAACATTTGGTTCAAGATACCTATCCCAGTAGGGACTGATTGATTATCAATGAATTCACTAATAGGTGGTTGGGGAAGGTTGTGAGGTAAGACATAAAATGAGATGTCGATCGCTTGATATGAGGAATTGAATTCTGTGTTGTACTCATCAGGAGGATATCTTGATGAGTCATCAATTCCTATTTCCTCCACTGAGGTGTTGGTGAACCCGATGCTTTCAGCACTTTCATCAAAGGTGACATGAAAGGTTTCCTCAACTTGTTGTCTCCTTGTGTTAAAACCCTGAAGGCTTTGGAGATCAGTGAGTAGCCTAAGAAATATCCATCATCGGCTTTTGCATCAAACTTGCCTAGATGATCCTTGTGGTTATGAATGAACACAGGACATCCAAACACATGAAAATAGCTGATGTCACGAAGTCTACCTTTGAAGATCTCATATGGGGTTTTATTATGTCTTTTGACAATGATTGATATGTTTTGAGTGTAACATGCGGTTTTAACGCTTCGATCGTAAATGCTTTGAGAGGGTTGAGCCATTTAGCATGGTTCTAGCAGCCTCAATGAGAGTTCTGTTTTTCCTTTCAACGACCCCATTTTGTTCAGGGGTATAAGGAGATGAGAAATTTTGAGAAATTCCTTTTTCATCACAAAAACTCTCAAGCTCTTGATTTCTAAACTCAGTACCATTGTCAGTTCTGATTTGTTTAATAGTAATGTCATTCCGGTTTTCAATCTTCCTAATGAATGACATTATTGTATCAGCTGCCTGACTCTTTTTGGAAAGAAATTATACCTAAGTGTATCTTGAGAATTCATCAACAATGACAAGTGTATACTTCTCATGCTGGATAGATCTGGGGACTGACAGTCCAAAGAGATCCATGTGCGGAGGTGAAGGCTGACTTTTGATGGAGAAATTTTGTTTGGTTTTGAATGATGCTCTATGGTGTTTACCTTTTTCACAGGCAGAGCATGGTTTCTCTTTAGCAAAAACCAGTGATGGTAAGCCAAGGACCTTGTTTTGTTTTGCCAAGTTGTTGAGGTTTTTGAAGTTCAGGTGTGCGAGTCTTTTATGCCATAGGCAATTGATAGTTTCAGTGGCTTTAGCAAAGAGGCAAGTTCCATCTTGGGAGAGTGTTGACATGTCTAACACATAAACATCATCTATCCTAGGAGCTATCAACACAACTTCCTTGTTGGAATTGAAGATGGTACCTTGTTTGTCATTGAATTGCACAATGTACTTAGCATCACACAGTTGACTGACACTGATGAGATTGTATTTTAGACCATTGACATAAGATATTCTAGAGAAAAGTATTCCATTGCAGTTCATGAACCATAACCTTCAGTGGGACATGATGAGTTATCACCAAATACTACCTTGGGTCTTGGTTCCTTTACATACTTGTGCATATACTCCTTCACACAGCCATGCTTCTTGAGCATCCACTGTCTAGATGCCAAATAGGCTCCCTGGCGTGTCTCTGCACAAGTAGTAAAATGAATTAGTTTCTCTTAGTGACCCACTTACTAGTGGGCTTGGGTCTCAAGGTCTCTTTGAATTTGGTAATTGACTCATGGTCAGTGGTTGAGTGCATTGTGCTACCACAAGTTTTGCATTTGGAGACTGAGGAAGACTCAGTGACTCTGGGTTGTTTTGTACCTCTCCTTGCATGAATGACACTGTCATGTTGGGAAGTCTCATAAGCTGGATTGCCGCATATATCACAGCATTTGTTCATGAGACAATCATCCTGATGATGATCATTAAACCCACAGTGAGGGCAAAGAGGAAAAGGTTTTACTCTACTCTTGGGAGCAGTTTTCTTTTAACTATCAAGAATATCTTGAACCTTTTTGAGTTCGTCTTGAAGAGCCTGATTTCTTTTAACTAGTTCAGTGTTTTGAATTTGCAAAGTGACAGCCTCAAGCTTAGCTTGTTTTAAAAGAAGCAGTTCATCCCTACACTTGTTTAACTCAAAACTTAGCTTGTTGTATTTTGAAAAATGATTTAGTCTTTGCTCCTCTACGAACTTAAGGTCAAAATTAAGATAATTCATGTAAGACTGCCAATCAGAGTCATCATCCATAGAAAGTAGAATATTTACCTTCTTTATTGTGATATTGACCCATTCTCCATTTCTGGCATGATTCTTTCCAAATGCCAACTTGTCCTCTTCTCGAGAGGGCCATCGGTGCCTGACATGCACCATTTCATCATCTAATGACACGCTCTTCATCCTAGTCAAAGGTTTCAAACAAGGCCTTTGTTTTACCCCTGCAGATTGAACACTTTTTGTTGTTTTTGAGGGACTGGCCTCGAGCAATGCAAGCTTAGCTTTGACTTTCTTATACTTAGCTTCAAAATCAACAGTTTTGTTTTGATCATATTTGTTTTGAAAATTTTGATGAGACTGATAGATTTTTTGTTGAAATTTGCTAAACTCGAGTATTGATTTGACCCCGATGGTTTATAAGAGGGTTCAAAATTGTTTTTGAAAAAAGTCTTTTGCAAAATGACCTCTTTTGTGACACTTAAAGCATTCAGTGTCCTCATTTGCTTTGGCATTTGAAAAACCTTTGTTTCTTTTATAAACCTTCGAGAGTTAGCAAGGAGTGCCCTTTCGAAATTCAGTGTTCGAGGTCATTTAGGTACTCCTCACTTGATCTCTCATCGGCTCATCATCGAATTTTCCGAAAATCTTGAACAACATTGTTAGAATAGAAAGCAGTTGATATTGGTGATGAGGTGATGGTCAGGGACTTCTTGACTTCCTGAGACTTCTTTAAGTCAGCGTATCGTCTGTTGATGAGGTTTTCCTCATAGACAAATTTCCCATAAATTTCAAGAAGCTCAAGATTCTGGATATGATTAGCATTCCTAAGTCCCTGAGAGAAATTCAACCACTTCTCCGGGAGACTGTTGACAAAACCAACATTGATTTCATGTTTGGACAACTTAACACCATCATTTGACAGTTCATTTAAAAGAGTTTTGTACTAGGTGTAAGTTTGAGAGAGAGTTTCTGAGTCCTTAGCCCTAAAGGTGTTATACTCAAGTTTCATGTCCATTATCCTGTTTTCCTTGGTATCAGATGGTCCTTCATGACTATGAACTAGGTCATCCTGTGTTTGTTTAGTTGTACTATAACTTATAATGACTTCATAATATCGTCAGGAAGACAAGATATTATGATACTTTTGAGTCTTTGGTCCTGGTTGACCACTCTCCTTTCATCCTGGGTCCACTGAGCTTCAGGTTTAGGCAAACCTTCAGCTGTCTTTGGGACAAATGGACCTTCATTTATACACTTGATATAATAAGGTTCCATCCCAATCAAATAGCAAAGCATTCGTGTTAGGAATTGGAAATTCCATGTTAAAGTGTCGGTCACCCCAATTATAGTCTAGCATATGTTAGCTCGTAGACTTGTAGTTATTTACGTTGTTTAAGTAGTTTATTAGTTAATTAGTAGCATAGTATAGTTTAGTGTAACACCGTGGAGGAAGGACGGGTCTTTACCCACTGTATGCCTGATCCACAGGCCGATATGAGGTCGTGTATTTTGTAACTATAAATACCCCTTCCATCCATGGAAGGGGTGGTGCTTTTCTCATAATCTAACCTTACATTGGTGAAGCAAGTCTCTACCAAGAAAACACCCAACTCTCTACTTTCTCTCTCTAATGGTTAACATGTATTTTGATCATCTAAGACCAACCGAATCATCAACACAATAATATATCGATCCTACAAATGGTATCAGAGCCAGGTTTTTGTGTTTTGATGATTTTTAGTGGTTCTGTTTCATGTTTTAAAAACTGTTTTAGCATCTCTTTTGGTCGGATAAGTTATTTTTCTTGATACTTGATTACTACAGTTTTTGACAATTTCATGTATTCTTTTGGTCAAAATATCTCATGGTCCATCAATGTTTACAAAATCTGTCTTTTCTCATGTCCATGTCCAAGTCAGTATTTCTGTAATGTTTATTTTGTACCAAAAGTGAAGTCTAACGTTGGTCATATCTGTTTTGTCAAAAATGGTCATATTGTAGTCAAACATGGGTCAAAATGGTTTTCTTATGACTGTTTTCTGTGTTTTTGAAGCTGAACGGTTCTTTTGGTCGGAATACTCGCCGGAAAAAGTAAAATGGTCAAATATTCTTGTTGGCGAGTTGGTCTAATCTGCTAGCGACTTGTCATTAACCTGTGTAGCGAGTTGGGTCAATCTACCTAGCGACTTGTCTTTACAAGTCGTAGCAACTTGGTCTAGCGACTTAGTGCTAGCAACTTAGTGCTAGCGACTTAGTGCTAGCGACTTGTTAACAGACCTAGCGACTTGATAACAGACCTAGCGACTTGACAGACAGAAAGGATGAAGAAAAAGAATCAAACCACGACCTTACTACCATTACTTCATCAGTACCCTGGTTTTTAGAATTAACAAAACATTTTGACTCGAAGAAGTAAAATCAGATTAATTCGAGAGGCACAAGAAATACAAATCTGATCCGAATCATAACTTGACAAAACCCATCCCTTCACCAACAAATCTATCACTAATCTAACTCATCCTCCATCAAAACCTTGACTCAAACGTAATTTTATTTCAAGAAAGATCTCAGCTTTGGTTCGTTTTTAATTTTTTTCAAGATTTTTTTTAAACCATTCTCATCATTGATCAATTGTTTGTTATTCGAAGTCAAAGAAAGAGTTTAACAATTATGTTAACTCGTTTCTTTATTTCGTTCTTATGCTACACTCAAATCTGATAATCAAAAACTAATCTACAAACACCACACCTTACCCGAGACCCTTTTGAAGGATCTTGAAGCCCTCGTTGTACTCGAACACAAAGATTGATCGAAATGATTTGGTATATTGATGTGTTAAGTGTTGAGATTGATAAGAGAATGGGAGATATCCAAGATTTTGGTGAGATTTGTTTTGGGTTAGATGTGAAACAGAGATAAGATGGGAGGCGTTTTTTTTAGAAGGAGATTAGGTTTAGTGTTGATATGAGAAATTTTAGGGTTTGCCTATTAAATACCGGTTACTCTAATTTTGTCATGGATCGGGTACTGTTTTTCAATCATGGGCCTCACACTCAAATAACCGGTTGTGTTAATTGGATTATTTGGGCTTGTGACGAAAAACTAATTTAGGAGTTTAATGGGCCTCGTGTTTGTGGACTTACTCTGGTGGATATTTACGAATTGCACATTGGCCATATATTTGATCGTGAAATATGATGGATTTTGTGGTATTTGGTTGTGGCTCATGAGGTTAAAATTCTCTGAATGCGACACAGATTTTTCATGAATATACATTTAAGTGTTGATATTCCACAACTCGATATATAATTAATTGGTTTGTCTTAGGTCTCATTCATCGCACGTGTGTATGATCCTGATATATCACGAAAATATTATCTTTGAACTTGAACGTTTGATTGCATGTCATATGATACGGATAATGACCTCAAGTGATGTTATTTCATGGGTATAAATGAATGAGAATTGTCTTATAGTCCATGATACTCTGCACGTGTGAATTGGACAAAAAAAAAACTTTGATGATGATTGGAACGGGTTTATATAATCTATGTGATGACTTGGGCTTTGAATGATGAAAAGATGGGCCTCTCATGGTTATGATCTGATAATGGAGTGATGATGAGATTTGATGTGCTATAAGGATTGATACTTTGGTTTATGCATTTTCACAAAAAATATTATGTTGCGGCTTGAATTGATGGTAGAACTTTGTTGACTACGGGGTTGTTTGTACGGTATTTCTTATTTGGCTTTGAAGTGAGGTTTTCTGGGCGTGTTTACTTATTTCTTCTTCTTTCTTTCTACCCTTCCAAGAAGATGACTTGTTTGGGCATTTACAGAGTGTGATTAAGACTTGGCTATTTAGTTACGGTTGTGATTCTTTCTCGCTTAACCCACAACGTAACTATCACTTCGGTGTCTCACGCTATTAAGGATACGTCAAGAGGTTTTGTACATTGGGTACACCGTTTCTTCTTCACAAGGATTAGTACAAGTTTAAGTAACAAATGTAGGGAATTTTACTTCATGCTCAAGTTTGGCATATCGGGTTTACTTCTCCTTGTTGTCACTACAATAGCCAACAGAATGTGTGAATGATGTGTTTACCAAAGTGTATATTCGATGTTTGATGTTATTGGTGATGTCGGATAATGAACCGTTGATGAACCACTGCATGTTCCCCTAAAACAGATATTCACTGAAACCAAAGTTGTCATAACACATTCAAGCTGACATTGTTTACGGTTTTGTCTTGATTTTGTAAAATCCCGTGAAAGAATCCATTTCTCGGTTTAAATCATAGACTTGTAAAATCCCGTGAAAATGGAAACATCCTGGTAAAAGTAAAATGCATTTCCGGATCTTTCTTACGGTTTATTCTTGGTTTTGTAAAATCCCGCGAAAGAAACTATTTCTCGGTTTAAACTGTAGAATTGTAAAATCCCGTAATGATGGATCCATTCTGGAGAAAGGAACGTGTATTTCTGGATCTTATTGCTGGTACTACGGTTTCTGTTTCGAAGAAAGGATAAAAGGGTGTATTTCATGAATTGGATGTGTGTTTGGATATTCGTCATGGTAGTTTGGTTATTAAATGGTTTTACGGGGTTATGTGCTTTTACCATGGTCGGGATGAAACCATTATCATAGTTCGCTTAAAACGTTAAAGGAGGCTAGATGTGAGCTTTTAACCAGAAGATGTGACAACGGCGTTAATTCAATATTATTTATTTGAGGTTGAAGTGAATTATCACGGGCGAGTGTACTTAGTATCTGAAGGTATCAGGGATGGTTAAATGAAGATTCTTCATGATCCTTGCTCGAGCTTATTATCAAAAATGAAGACTTGGAAATCTAGTTATTGTTGGGTGACTTTTACCTTTTCTTTTTACCACTTGGGGGAATTGGGCTCTTATCACCTCAAAATAACTATCACTTTAAGGAGTTACGTTGTAGTGCTCAGATTCACATTCAGTTGTGGATTTTCAAGAGGTAAAGTACGTCTATTACTTGATGGTTGGTTGGATGAAGAGTATAGAGTACTTAGAGAGTACTTAGAGATGCTAATGGAAATCGGCACCGCTCTTTGTTACATATGTGCAAGTTTAAGTCACGAGTTCGGGTTAGTTTACTTCAGGGTCAAATTCATCATATTGGGTTATCTCCATCAGCTGTCACTACAAAGAGCCTACTGAATGATAATGGGTTGATTACATGTTTTGCCAAGAGAGCTGAAAAAAGAGAGATTATGACGTATGAACACTACAGTTCATGCCTCGTACTCTAAAGAAAAGAAAAGTGTACGTATAAGTGCGCTTTATCTTCGAAAGAAGAGAAATCTTCTCATGACGTATGAACACTACAGTTCATGCCTCGTTCCTTAAAGAAAAGAAATGTGTACGCTTCAGTGCGCATTATCTTCGGAAGAAGAGAAATCTTCTTATTTATGACCATTCTCATCCACATGCTTCATACTTTTTCCATGCGCTTCAGTCATCAAGTGAACCGGGCTACCGCTGATTGTTTTCTCATTCCACTTGCTCGATTATAATGAAGATGGCGACATCATGTGCTTATTTTGCGGGAGAGAAGTGTGAATAGAACATTCGGATGATTTTCACTTATTTAATCAAGAATGGCAACTCCGTATGCAATTCTTGAGGGGGAGAAGAAGTATGAAATTACTGCATGGTTGATTGATTTATGAGAATAAATGGTCAAACGGCTCCAAACTCATGTAAGAACCGATCTTCTTCTTATCGGGTCATCGTTACATGGAGTTTCTTCTATGAGCCGTTGGTTGACATCTTCACACAGGCTGATATGATTATCGACAAAGTGCTTCCGGTTAATGCTTCACGTACACATCAACATGATGATTCCGAACAATCTCTCTGTTCTTGCTTGATGTGATTGGTAGTTTGGTGTTACCATTTCGTGTGTTCGTTGCGGGCTGATTGCTGATTTCCTTGATGAACATCTTTCTGTTCTTGTTTGATTGGGAGGGATCTTAATTAAGGGGATTTGCAAGATGTAAGTTAATTGGGATGCTTTTTGGTGTGTTGAAGATGTTAACTATCTATTCCCCAACTGGACAATCTTGAAGAAGGTCGAGTCTACAGTCGGTTCTACATTTTCTGCTACATGTTAGAAGACTAAAGACGAGTTGCATTTGATTATCTAAAGACTTCTTCTTATTCAAGCATTCATCATAAAGATTGTCGGTTTAGGGGAGAGCACTAATTGGGGGAGGGTGAAATGTCTGATTTAATCCCCAATTAGACTTGCTCACATTCTTTCGCAGCAAGTGGATTCTCACAAGAGTTCAAGTGTTCTTCTCTAAAGATTTCAAGTATTTGGGCTGATAAGATGTTGCTGATTCTGAAGTGTCAAAACCAGCAAGGGGGAAGGAGACAAGCATCTAAACGCGAGTAAACTTGATGAACTTAATACTTCTAAGTGATTGAAGATATCCTGGGAAGACGAAGGTCATGACCGTAGAGAAACTCAAGGTTTTACTCATCAAGGCGTTTAGTGTTCTTATTCCAACTATGTGTGGGAAGAGATGTAAGAGTTAGTTTCTGAAGATAAAAGAGGTACACGAGTGTGTGGTGATTTCGATGGTATCGCAATGATCAGGGGAGAGAGATTGTGTACATTGGGGATGCTCAGCTGTTTCACTTGAGTGCTTAATCAGTGATTCAGAGATATAATCACTTATTCCAGTGTTGACATCCGCAGAGATTGTCACCCGCAGAGATAATCAGTGACTTGGTCTACTTCTTTAATGTTATCAGTTATTCATTCCTTGTGTATTGGTATACTTCAGATACTTGAGCTTCATACACGATCATCAGGGAAGAAAAATGTGAACATGGGGAGGTGTTTTCATTCCCCTCATGATGTGTATTCGGGAGATCTCTTGGGTATTGGTGTACTTTGGGTTCTTGAGCTTCATACACGATCATCCGGGAAGAAAAATGTGAACATGGGAAGGTGTTCTTCATTACCCTCATGATGTGTATTCGGGAGAGTTCTTGAGCATTATACAAAGAGACTGACTGCATCAATTCAACTACTTGGGGGAATTGTTCTCTTGACACCTTTTGGAATGGATCGCTTCAGACGTCAGTTGAAAAGAAATATGAGAAGATTATTTAAGTGTGGGATGAAACGTTGCTGTTCTTCTATTGGATGATATAACCCCGAACGGAGAACCTCGATTATCGTTCTTAAATGGAGCAGCGGGATTTATGATAATGGTGCGCTTCTTCGTGAACCTGGCTAAGGCAAGCTTGAAATAGAGCTTTGAATCTGCTCAGCTAAAGGATTTTCGGTTTGGGGGGAAGCTGCCAAAGTCTCACTTTCAGATGGTTCAATTTCTTTCTTCAATGCAAGAGCCTCGGAAGCTTTGGTGGTGAAAGTTTTAGGGATGATGACTTCTATCTTCTATAACGAGGCTGCTCGATATCCTTATCTCGGTACTCGTATCATCATCTTTCTTAAACTATATCATCTATTCTATCTTTGTATATATTTTTCAGAAAAACAAAATACAAAAATATAAAACCAGCAAAACAAAATACAAAAATATAAAACCAACAAAAAGATAATAGAAAAATAGAAAATTTCAAAAACCTATAAAAATCAGAAAATTTGAAAAATACCAAAAATATTGTTTTTCAAGACATGTCTTCTAGTATCGATAACATATGCGGTCTTAGAAACGTCATTCAACAATGGCACGAGACCATAGATGAAGTTCGAGCAGGAGGTGTAAATATTCTTTTTCATCACATGTCTAAAACTATGGTTTACAGTTATTTCAGACTGTAACCCGTGCTTTAAAAATGGCTTGCAGTTATTTCAGACTGTAATCCGTGCTTAAACCATGGCTTGCTATTATTTCAGATAGCAACCCGTTTTTCAAGAAAGGAAAGTGCTACGCTTAAACGATTTTCACAAAATTCGTGCACTTATCCTAAAAACAAATTTGAGGAAAGTATGTCGAAGGACTGCTGTTCCTACTCAAATATTTTTCCGTCTAAAATTCTTCAGAAAAATATTTGTTTTAACTTAATGGTGGTAAATGAGTTACTTGAAAAATCAATCAGATTCAGAGTTGTTATAAAATTTGCAAACTCAATCAATGACTTCAGCGCTTTTAATCTTTTCAGAAAATGAGTCATTGATTGAGGGGGAGAATGTTTTTCAAATTTATATCATCTATCGGACTTATCTAATTATCCTAAATGCTTAACTGAAAAATGATGTTAACCTACGTTGAAGGACTAGGTGCCTAGGATATGATTGTTAGGATTAGATGATTAGAGTTTGATAAACATATAATTCCCATGCCCATGTATGATCTGAGTGATATGTTGGATTGGCTTTAATTAGTCGATTGCTGTTTAGGTGATGTCGACCACCATATATCTGTTTGTATGTCTACTAACATATGCAGGTATACTGGTGTATAAGAATGTTCCTGATCCGGATCCCACAAATGAATATGATTGGATGCCGAAAGGAAAGGGTAACTATATCTTGGGTTGACATATGAAGAAACGGAGCTTAATTTGACTTCTATGGAGAGTTGGCATAAAATGCAACGTAAGAGGTCTCACTGCATCAGCAGATGGTTTTCTTCTAAGTGATTGAAGAAACGGAGCTTAATTTGACCTCAGTTGGCATTAAAATGCAACGTAAGAAGTCTCACTGCATAAGCAGACGGTTTTCTTCCAAGCCCTACAACAACATCAACATAAGCAGCTTATGATTCTCTCCACCTAACGTATCTTGTGCAGGAAAAGTAGTGAAAATAGTGTTTTGAAAATGGAAAAATATTGGTGTTGAAAATAAATTGGACTAAATTTTGAAAATCACCGGACTTCATTTTTTCAAAACAAAAGTCACTCAATCATCGACTACGGTCATCGATTGAGGGGGAGAGTGATTTAAAATAAAATATTTTCAATCGATATTTCTTCACAAAAAGTTCGTTTGTACGAATTAATGTGGTGATCTAAAAATTTAATGTTATGTCATGGTATGATTTTTCTTTAGAATCAAGATCTTTCAAAATGAATTTTTTTCTATTCTTGTTTGATTGTGAAATTGTTTTATTTTACTTAAAGATCTCTTAAAACTATCATACCTGACACTAACAATCTTTAATGTCTTAAAATGGTCCTTATCTGTCATTTTTCAAAAATTAAATCTTGCCACGTCTTTCCTCAAAATTTTCTAAATGATTTAAATCTTTTGGGATCACAAATCTCAAATGGTTTGAAATTTTTGATCGGGGGAGAGATCGTGATTTAAATCTCAAATCTATTTTAATGGAATCAGTTTTAGTCCTTTATAGGCACTCCTGCCTCTATGTGCCAAACGATTTCAAATACACAATGCACATGTTGAGGAGGAGGATTTATCCAAAAACAAGATGAGTATTTAAACCTGGCCACATATTCTCCCATGTTTTCCAAACCTGATTAAATCACTTGAGATCCAAAATCTCAAAGGGTTTGATATTTTTGATCGGGGGAGAATTTGGGATTTAATAATGAAACTTGATATAAGATGATCGTTTTGATTTAAAGTGCAAGTTCTCTCTAATATGTGCCAAACTCTTTCATTTATTGATGCAAATATTGAGGGGGAGCGAATGGTTTCTTAATGGCTTGTGTGATCGTAAATGTGCTTCAAAAGAACTCTTGACTCTATGTGATAAAATGATTTCAAATATCCTACGCACATATTGAGGGGGAGAATTTACCAAAGAAAATCAAATGGCTTTTTCTATGAAAATTGTGATCAAAGAAAATATTTCAAAGTCCTCTTGCCTCCATGTGCTAAATATTTTCTAAATCATATGCACATGTTGAGGGGGAGGTTTTCTAAATGATCAAAACTATTAAGGTACAAAATGCTTTGATCTCGTATCACAAGTACCTTGATTGTTTTTTCAAATGATTTTTCAATTGGTTTTAAGGAAGAATGAACTGTACCAAAAGACCGACCAATTTACTTTATGCATGGTGTTATAAGGATGGTTAGGTTAGGTATTAGTTCCCACGATCCGCCAGAACCGGAGGGATCTACCCAGGGACAATCCACTAGATAGTGTAGAAGTCCTTAGGTATATTGAAAAAAGGAGAAAAATGAGAAATGGGAAGAGTGCCGACTGAGTCTGAGCTAGTACTGGAATAAACCCAACAAGGTTCTAGTTATGAAGTCTCGGTAAGCACTGAAGGGGTCGAAGAATGAAAAAGAAATGAAATGAGAAAAGGGTGAAAAGAAATAGCCCTCCAATAATTCAACCTTAGGGCAAACACCGGGTTCAATACATATGCTACTGGTGGTTACTAAGGTAACACTGGTATTGAAGACAAGACGTCATGGACCCAGTGACTGGTTCGCCTCCAAACGGTCAAGTTTAATCACACAAGCTGACCACTTGTGAATGGTCAACCGTAACAAACTTAAAACAGCTCAGAAGGCAAATGCAATTTAGATCAGAGGAGTATTGTGGATTCATGGGTCGTTAAGTCCCACGGAGGATGAATGGTGTTTTACACAGACAGATGTTGAATAATCACTAAGGATAGTGATCAGCAAGGATTTTGAGTTATTTATACCTAAAGAAAAGGTTTATAAATTACAGCGACTTAAATGCAAATTAAAGAAAATTAAAAAGTTAAAATATATTAAATAAACGCTATCACTATTTTTACAATGATGTTTTTCTGATTTTATAAAATAAAATAACTTAAATAAACTATTTTAATTAAAACTTAAACTTAAATTACCTAAACACGTAACTTAAAATGAAAACGAGCGTTATTTATAAAAAATACGCGAGTGCGCAAGCAAAAACGTGAAATTTATGAAATAAAAGTCCTACAAGTGTAAAAACAATTTTCTTACGTAGTATATGACAAAAGAAAATTTTAGAAGAAAGATTTATATTTTTTAGACTTTTATATTTTTTATTATGAATTAAATACTATTTTACACTAATTAAATGTTTAAAAATACTAAAACTATTTAGAAAAATCTGAAACTTTTTTATAAATTACTTTATACTAATACAAATCTATGAAAAATACAAAAGTTGAAAAAGCTATTATAAATAAGCTGGAAATAAGTAAATAAGTTCGTATAAGCTTAAATGGAAAACAAGGGTTATGTATTAAATAATGCAAAGGAAAACTGAAAAAGACCCAAGGGCGAGTGGTAGTGTGTGTGTGTGGTGAGCTGGGTGGCCAGGGTTCGAATCCCAGCAACTGCTTTTTGCTAACTTTTTATTTTTTTTTGATTTTTCTTTTACAAACTTGTTAAGCTAATGATTTTAAGCAACTTTTACAACTACAACTTTTTATGAAAATGACTAATAAGCTCAGATTTGAGCTTATTATTCCAACAGTGGAGCTTGTGAGCTTAACTTGATTTTTAAGTTTAACTAAGTTGCCAAATAAGCTATTAAGCTAGAAACAAAAGTAATTTAAGATGCAAATAAGCTAAAGGAATTTAAGTAAAGCTAGAAAACACAAATAAACAATCTGATAAGCTAAAATAAGCTGATAAGCACTTGTGCTAAAACTGAGTAGCAAACAGTCCGATGGCCAACTTCCAGGCCTTGTGGGGCCCACAGGATAGATTGGAAGTCCAAACAAAAGGTGAATCCAATAAGCTGAGCTTATTGGCTTTTCAAAAAGCTAAGCTCTCACTGTGGTGTTCACAGGTGAGCTTATAATGAGCTTAAGAAAATGGTATCAAAACTGTGCACAGGGCACATTTTTGAAATGGTGTCTGAAATAAGCTAAAAGTTAAGCACTTTAAAAGCTGAAATGGAAAATATAAAAAATACTAGGGTGAAGCTGAGCAACTATATTTTGATATCCCAAAAGACTAAATCTTGAAAACTAATATTAAACCCTATATAAATTATTCTATTTTATTCAAAAACGACCAAATGAAAATTTTGACTTTTTATAAGAACTAGATAAGTTGACTAAGGTGAACTTAGGATTAATCCTACTTATTAATTATGATATATTAAGGTGTATTAAGACTAAATTGAGCAATTATAACAACTTATGAACACAAAACCATGATCATAGAACTTTAAAATCCAACAGTGAATAAGAAAGATGTGATCAAATGGAATTTTGACTTTTGCTTAAACAAGGACTGTATTTCTTGGTTTCTTTGAGCTACTAAGAACTAATGAGACATGTATTAACCAAGATCAAAGACTTGAGCACTCTCTAACTCAGTTAAAGAAGTGAAACCAAACACCCCTTAATGAGACTGTTAAGAAGCTTTTCAAAGCTTAACAAAGATTAAGACTATTCCATTGATTCCAGACTTTATAGTATCCTTTAATAAGACTAAAGAAACATACAATAACAACAATGACAACATAAAACCAAGAAATTACACTTAAGCTAATTTAACTGTGAAAATGAGATTTTTGCTAACTACAATTTTAAAAGAACAAGTGACTATTTTTATTGGTTAATTTCACTTAACTATAACTAGTGAACAATAAGACACAGAGACTATAGCTACTAAATAACTAAAACAGTTAAATGCCAAAATGAACAAAAGGCTTACAACTTAGATTCCAAGTGAAGACTGAGAATTTAGGCACACAAACACAACCTAAAGCTTCCCAATAAGCACTAAACCCAAGGGCAATCCATTATTAACCCTGCTCCTTGCATCTTTCTTCATTTCTTGTGATTTTTTATTTTTAGCTAATTTTTTTGGTATTTTTGGTATTTTTGGTATTTTGCTTCTAAACTGAATTTAAGAGTTTCTAATAGCTTTTATAAGCTATATAGGAGCTTATGTGTTCTTAAGAGTCCAATACAACAACTAACAATAACATTAGAACATTTTGAGAATTTGAACATGAATTTGCATAAACTTGAAATAACACTGAAATTTGAAATTGAATACTGAAAACAGATTCACATATACTTGAAAAGTTTAAACAAAGTACTTTGAAAACTTAAATTACACTGGAAGGCTTAAAATAACAAAAACGACTAAGAAATTTAAAAGTTACTCTAGATATATTTTTCCTCTGCATCTCCTCTCTCTTTTATAGCACCAAATGTCTTCTCTCACCTCTCTGAGCAAATCCCATCATTCTTTTTAGCCATTGGATGAGTTGAGGCACTTTTGGCCGTTTGATCAAATTTGGCGGGAAAGATGGTTTTGACCTGTGAGCTTCTGAATTTGCAACTAGGGGGGGTGGCATTAATTGTGGTGTGTAAAGTGGGTAGAGGTGATGATGAGGGGGAAGGGATAAGGTGAGGTGATGGGAGAGTGTTGCAGGCAACTTGGGAAGGAGATAAGGAGTGGGAGGGAAAAGCAGTATTTGACTGGAGGTCCAAAAAGGAGGGGTCAAGGGTTTTGGCAGGGGGCTCAATTGGATTTGGCAGGGGCCAAAGGATACAAAGGGTCATGGCTTATTTTAATAACATAAGGACCAAATTGTAATTTCTGAAAGACCAAGGACCAATTCTGCCAATTTATCAAAGTTGTTTCAAGGGTCACTTTTGACAGGCTTTAATAGTACAAGGACCATTGTTGACATTTTCAAACTTCTAAGGACCATTTGTTACAATTTTCAAAGTTTAGGGACCTAAATTGTAATTTTGCAATTTTAGATTTTAAGGACCAATTTTGACAACTCAAGAATCCCTAAGGACTTAAACTGATATTTTTCTTTATTTTGATTTACCAGGGACTGTTTTTGACAACTTTTGAAACTTGGGGGACTAAAACTGCCAATTATGCAAACTTGATACGTTTTTCACCAGATTTTGATATTTTTGCATTTAAAACACATAAAACACTTATTTGTGATATTTTTGTCATTTTGATGCATTTCTGAGTGTTTTCAGATGTTTTTGCAGTTTAAATGGTACAAAAATGATGAGTATTTAGACACTCATCAATCCCCCACACTAAGATATTGCTAGTCCCTAGCAATGTTTTGAGAAAAATTAATGGATTTCATCTCTTTACCAAAAGCCATTACTTCTCGAGTAGCCAATTGTTTCAGTTCAAGTAAGAACCTTGGTACAATGATAACCAAATGATTTTGAGCAAACCACCAGCTTCCAACGGATTTGATTTCTCTTTACCAGAAGCCGTTTGCTTCTGGACTAGCCAACTCTTAGATAAAATATCTTTGGTGAGCTGATTACCAATTATGGTTTTCCACGCCCTTTACCACAAGCCATAAACTTGCGGGCTAGCCAACTCTTCACTTTTAAGGATATGGTGAGCTGAACACCATACAATTTTGGGCAAATTGCAAGCCGTCAACGGATTTGAGATATCTTTACCAAGAGCCGTTTGCTCCTGGATTAGCCAATCCTTTTGTTTATTAGACATGGCGGACTGATAACCATAAGCTGAGTAAGTGTAGAACACTTACTCCAAAAAAAAATTTTTGGCCAAAAATGGGGGAATAGGGTGGTATAATTACATGATAAAATTCGTGAGAATTCCCCCCACACTAGAAATGAATATTGCCCTCAATATTCAAAGTACCGGCGGTTATGCCAAAACATAGAACGTAAAAGGGAAATACTACGGCCATTATTTAGCAAGATTTTTTTTTTTTTTTTTTTTTTTGAAACTTTATATACAACAGCGGGGGGCAACTCCCCCACACTAGGGTGGTACACACGGGTGAAAACCCATGTAGCATGCTACTGTTTTTGATTCCCGAGTCGCTAGCTTGACTCGATCCCCGCATTCATTGGTTCATAGGGAAAGTTTGTAGATCCGGGACAACCATATGAGGAATGTCCTCTCCAAAATAATGCTTCAATCGATGACCATTCACTTTAAAATTTGGACCATCGGGTTGAGATAACTCAATGGTTCCATATGGAAATACTTTAGTGATGGTGAATGGTCTAGACCAGCGGGATTTTAATTTTCCCGAGAAAATCTTCAATCTTGAGTTGAAAAGAAGGACTCGATCACCAACGTTGAAAACGCGGTTCTTGATTTTAGAGTCATGAATCTTCTTTGTCTTTTCTTTATAGATCAAAGAGTTCTCGTATGCTTGATCACGGAGTTCATTTAATTCATTCATTTGAATTTTCCGGTGATCACCACCGTCAATATCGAAGTTGGCATGTTTCAAGGCCCAGTATGCCTTGTGCTCAAGCTCAACCGGCAGATGACACGCCTTCCCGTACACAAGCTTGTATGGAGTACAACCGATTGGTGTTTTGTAAGCTGTACGGAAGGCCCAGAGTGCGTCATCTAGCTTATCCGACCAAGAGGCACGGATTTCGCCAACCGTCCTTCTCCGAATTCTTTTAATCCCTCGGTTGGAAACTTCCACTTGCCCACTTGTTTGGGGTGGTACGCAGTAGAGAGACGGTGAGTTACACCATACTTTTGCATTACTCTATCAAATTGGTCATTGCAAAAATGCGTACCACGATCACTGATTATAGCTCGTGGAGTTCCAAACCTAGCAAAAAGAGATTTTAAGAATTTCACAACAACTCGGGCATCGTTGGTAGGTAAAGCTTTCGCTTCAACCCATTTTGACAAATAGTCAACGGCCACGAGTATGTATTTGTTACCGCGAGACGAAGGAAATGGCCCCATAAAGTCAATGCCCCAGATGTCAAAAATCTCACACACTTGAATGGCATTTTGCGGCATTTCATTTCTTTGTGAGATATTCCCGTGACGTTGACAAGCGTCACAGGTTTTGACAAATTCATGGGCATCCTTGTAAATCGTGGGCCAATAGAATCCGGAATCAAACACCTTCTTGGCGGTGTAGTTGGTGCTATGATGTCCCCCAAGAGGTCCGAATGGCAAGCCTTGAGAATGTCAATAGCTTCCTGACCATACACACATCGTCTGATGACTTGATCCGCGCAAATTTTGAATAAGTAGGGTCGTCCCAGAAGTAGTGTTTTACATCTTTAAAGAATTTGTTTTTCTGTTGGGATGACATCCCTTTCACCACAAAGTTACCCGCATGGTAATTTGCAAAGTCAGAAACCATGGGGTAGAAGAGTCTCCACGAAAAGAAACCACATTGAGTGTTTCGAGAGGAAATGTTTCATTTATTTCTTTTTTCTCGAACACATCCTGGTGAGGGTTTTCTAGACGGGACAAATGATCTGCAGCCAGGTTCTCAGCTCCTTTTTATCACGTATAATGATATCAAATTCTTGCAGGAGGAGAACCCAACGGAGCAATCTCGGCTTTGCATCTTGTTTTGCAAAGAGATATTTGAGAGCCGAGTGATCCGTATACACCACGCATTTGGTCAAGATGAGGTATGGCCGAAATTTCTCAAACGCATACACCACAGCTAATAATTCTTTTTCTGTAGTGGTGTAATGGGTTTGAGCTTCAGTCATAGTCTTACTTGCGTAGTGGATAGGCTGAAAATGCTTGGTTTTTCGTTGCCCCAAGACTGCACCGATAGCAAAATCACTTGCATCGCACATGAGCTCAAAAGGCAAATCCCAGTCGGGAGCAACGAGAATGGGTGCTTCCGTAAGCTTTTTCTTTAATGTTTCAAAAGCTTTGATGCACTCGGTGAGAAGATAAAAGGAGCATCTTTTTCAAGAAGATGGGTCATAGGCCAGGCGATTTTAGAAAAATCTTGTATGAATCTGCGATAAAACCCGGCATGACCTAGAAAACTCCTAATACCTTTGACGGTAGTAGGATGAGGTAATTTAGCAATAACATCGAATTTTGCTCAATCTACCTCAATCCCGTTTTTTGAAATCTTATGGCCAAGGACTATGCCTTCTTTGACCATAAAGTGGCTCTTCTCCCAATTTAGACAAAGATTGGTGTCTTCACACCTTTGAAGCATTTTTTCTAAATGGGAGAGACATGTTTGAAAAGAATCCCCAATGACCGAGAAGTCATCCATAAACACCTCCATTGTTTCCCCGATCATGTCGTGGAATATGGCCATTATACATCGTTGGAACGCGTGGGAGCATTACATAAGCCAAAAGGCATACGTTTGTAGGCAAAAGTTCCGTATGGGCAGGTGAATGTAGTCTTTTCTTGATCCCGTGGATCAATGGGGATCTGAAAATAACCCGAGAAACCATCAAGGAAACAATAGTACTCATTCCCTGCTAATCTCTCAAGAATTTGGTCCATGAAGGGTAGAGGAAAATGGTCTTTACGGGTAGCGTCATTCAACTTACGATAGTCAATACAAACACGCCATCCCGTAACCAGCCGAGTTGGAATTAACTCGTTATCTTCATTTGTGACAACAGTAATGCCACCCTTTTTAGGAACACAATGAATTGGGCTAACCCAAGGACTATCTGAGATTGGGTAAATCAATCCTGCATCCAGAAGTTTGATAACCTCCTGTTTGATAACATCATGGATCTTAGGATTCACCCTTCTCTGATGTTGAACTGCTGGTTTGAAGTCATCCTCCATCAAGATTTTGTGAGTACAAAATTCAGGGTTGATACCCTTGATGTCGGAGAGTTTCCAAGCAATTGCTTGCTTGTGTGACTTCAAGACCTTTATGAGAGCAGTCTTTTCATCTTTGCTCAAATCTCGAGAAATAATGACGGGTAATTTATCATCACCCTCAAGAAATGCATACTCGAGATGAGGCGATAAGTCCTTAAGTTTGACTTCAGGAAATTCTTCAGTTTTCTCAACTGACTTGACTTCCTTGTTATGAAGCTCGACGGGAGGGAGAGGAGGAGAAGTGTCATGCTTTAACAATTTCTCAAGAAGAATATCTCCCTCCAGATTAATCTCATTTGGAATTGAATCACTAGTGTGAGGGGTTGATGATGGATCATCATTAAGCAACTTCTCAATGAGAAGTATGTCCCCCTCAATGTCAATTGGAGCGTGATCAATTTCCGATGGAACAGAATCACTAGCCAAGTATGCTTCAATCTCTTCCAAGATGAAGTCTCTTCCCTCAAAAGGAGTGATAGAAGGAGTGGAATTGGCTATGATAGGTTGAGAAGATGTGGTGGGATCCCCACTTACAGAATTATGAGAATAACCAAGAACTTCTTGAGAGTACTCTTCAGAAGCAACATCAATGATATCTATTCGGTTAACCGACTCAGAATCATAGTTTGCGGAGTACCTCAAAGTTTGATCAAGGTTAAAGGTGACAGCTTCATTACCTACACGTAGTGTGATTTCTTGCTCAAATACATCAATGAGAGCACGGCCCGTTCTCAGGAATCCTCGACCAACAATGAGAGGAACCCGTGGATCAGCATCGAAATCAACAACCACGAAGTCAGTTGGAAAATGGAACTTTCCTACTTTCACAAATACGTCCTCAGCAATGCCAAGAGGACGGGATATTGTACGATCTGCAAGCTCGAGAGTCATGCATGTAGGAGTAAGTTTCGGAAGAGAAAGTTTCTTCCATACTGAATAAGGCATTAGATTGATGCTTGCACCAAGATCTGCTAAGGCAAAGCATTCAACCATTCCTGGAAATACACAAGGCAAGAGAAATTTTCCAGGATCTCCAAGCTTTTCTAGAAGCTTTTTCAAGATAAGCTAGAGCAGTTCTCGTTTAAAGGAGTTTTAGCCATTTCAAACAGCTTTTCCTTGTTGCTTAACATGTGTTTGAGAGTTGATGCAAACTTGGGCATCAGGATGATAGCATCCGCAAAGCTTATGTCAAAATGTAGTTCTTGGAAAATTTGAAAAAATTTGTCCATTTGATGACTGGCTTTTCACGGAGCTTTTGCTCATTCAAACGTGATGGGTAAGGAATAGAAGATTTGGATTTGGGGTTCTCAACAGGAGCTACAGGAGGTTCAAAAACAACTCCTGGATTGGATTTGGGTTTCGGGACAACTTGAGGATGGACATTTTTGGTACCTCCGTTATTAGTAGGAAGTTCCTTGTCCTTTGTCGCCTCGGGTTCACTTTCCACTACCTTCGGGAGAGAAGAAGAAGAAGAGGTAGTAGGAATAGCGGGTCCATTGTATGAAACACCACTTCTGTTTGTGATCGCCTTTGCATCGCCCCTCGGGTTAGCGATCGTGTTGCTCGGAAGTTTTCCCGAGCCCGAGGGTTGATCATTTAAAGACTTCTTAAGATCAGCAATCTGACTGACCAACAACCTGTTCATTTCATCTTGGGATTTCATGAACTGCTTCAATAACTCATCAGATGATGGTATTGGAGGTACTGGAGGGAAATTTTGAGGTCGTATGTTTTGATTATGACCTTGTTGTTGAAAATTCCCTTGGTTAGGATTTACATTTCCCTGAAATTGATTCCCTCGATTGACATTGTTTTGATTAAGGTTTCCTTGATGTTGGAAACCTTGATTTGGTCCGGAATAGAAATTACCTTGGTTTTGATAACCTTGGTTCATTCTAGGTTGGTTTTGATTCCGGTTTTGCATGTTAGGATTCTGGTTAAAACCGGGTGGTGCCTGATAAGTGTTAGCTCGGTAGTTTGGTTCATTTTGAGGACGGTATTGATTACCTCCCTGATTTGAAGTACCGGCTATAGCATTAGCTTCAAACGGACTACTGATGAGTGTCTAAATACTCATCATTTTTGTACCATTTAAACTGCAAAAACATCTGAAAACACTCAGAAATGCATCAAAATGATAAAAATATCACAAATAAGTGTTATATGTGTTTTAAATGCAAAAATATCAAAATCTGGTGAAAAACGTATCAAGTTTGCATAATTGGCAGTTTTAGTCCCCCAAGTTTCAAAAGTTGTCAAAACAGTCCTTGGTAAATCTAAATAAAGAAAAATATCATTTTAAGTCCTTAGGGATTCTTAAGTTGTCAAAATTGGTCCTTGAGATTTAAAATTACAAATTTACAAGTTTGGTCCCTGAACTTTCAAAAATGTCAAGTTTGGTCCCTGGAAAATTTGAAATTGTCAAAACTAATCCTTGTACTATTGGAACTTGTAAATTTTGGTCCTTGTGACAACTTTGGTATATTGGCAAAGATGGTCCTTCAAGAATTGGAAAATTACACTTTGGTCCTTGTCATATTAACCTAAGCCTAGACTTGTCAAAACAGATTTGAACCCCTGCCAAACCTGTGACCCCTCCCTTTTTGGACCCTTTGGTCAAAACTAGTCAAACAGCTACAAAACCCGGACCCCTTTTTCCCTCTTCTTCTTCCACCTCACACCCCCCCCTGTAACACCACCACTTGCACCTCCACCTTACCCCTTCCAGCTCACCCTCTACTTTACTACCCACTCCCTCCACCACCTCTGCCACTACTACCCCCCAAAATAAATGCCCTTCACACCCTTTTTCCCCAAACCACCATTTTTACCACGGTTTTCACCAATACCACCCTACTTAGCTTACCAGTCCACTAAACTTATCCAAACTCTCCCCCTAACCCTCTGCAACACTCCATGATGCATTAATTAAAGCGAACGCCATAAGCTGCCTATTCAACTTTTGGCCAAAAGTGTTTTAAACGGTTGAGATCAATTGGACTAATTCAAAGGCTCAGATTGAAAGAGAGGACTTTTGAGTGATCACCAAGGGTGCTGAGACTATAAAAGAGGAAGAAAAGACAGAAGAAAAAAACACCTTGGCCTTAAGCCAATGTCATTTAGACTTAGGGCTTGTTTCTTTTTTTTTCTGGATTAAGTGGGTGGGTCCTTTTCTGTTAGTGGGTCTTAATGGGGAGGAGGACTATTTGCTTTCTCTCTTCATATAGACCATTTAACAGAAAAAGAAACACATTATATGTGTGGCCCCACCACTATCTCCCCATTAAGACTCATTAACATAAAAAAGAAACACTCCCTTAGTTTAATCATGTAGTGTAACCTTTATTGCTTTCTTTATTTACTGTCATTTACAAGTTTTATTAGTGTAATGGAACTCAAATTAGTGTAATGAAATATCATTTACAGTTTTAATGCAAGTCATCTTTTACATTTCAAATTTTCAAGTTACCTTTAATTTTCATGTCATTTACTTTTTTGTTGGATTATTGTTGTTATTGGACTCTATTAGATCACATAAGCTCCTGACAAAGCTTGTTTAAGCTTTTAGAAACCTTTAATCAGTTGTAGTCTTTAAAACCAAAAATCATAAAAATAGAGAAAAATACAATGGAAAATCAAAAATCAATGTTCTTGGTGATCTTAGCTTGGAGCATGGTTCATACTGGATTGCTATGGTATTAGAGTCCTATGGAGGACAATAGGTTATGGTTTTGATCCTTGGTTCCAAAGTCTCAGTTCATTCACCTTGTAAGTCCACTTTTACAATTTTTGCTTTTTATGGCTTAAGTTATCTATCTGTCTTAATTTCTTCTTTTCTGTGTTTAATTGTTGTTAGTTAATGATATTATAGCTTAATATAAGTTTGTTATGTTTTGGAATTTGATTTGGCTTGAAATTCCATTTCATTGTCATAAGCTCAATTTTGAGAATCCTAGGTATACCTTTGTGTGACTACTTATGTATACTGAAAAAGTTCTAATTTAACCAATGAAAACCTCTGGATTTGATAAAATCAGTTTATACAATGATATGGATTGAATAGCTAAATTTAGTTCTATTTAAGGTGTGTTTGGCAATACTGATTCAAGAGTGCTTAACTGATTCTAAAGTTGTTATTCTTGGTTGATATTTGATACATAGAGTTCCTTAGGGTCAGACAAACCATAAGTCTATTATGTATACAAGCAAAAGTCAAAAATTCACTTCTTTGATCCTCATTTGAACACTGTGATGATTTTCAATGCCATACTCACCAAATCTGTTTTTAAGTTGTTTATACTTGTTTATTTCATGTTCTCTTAGCTTAATATATCTTATTTAGTTGTTAAATTCAGATCAAAGTTGATCAAAGTCAACTTTGATCATAAACTCAGAAAGTCAAATTTGTCAATACCTGTTTTTGAATAAAATCTAGAATTTTATTGTGTGCTCATTATTGAGATTTAGCTTATAACCTTCTAGGATATTTAAATATAGATGCTCTTCTTAATTAGAAAAATAATATCTTACTTTTAATCAGCTTTTAAACTGCTTATTTCCTTGTTTCTTTTGTACACCTTGTTCCGTAACCATGCCCTGTGCACAGGTTTAGGTGTCAAGTTCACAAGCTTGCAAAAGCTTGTGAAGTTGGCCCTAGCTTGTGAATTTGGCTTATTTGTGTAGCCTTTGTGGTCTAGTTGTAATGTTTATGCTTATTTGTCCCTTATTTGCTTATTTAGGTAGCTTAATCATTCCAACCTCTTTGTCCCACCAAACTCTTTCCACTTAAAGCAACAATGGAAGTGGAGTTGTTTTCCCAAGCCTATGGAAAGTTCCCCACTAAGCTTGAGCTTGTGAATTCTGGCTTCTTGTGAGGCTATCTATTCATACTCAATGTCTCAGTGTTGGTTGAGCTCTCATGAGCTTATTTGATAAGTCTTTTAGAGCTTGTTGTTTGCCCACTCACAACAGTTTAATTTATTGAACTTGCACCATTACCTTCAGCTCTTATAAGCTCATTTATGATCATAAGCTTAAGTGGTTTAGCTTTTTGTGAAGCTCATCCACCCAACTTAATGATCCTGTGCTTAAATCCTACCTTGCAGCCTATTAAATAGGGCTGCAAGCAGCTTTTTGTTTGTCCCATTTTACTCAGCATTCACTGAGTCAAAACAGTGAAATGATGCCTACTTCATAAGCTTACCAAAAGCTCATCTGTGATCTTCATAGGTTGAGTTTTGGCTTTTTGGAAAGCCAACCAGGCCATCTTGCAACTCCAACTTTCATTTTGCCATTTTGAGCTTAACCCGTCAGCTTAAATGACCACTCTAATTAGTTGCAGGGGGTGTTTGGATCTGTGTACTCAGGAATTGCTTATTTGCTTATTCTGAGCTTATAAGTTATTCTCAGTGCATAGGCTTGTTCATATATGTATATTATACTTGTACAAATATATTTTATACTTTACTTTTTAGTATGGAGCTTATTACAGGCTTTAGAGGCCTCAATTCCATCCAAGTTTAGCTCAAAAAGGCTAAACTGACTAAACCATAAGCTCATGCTTATAAGCACTTCTCAGTGCTTATTTTTGTTCATATGCACATATTATACTTGTACATATATACTTTTACCTTTTTGTTTCCACTGTATAGCTTATTTCAAGCTTATTTGTAGCTTGAGTTCCAACAGTCAAGCCAAAAGCTTAACTGTTGGACTCATAAGCTCTTATTTTGCTTATTTCTAAGTTTGTAGCTTTTTGTCTTCATTAAACTTGTTTATAGTCAGTATATATTTTAGTTCCAGAAAGAGAAAAACCAAAAAGAACCATTCAAAAGCTAATTGATAGCTTTTGTTTAAAAGTTTATTTGCTTATTAGCTTATTTTTGTTAAGCACATAGTGTTTTTAGATTTTTCTTAGGTTCCTGTATTTATTTAATAATTTTGTAAAAAGTTTCAGATTTTTCTTTGATCATTTATTATTTTTAATAAATCAATAATAGTTTTTAGTAATTAATAATAGTAAATAATTAATAATAAATTCATAAAAAGTCTAAAAAATATATTTTCAGTTTTAAAATAAGTTTTATCATATTTTAGATTTTTCTAAGTTATAATTTTTTTTTCTAGGTTAATTTTGTATTTTCTTATATTTTAGTGCATTTTAAATACTTAATAAATAGTTTTTAATTAATAATAATTAATTTAATAATTATAAAAATAATTTTCTTTTTCTAATAATTTTCTTTTATTATTAGGATTGTAAAAATTTCATTTTCATATTTGTAGGCCTTTTATTTCTTTAAACTCACGTTTTATTTTGTACGTTTACGTAATTTTATTTAAACGTACGTTTTAGGTTTTAAACGTTCATCATTTTAAAAATAGTGATAGCGTTTATTTAATATTTTTTATCTTTTATTTCCTCTAATTTGCATTTAAGTCGCTAAGACATGTAAATCCCTACTATAGTTATATTCGATTTGTTTTTATACGTTTACGTTTAATTTAGGTTAAACGTACGTTTATATATCTTTTACGTTTTTAGGTTTCGATTGTATGCGTTTTATTAACGTATGCGTGATGAGCTATTACTATTCACATTCCTAGTGTTAGTCAATCAGATTCCTGTTTTTCCTATACTAATATTATTTTCAACAATTCACAAGTCATTGTACCAGAACGTCACGCCTCACCAGGACATAAACGATCCAAGGATATTTTAATCCTTGGTAAACATCATTCAACTTCCAGGCTGTCTAGCTTTTAGTATCAGTCATTCACAAGTGGCTGGGAAATAAAGTTAGTTAGTTTGGAAGGAATCAAATTTGGCCACGCCGAGGAGGCTGTGCTACGTATTATGACTTGTATTTTGTATTTTGTTGAAATACCTATCCTTGTTTGTATATTAAACCTTATCATTCAACTACCAGGCTGTCAGGACATATTTATTACAGTTAATCATTCACAAGTGATTAGCTAGCGTGGTAAACCTGACACAAGCCTGGGAGGTAGTGATTACTTATACTGTATCATATTTCTTTTCAATAAACAATATAAAATACAAAAACATTTTTCCTTTGCACACAACTTGCCCAGTTTGATGAGTCCCTCAGTTACGACATTTGGTTGTTGGTGTTTACATTCTGAGCTCTGCACCAGATTCCCTTCGAGGCGGTTGTAAGGAATTTTCTTTCTTTTGTACATATATATATAAAAGATAAAAATACAAAAATATTTTCCCTTTCTTTTTATAAGTCAAAAATCATAAAGATTCTTCTCGCTTTTTCTGAGTTTCTTTCTAAGATTCTTAGACTCATCTTAGTGATGATTATTCATAATTCTGTGAGTGGCAATCCCACTCCAATTTCTCACCAAATCTTTGAGTGGCAATCCCACTCCACTTCCCCATGAACAATTTAATTCGGGGTCAAGTCAAGCTAGTAACTTGGTTATCAAAAACAAGCCATACAATATGGGTTTTCACCCATATTTCTGTCTTTTTCCCCTTTCTACCACCTAAGTGTGGGGGTGTGCCCCACATGTTATATATATTTTGAAAATGAAAAAAAAATATATATATATAAAAAATTTTGTAAATACAGAAACATAAAATAATTGTTGTATTATCCCACTTAGCTTTGAATATTGAGGACAATATTCATAATAAGTGTGGGGGGGAATTCTGACGAATTTGATCACTTATATACCTTTGTATGCCCTTTTCCCCAAAAATGACCAAAATTTAAATTTTTTTTTCATTTGGTATTAGTGTTTTGCACTAAATACAACAAATGGTAATCAGTCCACCATGTCTAACACACATAAGGATTGGCTAATCCAGGAGCAAACGGCTCTTGGTAAAGATATATCAAATCCGTTTATGGCTTGCAATTTGCCTAAAATTGTATGGTACCTCAACTCGCCATATCCTAATAAGCGAATGAGTTGGCTAGCCCGCAAGGTTATGGCTTGTGGTAAAGGCTGTGGAAAACCATAATTGGTAATCAGCTCACCAAAGATAATTCTGATAATTTATCTTAGAGTTGGCTAGTCCGTAGCAAACGGCTTCGGTAAAGACAAATCAAATCCGTTGAAAGCCGGTGATTTGCTCAAAATCATTTGGTTATCGGTGTACCAAGGTTCTTACTTGAACTGAAACATTTGGCTACTCCAGAAGTAATGGCTTTTGGTAAAGAGATGAAATCCATTAATTTTTCTTAAAACATTGCTAGGGACTAGCAATATCTTAGTGTGGGGGATTGATGAGTGTGTAAATACTCATCATTTTTGTACCATTTAAACTGCAAAAACATCTGAAAACACTAAGAAATGCATCAAAATGATAAAAATATCACAAATAAGTGTTTTATGTGTTTTAAATGCAAAAATATCAAAATCTGGTGAAAAACGTATCCAATTTGCATAATTGGCGCTTTTAGTCCCCAAGTTTCAAAAGTTGTCAAAAAGTCCCCTGGTAAATCTAAATAAAGAAAAATATCATTTTAAGTCCTTAGGGATTCTTAAGTTGTCAAAATTGGTCCTTGAGATTTAAAATTACAAATTTACAAGTTTGGTCCCTGAACTTTCAAAAATGTCAAGTTTGGTCCCTGGAAAATTTGAAATTGTCAAAACTAATCCTTGTACTATTGGAACTTGTAAATTTTGGTCCTTGTGACAACTTTGGTATATTGGCAAAGATGGTCCTTCAAGAATTGGAAAATTACACTTTTGTCCTTGTCATATTAACCTAAGCCTAGACTTGTCAAAAGCATTTGAACCCTGCCAAACCTGTGACCCTCCCTTTTGGACCCTTTGGTCAAAACTAGTCAAACAGCTACAAAACCGGACCCCTTTTTCCTCTTCTTCTTCCACCTCACACCCCCACCTGTAACACCACCACTTGCACCCCCACCTTACCCCTTCCATTTCACCCTCTACTTTACTACCCACTCCCTCCACCACCTCTGCCACTACTACCCCCACAATAAATGCCCTTCACACCCTTTTTCCCCAAACCACCATTTTTACCACGGTTTTCACCAATACCACCCTACTTAGCTTACCAGTCCACTAAACTTATCCAAACTCTCCCCCTAACCCTCTGCAACACTCCATGATGCATTAATTAAAGCGAAGCGCCATAAGTCTGTCTATTCAACTTTTGGTGCCAAAAGTGTTTTAAACGGTTGAGATCAATTGGACTAATTCAAAGGCTCAGATTGAAAGAGAGGACTTTTGAGTGATCACCAAGGTGCTTTGAGACTATAAAAGAGGAAGAAAAGACAGAAGAAAAAACACCTTGGCCTTAAGCCAATGTCATTTAGACTTAGTTTAATCATGTAGTGTAACCTTTATTGCTTTCTTTATTTACTGTCATTTACAAGTTTTATTAGTGTAATGGAACTCAAATTAGTGTAATGAAATATCATTTACAGTTTTAATGCAAGTCATCTTTTACATTTCAAATTTTCAAGTTACCTTTAATTTTCATGTCATTTACTGTTTTGTTGGATTATTGTTGTTATTGGACTCTATTAGATCACATAAGCTCCTGACAAAGCTTGTTTAAGCTTTTAGAAACCTTTAATCAGTTGTAGTCTTTAAAACCAAAAATCATAAAAAATAGAGAAAAATACAATGGAAAATCAAAAATCAATGTTCTTGGTGATCTTAGCTTGGAGCATGGTTCATACTGGATTGCCATGGTATTAGAGTCCTATGGAGGACAATAGGTTATGGTTTTGATCCTTGGTTCCAAAGTCTCAGTTCATTCACCTTGTAAGTCCACTTTTTACAATTTTTGCTTTTTATAGCTTAAGTTATCTATCTGTCTTAATTTCTTCTTTTCTGTGTTTAATTGTTGTTAGTTAATGATATTATAGCTTAATATAAGTTTGTTATGTTTTGGAATTTGATTTGGCTTGAAATTCCATTTCAGCTGTCATAAGCTCAATTTTTGAGAATCCTAGGTATACCTTTGTGTGACTACTTATGTATACTGAAAAAGTTCTAATTTAACCAATGAAAACCTCTGGATTTGATAAAATCAGTTTATACAATGATATGGATTGAATAGCTAAATTTAGTTCTATTTAAGGTGTGTTTGGCAATACTGATTCAAGAGTGCTTAACTGATTCTAAAGTTGTTATTCTTGGTTGATATTTGATACATAGAGTTCCTTAGGGTCAGACAAACCATAAGTCTATTATGTATGCAAGCAATAGTCAAAAATTCACTTCTTTGATCCTCATTTGAACCTTTGTGATGATTTTCAATGCCATACTCACCAAATTTGTTTTTAAGTTGTTTATACTTGTTTATTTCATGTTCTCTTAGCTTAATATATCTTATTTAGTTGTTAAATTCAGATCAAAGTTGATCAAAGTCAACTTTGATCATAAACTCAGAAAGTCAAATTTGTCAATACCTGTTTTTGAATAAAATCTAGAATTTTATTGTGTGCTCATTATTGAGATTTAGCTTATAACCTTCTAGGATATTTAAATATAGATGCTCTTCTTAATTAGAAAAATAATATCTTACTTTTAATCAGCTTTTAAACTGCTTATTTCCTTGTTTCTTTTGTACACCTTGTCTGTAACCATGCCCTGTGCACTTGTGTTTAGGTGTCAAGTTCACAAGCTTGCAAAAGCTTGTGAAGTTGACCCTAGCTTGTGAATTTGGCTTATTTGTGTAGCCTTTGTGGTCTAGTTGTAATGTTTATGCTTATTTGTCCCTTATTTGCTTATTTAGGTAGCTTAATCATTCCAACCTTTTTGTCCCACCAAACTCTTTCCACTGAAGCAAACAATGGAAGTGGAGTTGTTTTCCCAAGCCTATGGAAAGTTCCCCACTAAGCTTGAGCTTGTGAATTCTGGCTTCTTGTGAGGCTATCTATTCATACTCAATGTCTCAGTGTTGGTTGAGCTCTCATGAGCTTATTTGATAAGTCTTTTAGAGCTTGTTGTTTGCCCACTCACAACAGTTTAATTTATTGAACTTGCACCATTACCTTCAACTCTTATAAGCTCATTTATGATCATAAGCTTGAGTGGTTTAGCTTTTTGTGAAGCTCATCCACCCAACTTAATGATCCTGTGCTTAAATCCTACCTTGCAGCCTATTAAATAGGGCTGCAAGCAGCTTTTTGTTTGTCCCATTTTACTCAGCATTCACTGAGTCAAAACAGTGAAATGATGCCTACTTCATAAGCTTACCAAAATCTCATCTGTGATCTTCATAGGTTGAGTTTTGGCTTTTTGGAAAGCCAACCAGGCCATCTTGCAACTCCAACTTTCATTTTGCCATTTTGAGCTTAACCCGTCAGCTTAAATGACCACTCTAATTAGTTGCAGGGGGTGTTTGGATCTGTGTACTCTGGAATTGCTTATTTGCTTATTCTGAGCTTATAAGTTATTCTCAGTGCATAGGCTTGTTCATATATGTATATTATACTTGTACAAATATATTTTATACTTTACTTTTTAGTATGGAGCTTATTACAGGCTTTAGAGGTCTCAATTCCATCCAAGTTTAGCTCAAAAGGCTAAACTGACTAAACCATAAGCTCATGCTTATAAGCACTTCTCAGTGCTTATTTTTGTTCATATGCACATATTATACTTGTACATATATACTTTTACCTTTTGTTTCCTTTGTATAGCTTATTTCAAGCTTATTTGTAGCTTGAGTTCCAACAGTCAAGCCAAAAGCTTAACTGTTGGACTCATAAGCTCTTATTTTGCTTATTTCTAAGTTTGTAGCTTTTTGTCTTCATTAAACTTGTTTATAGTCAGTATATATTTTAGTTCCAGAAAGAGAAAAACCAAAAAGAACCATTCAAAAGCTAATTGATAGCTTTTGTTTAAAAGTTTATTTGCTTATTAGCTTATTTTTGTTAAGCACATAGTGTTTTTAGATTTTTCTTAGGTTCCTGTATTTATTTAATAATTTTGTAAAAAGTTTCAGATTTTTCTTTGATCATTTATTATTTTTAATAAATCAATAATAGTTTTTAGTAATTAATAATAGTAAATAATTAATAATAAATTCATAAAAGTCTAAAAAATATATTTTCAGTTTTAAAATAAGTTTTATCATATTTTAGATTTTTCTAAGTTATAATTTTTTTTTCTAGGTTAATTTTGTATTTTCTTATATTTTAGTGCATTTTAAATACTTAATAAATAGTTTTTAATTAATAATAATTAATTAAATAGTTATAAAATAATTTTCTTTTTCTAATAATTTTCTTTTATTATTAGGATTGTAAAAATTTCATTTTCATATTTGTAGGCCTTTTATTTCTTTAAACTCACGTTTTATTTTTGTACGTTTACGTAATTTTATTTAAACGTACGCTTTAGGTTTTAAACGTTCATCATTTTAAAAATAGTGATAGCGTTTATTTAATATTTTTTATCTTTTATTTCCTCTAATTTGCATTTAAGTCGCTAAGACATGTAAATCCCTACTATAGTTATATTCGATTTGTTTTATACGCTTACGTTTAATTTAGGTTAAACGTACGTTTATATATCTTTCACGTTTTAGGTTTTCGATTGTATGCGTTTTATTAACGTAGCCGTTGTGAGCTATTACTATTCACATTCCTAGTGTTAGTCAATCAGATTCCTGTTTTCCTATACTAATATTATTTTCAATAAATCACAAGTCATTGTACCGTAACGTCATCACCAGGACATAAACGATCCAAGGATATTTTAATCCTTGGTAAACTTGCATTCCTCTTCCAGGCTGTCTAGCTTTTAGTATCAGTCATTCACAAGTGGTACGGGAAATAAAGTTAGTTAGTTTGGAAGGAATCAACTACCATCGGTGGCAGTATAGTTGTAGTATGCATGAGGGCCACCACAAATAACACAAACTTCAACTTTCTTCACTTCACCATGTGATGGTGTCTGAGTGAAAGTGACTTTCTTTTGGTTAGCAAGAACCAAAGCCTGAACAATATCCGTGAGTTTGTCAATCTTAGCATCGGTGCTAGATGTACTCGCGGGAGATGAAGTAGAAGGTCCAGCATTAGACTGAGATTGATATGTCTTTGTGCGGAAAGGCGGACACAGGACTTGTTTTCAATTATTTGCAAGGCTTCTTTTGTGGTTTTGCTCAGGAAATTACCTCCTCAGGAGGCATTTAAAGAGTCTTGATTAGTCCGGTTCGACCATTATAGAAAGTATCCATTTGCATTAACTTCGGTAAAACCATGATGCGGACATTTCTTGAGCAACTCTTTGTAACGATCCCATGCCTTCCCGAATGATTCATCAAATCTTTGAGAAAATTTCATTATCTCATTCTTAAGGCTTGTAGTTCGGGATGGAGGATAGAATTCGTTAACAAATTTGGTGACTAGATCTTCCCATGTCTCAATAGAACGAGGGGTTGTTTCTCAAGCCAATTCCGGGCTTGTCCTCTAGAGAAAATGGGAACAGAAGAAGCTTGATAGCTTCATGTGGGACATTCTTGTATTTGATGGTAGATGCAATCTTGTTAAACCATCGAATGTGTGCATGAGGATCATCTCGCTCAAAACCATAAATTGGCTTGGGTTACAAGGCTTTTGATCAAAGGTATCACCACGATAACCCTCGATGGGTGCTTGAAGCTCATTCATCGGCATGTCTTCGCCATTACGACAGGGGTGGTGGTGGTAGGACGTTCCTCACCACGGCGGAAGGAGCGAACGTCCTCACGCCTACGAGGAATATTTGCAAGCTCAGAAAGTGGACTTGTAGAGCTGGAAGAACGAGTGCGCATGCACTAAGTTTAAAAATCAATTTTCAAAACAAATGCGAGGCAAAACGACAAGTGAACTTAAACCAATAATCACAAATGAAATGGCTTCTTTGAAAAAGGTACACCAAATCACAAGGACACACAAGCAAGTTTTAAATCTTTGGTTCGGGAACTTATTATGGTCACACCCCGCTTGGTAGGTGTCTTTGCCTTGATTTGCGGTGGTTGATTTTTATGTATTTAAGTACCACTGAAAAGACGTAGGTATGGATATGTGCAAGGGTTAAAAACGTTTGGACAATATTTTTGGTATCGTCTCGTTTAACCAAATCGTATCTCTTCAAGAATCACCTTAAAGAAAATACAAGATAGAAAAGCGTTCGATTGTTTTTGTTGTTTTATATTGTTTTTGGTGTTGTTAACACTTTAGGAAAAGTGTTAATGACTTTTTGATATCTTGATAACTTTACAAAAACCGTTTACAAGCGGTGGTATATGTGCAAGTGCGGTCCGAAAATCGCTTAAAACACGCTTACAGCCTCCCGGCATGCGCCAAAATTTGGTTCGCCTCCAAACGGTCAAGTTTAATCACACAAGCTGACCACTTGTGAATGGTCAACCGTAACAAACTTAAAACATTTCGAAGGCAAATGCAATTTAGATCGAGGAGTATAGTGGATTCTGGGTCGTTAAGTCCCACGGAGGATGAATGGTGTTTTACAGACGGATGTCGAATAATCACTAAGGATAGTGATCAGCAAGGATTTTGAGTTATTTATACCTAAAGAAAAGGTTTATAAATTACAAATGACTTAAATGCAAATTAAAGAAAATTAAAAAGTTAAAATATATTAAATAAACGCTATCACTATTTTTACAATGATGTTTTTCTGATTTTATAAAATAAATAACTTAAATAAACTATTTTAATTAAAACTTAAACTTAAATTACCTAAAAACGTAACTTAAAATGAAAACGAGCGTTATTTATAAAAAATACGCAGTGCAAGCAAAAACGTGAAATTTATGAAATAAAAGTCCTACGAGTGTAAAAAACAATTTTCTTACGTACTATATGACAAAAGAAAATTTTAGAAAAAAGATTTATATTTTTTTAGACTTTTATATTTTTTATTATGAATTAAATACTATTTTACACTAATTAAATGTTTAAAAATACTAAAACTATTTAGAAAAATCTGAAACTTTTTATAAATTACTTTATACTAATACAAATCTATGAAAAATACAAAAGTTGAAAAAGCTATTATAAATAAGCAGGAAATAAGTAAATAAGTTAAGTATAAGCTTAAATGGAAAACAAGGGTTATGTATTAAATAATGCAAAGGAAAACTCTGAAAAGACCCAAGGGAGTGGTAGTGTGTGTGTGTGTGGTGAGTGGGTGGCCGTGGTTCGAATCCCAAAGAATCGCTTTTTGCTAACTTTTTATTTTTTTTTTGATTTTTCTTTTACAAACTTGTTAAGCTAATGATTTTAAGCAACTTTTACAACTACAACTTTTTATGAAAATGACTAATAAGCTCAGATTTGAGCTTATTATTCCAACGATGGAGCTTGTGAGCTTAACTTGATTTTTAAGTTTAACTAAGTTGCCAAATAAGCTAGTAAGCTAGAAACAAAAGTAATTTAAGATGCAAATAAGCTAAAGGAATTTAAGTAAAGCTAGAAAACACAAATAAACAACCTGATAAGCTAAAATAAGCTGATAAGCACTTGTGCTAAAACCGAGTAGCAAACAGTCCGGTGGCCAACTTCCGGCCTTGTGGGGCCACAGGGATAGATTGGAAGTCCAAACAAAAGGTGAATCCAATAAGCTGAGCTTATTGGCTTTTCAAAAAGCTAAGCTCTCACTGTGGTGTTCACAGGTGAGCTTATAATGAGCTTAAGAAAATGGTATCAAAAGCTGTGCAGGGGCACATTTTTGAAATGGTGTCTGAAATAAGCTAAAAGTTAAGGACTTTAAAAGCTGAAATGGAAAATATAAAAAATACTAGGGTGAAGCTAAGCAACTATATTTTGATATCCCAAAAGACTAAATCTTGAAAACTAATATTAAACCCTATATAAATTATTCTATTTTATTCAAAAACGACCAAATGAAAATTTTGACTTTTTATAAGAACTAGATAAGTTGACTAAGGTGAACTTAGGATTAATCCTACTTATTAATTATGATATATTAAGGTGTATTAAGACTAAATTGAGCAATTATAACAACTTATGAACACAAAACCATGATCATAGAACTTTAAAATCCAACAGTGAATAAGAAAGATGTGATCAAATGGAATTTTGACTTTTGCTTAAACAAGGACTGTATTTCTTGGTTTCTTTGAGCTACTAAGAACTAATGAGACATGTATTAACCAAGATCAAAGACTTGAGCACTCTCTAACTCAGTTAAAGAAGTGAAACCAAACACCCTTAATGAGGCTGTTAAGAAGCTTTTCAAAGCTTAACAAAGATTAAGACTATTCCATTGATTCCAGACTTTATAGTATCCTTTAATAAGACTAAAGAAACATACAATAACAACAATGACAACATAAAACCAAGAAATTACACTTAAGCTAATTTAACTGTGAAAATGAGATTTTTGCTAACTACAATTTTAAAAGAACAAGTGACTATTTTTATTGGTTAATTTCACTTAACTATAACTAGTGAACAATAAGACACAGAGACTATAGCTACTAAATAACTAAAACAGTTAAATGCCAAAATGAACAAAAGGCTTACAACTTAGATTCCAAGTGAAGACTGAGAATTTAGGCACACAAACACAACCTAAAGCTTCCCAATAAGCACTAAACCCAAGGGCAATCCATTATTAACCCTGCTCCTTGCATCTTTCTTCGTTTCTTGTGATTTTTTATTTTTAGCTAATTTTTTTGGTATTTTTGGTATTTTGCTTCTAAACTGAATTTAAGAGTTTCTAATAGCTTTTATAAGCTATATAGGAGCTTATGTGTTCTTAAGAGTCCAATACAACAACTAACAATAACATTAGAACATTTTGAGAATTTGAACATGAATTTGCATAAACTTGAAATAACACTGAAATTTGAAATTGAATACCTGAAAACGATTCACATATACTTGAAAAGTTTAAACAAAGTACTTTGAAAACTTAAATTACACTGGAAGGCTTAAAATAACAAAAACGACTAAGAAATTTAAAAGTTACTCTAGATATATTTTTCCTCTGCATCTCCTCTCTCTTTTATAGCACCAAATGTCTTATCTCACCTCTCGAGCAAATCCCATCATTCTTTTTAGCCATTGGATGAGTTGAGGCACTTTTGGCCGTTTGATCAAATTTGGCAGGAAAGATGGTTTTGACCTGTGGGCTTCTGAATTTGCAACTAGGGGGGGTGGCATTAATTGTGGTGTGTAAAGTGGGTAGAGGTGATGATGAGGGGGAAGGGATAAGGTGAGGTGATGGGAGAGTGTTGCAGGCAACTTGGGAAGGAGATAAGGAGTGGGAGGGAAAGCGATTTGACTGGAGGTCCAAAAAGGAGGGGTCAAGGGTTTTGGCAGGGGGCTCAAATGGATTTGGTAGGGGCCAAAGGATACAAAGGGTCATGGCTTATTTTAATAACATAAGGACCAAATTGTAATTTCGAAGACCAAGGACCAATTCTGCCAATTTATCAAAGTTGTTTCAAGGGTCACTTTTGACAGGCTTCAATAGTACAAGGACCATTGTTGACATTTTCAAACTTCTAAGGACCATTTGTTACAATTTTCAAAGTTTAGGGACCTAAATTGTAATTTTGCAATTTTAGATTTTAAGGACCAATTTTGTCAACTCAAGAATCCCTAAGGACTTAAACTGATATTTTTCTTTATTTTGATTTACCAGGGACTGTTTTTGACAACTTTTGAAACTTGGGAGACTAAAACTGCCAATTATGCAAACTTGATACGTTTTCACCGAGATTTTGATATTTTTGCATTTAAAACACATAAAACACTTATTTGTGATATTTTTGTCATTTTGATGCATTTCTGAGTGTTTTCAGATGTTTTTGCAGTTTAAATGGTACAAAAATGATGAGTATTTAGACACTCATCAGTGACGCACTGCACTAACCTTCCCAAGCTACTCAAGTTCCTCTTAAAAGGGCTTGTTTCATTCTCATGGGGAACCTATATAATCTATCGACTTTCTCTTAGAGATAGTTGATATTGAAGAAGGAGACCCTCTCCCTAGTCTCCGGCATAGGAACCAAATGTGCACAATTAAGTCTAGAGCCAAGAGATCATCCACAATATCTCATTATGACACTAAATTCTTGAAGACTTGTTGTTTCACACAATGTGGAAAGTAAGAACATATTAAGAGTCCTAAGCATTATCCTTGTGGTATTTCCAGAACATCCGAGTGATATGTAAAATATTTACGATGAAGATGGAAATCCTTCTAGAGCCAACATCAAACAAGCTCTTGGTGGGTAACATGTGAGATCTTCTCGTAAGATCAAGCTTGTGACAACTGGACAGAAACGATGGGACGATTCACTCTTGAATCAACCTTGGTCCAGGATTGGAATTGACGAATGCTTTTGGAAAAACCGTTCGATGTGCAAACCTTCTTTTCTCTAGCACGTCGAATGTCTATTCATTTTCAAACACAAAAAGTATCTCTGATTGAAAAATACTTTTGGAAAAACCGTTCGATGTGTAAATCTCTTATTTTCTCTAACACATCGAATGTGTACTCTTTTCAAATACAAAAAGTATTTATGATTGAAAATTGATCTTTCCCATAAAACCTTCGTCGTATTGCAAAACTCTTTCTTCTAAGCAATACGCGATTGTTTTCAAAACATTTTTCATCAATCGATGAATCTCAAATTTGGTTCACTCACTCCGTGTTGTCTTCTTTGAGGCGTTCGGTTTGAAACGACTAGAGCGTGCAAAACCCTGTCAAGGAGATTCTTCGAATTATACCGATCACAGCGTGTACTTGTCTTGATCAGCGGGAACCGTGGGCGTGTACCTCAATTCACGAAAGTGATCAAAGACACTTTCGTGCGTTTATTGCTAAGCTGTTGTTTGCGGTACATTTGGGCGGTTGCGGTGATCAGAATTGAGGAGTCAATTCAAAGCGCATGCTCACAGCATCCACACTTAATTGAAGAAATCATGACTTGTGCTTATCTACATAACCTGGCTCTGATATTTCTATACTATACTTCTGCTACGTTGCTGCAAATATCATGAACCAGTAAAAGCTTCCGCTACTCTGATGAAAAGATGTCATGATCCAGAAAGTGTAAGCATGTCGGTCCAAAAGTCACAACTTCACATGAAGGCAATACAACTATGGATGATCCAGAGAGATTTACTGTGGCTGATGATCTCAATGAAAGCTCGGAGATCATCAAAGATGTGGATCAGTTAGAGGCCTCCACTAAAAGTACAATTCAATGCGGACTTTGAAGAATCGCTACAAATGAACAAAGATTGCAGAAGTGAAGAATTCAAGTCTACGAGCTCAAGAACGAAGTCAATGATATAATGCTAGGAAGCAAAATGTATTTCATGGGGTGACCTCCTTTAGGGGGAGATTGTTAGGAATAGGAAATTCCATGTTAAAGTGTCGGTCACCCCAATTATAGTCTAGCATATGTTAGCTCGTAGACTTGTAGTTATTTACGTTGTTTAAGTAGTTTATTAGTTAATTAGTAGCATAGTATAGTTTAGTGTAACACCGTGGAGGAAGGACGGGTCTTTACCCATTGTATGCCTGATCCACAGGCTGATAGGAGGTCGTGTATTTTGTAACTATAAATACCCCTTCCATCCATGGAAGGGGTGGTGCTTTTCTCATAATATAACCTTACATTTGTGAAGCAAGTCTCTACCAAGAAAACACCCAACTCTCTACTTTCTCTCTCTAATGGCTAACATGTATTTTGATCATCCAAGACCACCCGAATCATCAACACAATAATATATCGATCCTACAATTCGCTTTTTCCATTTGTTGAATTTACCAACTTCAAGTCTAGGGGCAACAGCTGAATAAGCTCCACCCTTTTTATCGACTAGTTGGGGTACATCAATTTCAGCCACTTAGGATCCTAATTTAAAAACTTTTAGAGCGGCCTAAAAAATGTTTTATAATTAGCCTTGCTCTGATACCACGTGTTGTTCCCCATTCACTATCGTTTAAAACAGTTTAAGAATATAAAACAAGTTAATAGTAAACAATGGACTGAAATTAACATAAGTAAAACACACAAAGTAATTTTCAACATCATATTCTTTATTAGAAATCAATCAAAAGAATACGTTACCCAAGTACTTGCGAACGATACTTGGGATTGAAATGACAAAGTTTGGTGACTCCTCTCTAAGTTCGGGCTAAGTCTGAGCATAACTCTTAGAACCCACTGAGCTATCTCAGGGATTAAGTTGTATTTGGAGGAGTGAAAAGATGGCTTGCATGTATGTGTGTTTTTACAATTCATAAGCTTAACCTTTTCACTCCATCTCTTATGCTATTTATACATGTATGAGTTTTAACTCTTTCCTAAGTGACAAACTGACATCTTACAGAAGACAAAATACTGATGCATTTTGTCTCTGTTTACAAAGGCTATTCTAGGTAAGTGATGAGTGTGTAAATACTCATCATTTTTGGTTAAATCTGAACTGCAAAACGTTTAAAAATGCTCAGAAATGCATCAAAATACTGAAAATATCTCAAAATTGCATTTTATATGTTTCAGATGCAAAATGTTTAAAATCGGATGAAAAACGAGCTAAGTTTGCATAATTGGCGGTTTCAGGTCCCCAAGTTTCAAAAGTTGTCAGAAATAGTCCCTGAGCACTTAATTTCAAAAGAAAAGTCACCAAAGGTCCTTTTAAAATCATAAGTTGTCAAAATTAGTCCTTTGGTGAAAAATATCAAAAGTTTTGAGAAATTACAAGTTTGGTCCTCCAAGTTTCAAATTTGGCAAAAATAGTCCTTGGAATTTTGAAAATGTCAAGTTTGGTCCTTATACTATTGGAGCTTGTCAGTTTTGGTCCCTTGAAACAACTTTGAGATATTGGCAGATTTGGTCCTTGAACTTTCAGAAAATTGCAAAACAAGTCCTTATTAATACTAAGCCTAAACCATGGACCTTGGACCCTATCAAAATACTTGTGACCCCTGCCATAGCCAATTGGACCCCCTCAAATTGACCCCCCTTTTAATATAAACCCAAGTCAAACACCCAGTCAAACCAAACCACCCCAGCCACTTGTTTCCTCTTTTTCTTCTTCCTCACCCACCATGTGTGCAACACCAGATATCCCATCCCCCCTTATCACTCCACCTCAACAACCAAACAAAACACATTTAATGCTTCTTCAACCTTTGCACTCAACCCCCACTGCTAAAACCATTTTGGCGCCAAAATGTGATCAAACGGCCAATATGGCCTCAACTCATCCAATGGGCCTAATTATTGATGGGAAGTGATCAGAGGAGAGAGAGAAAGCATCTTGGTGTATAAAAGAGGAAGAAGAAGCAAGAGACAAAGTAGTACTTAGTTTTTTAAATTTATGTATGTCGTTTTTTTCTTAAAATGTCTTAATTAGCTTTTAAATTTGTAATTTCAAGTTTTATGGTATTGAAACTAAGTTGTTTAGTCATTGTAATTCATTTTGAGCCTTAATTCAAAGTTTCACTTAAGATTCAAATTTTCATTTCTTATTTGCAAATGTTAGTTTCAAACTCTTGAATTCAAGCTTCCAATAGCTTATTTTTAAGTGCAAACAAGTTTACTTAAGCTTACTATAGCTTTTTGTAAGCTTGGAATTCATTTCTAGCAAATTTGTCACACGGTCAACAAAAGTCAAGCGAGAAGAAAATTTGTTCAAGCGATGATGGAAATGGTGACAGGGTGTTGCAGAGCTTGGAAGGGGTTGGAATTGGCTTAGAATAGTAGTGTATGGTTCTGGTTTAAGCTGCAACATAGGCTGGACAAGTTGTGAGTTTGATCTTATTTTCCATTTCACATTCAGTTTGCATAAGTGTTTGTATTGAAATCTGTATTCATCAAGTATTTTAAACCTATCTACTTAGTTGTAATTAGGATAATTAAAATCAGTGTAAGTGATAATATATACTAGATCAGTGGTTAGCCAGGTTAAAAGATAAAATCAGTTACTAAAGTAGTGTTTGGATCAGTGGTGTATTTGAGCTTAAGCTCTTGTTTGTGTTTGAAATCTGTTCACTTAGTCTCAACTAGAACCACTTGATTCATTTTGGTCATCATATTGCCTCTGCAAACATCAATAGTCAAAATCATTATGAATCTCTCCTAATTGCATAACTGTTGAGAATTTGTAAAACCAAAATCTTGTATTGTGTTTAGATATCATAGGTATAGCTTGCTTTAGTTTTACTTCATCATAATACATTAATATCAGTCCACAAATTGGCTTCAAATCTCACAAAAGTCAGATTATCAAATCTGTTAAAAAGTCTAAATAGTGAAAAATCAGTTTTGAGCCTAACTAAGATGATTTTTCTTGGATTCATTTCTGAGCCAAATCAAATGAAATTGTGGGTTTAAAAACTTCCACTGGTCTATTTTCTTAATCTCATTTTTATAGATTTTTATGAATTTTTTATAAGACCCAAAACTGCTTGTCAAAATGGGCATAAGTGCCTGCATTACACACTCGTATATCTTGAGTGTGCAGTTTTGTGCAGAGCTTGCACAGAGCTCAGTTTAGCTCATCAAGGTATGGTTTTTGGTTTATAAGCACCTGGCCAGGTCTTCTTTAAGTTCCTTCTTTTGGTTTTAAGTCTCAGCTTATTAGGTAGCTTATTTTCTAGCTTAAAAGTAGTAGGCTAAAACTGTTTTAGCACTTATTCTCAAATAATCAAATCTGTGTAGCTGGTAATATAGAGGTTAAGGATAGTTGTAATTAGTTGCATTTGGGTACTCTTAGCATATTATAGCTTCTGTATAACTTTGGTGGTCTTTGGTTTTCATTGGCTTATTCTAAGTGCTTATTTATAAGCTCCTTGTGATTGCAGTTCCATATTCTTGCACACAACCCTCTGTTTTTATATTTTTCCTAGATTCTTAGTATTATTTTAGACTTATCTTGAATTTTTCAGATTTTTCTAAGTTAGTTTGCTATTTTTCTTTATTTAAATCAATTTTTAAGCCTTTTTAATTAGCTTTTAATACAATTAATTCAGAAAAGTTTCAAAAAAATAAGTTTTCATTTTTCTTAGGTTAAGATAAATATAAAAAGTCAAAAAAATATTTTTCCAGATTTTTCTTAGTTAAATTTGTATTTTTAAGCAATTTAACTAGTTTTAATTAGTTTTTAATTCATATAAAATACAAAAATATTCAGAAAAATACAAAAATAGTTTTGAAAATTCTCTTTTGTTATTTTAGATTTTTCCAAGTCATAATTTCATTTTTCTAGCTTTATTTTATATTTTCTTGTATTTTAGGCTATTATTTAATAAGTAAAAATAGTTTTTAATTAATAATAATTAAATAAATAGTTTTAAAAATAATTTTATTTTTCTATAAATTTTCTCTTATCATTAGGTTTGTAAAAATGTCATTTTCATATTTTTAGGATTAATATTGCTTTAGTTTCACATTTTCTTTTGTACGCTACGTAGTTTTTAAATTAAATTTTATAAAAGAAAAATCAAAAACATCATTTTGCAAATAGTGATAGCGTTTATTTAATATATTTAATCTTTTTAATTTTCTTTAATTTGTATTTAAGCCCCTGTAATTTATATACTTTTTCTGTAGTTATAATTAATCAAACCTCTTTTCCGTTCAAATAGTCTCGATCACTATTCGTTTGATTATTCTCGCACAGCTCGTTGGGACTTAACGACCTGGGGAAACACTAAACTCTCCTGGACTTCATTGCATTGGTGTCTGAACTTTGTTTCCAGACTGTTTTAAGTTTGTTACGGTTAGCCATTCACAAGTGGCTAGCTTGCGTGATAAAACTTGACGGTTTGGGAGCGAACCAAATTTTGGCCCCGCTGCCGGGGAGCTGTGCTGATTATCTTCCGTCTAGCAGATTAGTGATTTGAATATTCACTCTTTGTTCATACCATCCATCTATATCTATATATATTTTCTTATAAAAAACCCAAAAACATCCAAAAACGTATAAAACACAAAAATATTTTTCTTTTTGTTTCTATATATATATATCAAAGATAAAAATACAAAAAGATTTGTCGTTTTCTTTGTTTAAATAATAACAACATAAAAGATTACCACCGCAAACCAAGGCAGTGTACTACCTAACTGGGGGTACGACCATAATAAGTTCCCGAACCAAAGATTAAAACTTGCCTTTGTGTCCTTGTGATTGGTGTACCTTTTTCAAAGAAGCCATTCATCTTGTGATTATTGGTTTAAGTTCACTGTTGTTTTGCCTCGATTTTGTTTTAATTGGATTTTGTTGTTATATCTACTTTTCAAAACCATAAAACCCAAAAAGATTCTTCTTACCCCATTTTCATAATTCACTTTCATAATTCCCTTCTTTAACTCTGAGATCTCTTAGAGTTAACTCTAGTGCATGCGCACTCGTTCTTCTAGATCATTGAGTCCTTTGCGTGATCTAGCAGAAATTCCTAGAGGACGTTCGTAGCGTCTGCCCAAATAGTCGAACCCGATATTCGTTACTATTTCAAACAACAATATGGCAGACGAACGAACTATGGCGGAAATGCTCCAAGCACCCATCGAGGGTTATGAAGATGCCATCATTTTACCAATAATCAATTGATCACTTTGAATTGAAGACACATTTGATCCAACTTGTGTCTACAAATCAATTCCACGGGTTTGATCGAGAAGAACCGTATGCACACATCCGTTGGTTTAACAAGTTGACTTCAACTATCAATTTCAAGGATGTTCCACAAAAAGTAATCAAGTTGATGCTATTTCCATTCTCACTTGAGGGGGCAGCGGTTTGGGCCGAAAAAGAACCCCTCGATCCATCGAAACTTGGGAGGATCTTGTTCAAAAGTTTGTCAATTATTTCTTTCCTCCATCAAAGACGACTAATCTTAAAAATGAAATTTCTGGATTTCGTCAAAATTTCGATGAAAACTTTGGAGAGGCATGGGAGAGATTCAAAGATCTCCTCAGGAAATGCCCCATCATGAATTCACGGAGCTTCAACAAGTTAATATCTTTTATAATGGGTTGAACGGTAACGATCAAGATTCTTTGAACGCAGCCGCCAGTGGCAATATCTTGAATCGTAAGCCTAAAGATGTGATTGAGATTTGCGAAATAAAATCAAAAGTTCCTATTTCTCGCAACAAAGTCAATATTCCGAACACTCCTGCTTCTTCATCCGGTAACTCTTCCGAGTTAGCCGCTCCAATAGCCGAGCTAACGGACGTCATCCGTTGTATGATGAAATAGGTAAAGGAAATCAAAAGAAATTCATAAGCCGGAACCAATCAAAGCCGTAAACAAGGTGTGTGAAACTTGTAGTGGTCCACATGCGTATTATGATTGTCAAGCAACCGATGCTTTCTTTTACCAAGCTCCCGTAGCTTCGGTAAACCACAATCAATACCGACCACAAGATGATCCTCACTACCGTGCACCTAGCGGTATGACACCACCTGGTTTTCCTCCTGTGCAAAACCATGGCAATCAAAATCGCTTTGTTTCGAATCAAGGACACAACTTCAATAACTCTCAAAATTTCAATCAAAACCGGAACAATTTCAACCAACCTTATCAAGCTCCAAATCAGCAGAGTTATCAACAACCTTCTCAAGCTCCCCTACCAAATGACTTCATGAAAATTACTGAGTCAAGCATACGTTCAATGCAAACTCAAATCAATAACATGAGAGTTGAGCTAAGAAAGGAAATTGATACCACATTGTCTCGGCAGACAAATGAGTTGAAAAATATGATGAGCAGTTTCATGAACATGAATATGAACAAAGCTTCATTATCTTCTGGAGGACTCCCAAGCAATACAATTCCAAACCCAAATGCCGAGTTGAAAGCCGTCACCACTCGTAGTGGTAAGACGCACAATGGACCATCGACTCCAATGCCTCCTCCACCAGGAGCAATGAGTCAAGTTACCAAGGATACAACGGACAAGGTGCATTTTTCAAGCCCACAAAGTACCACACACGTCCCACCTTCGGTAGTCCAAGCTTTAAGTCCGGAACCCGAAGTTCGAAGGCGAATTCGAGCCGAAATAACTTCCATCCGGCTCAAAAGTCTAGTCAGCTTCCTTACCCATCAAGAATGCATGATGAGAAGCTCAAAGACAAAAACAAAGAACAAATGGAAAAAATTTTCAAAATTTTCAATGAACTACACTTTTATATAAGCTTCGTTGATGCTCTCGTTCTAATGCCCAAATTTGCATCCACGCTTAAAGGCTTACTGACCAACAAAGATAAGTTATTTGAGATGGCTAAAACCCTCTCAATGAGCAATGCTCAGCGGTCCTTCTCAAGAAACTTCCCAAAAAGCTTGAAGACCCTGGCAGGTTTTTAATCCCGTGTGATTTCTTGGGGATGGTTCAATGCTCCGCCTTGGCCGATCTTGGCGCTAGCATTAACCTCATGCCACTCTTAGTATGGAAGAAACTGTCTCTTCCTAAACTTTCATCCACTTGTATGACACTCGAGCTAGCGGATCGTACCATAACTCGTCCACTTTGGATAGCCGAGGATGTCGTGATGAAAGTGGGAAAGTTTCACTTTCCTACTGACTTTGTTGTAGTAGACTTTGATGCAGATCCTAGAGTTCCCCTCATCTTAGGGAGAGCTTTCTTGAGAATGAGCCGTGCTCTAATTGATGTATTTGCTGAAGAGTTGACCATACGGGTTGACAACGAAGAACTCACGTTTAATATCAACCAAAACTCCAAACCTCTATCCAAACAGAGTGTTGCTACAATTGATCAAAAATCTGAAAGATTCAATGCAACACTCTCAAATTTCACGGTTAAGAAGAGTCACCAAAAACGCGGTCTTGAGCTAAAAGCTTTGAAAATCAACCCCGGTTCAAACAAATGGTTTGAAAGTTGTACCAAGGAAGTCAAGAGTGTTCTTGATGATGATGATCTAGAATCGGAGACTTTATCGGAAGTGGTGGAAATTGCTAGCTCTAAGAGCACACCACTTGTCCCACCTCCGAAATCAGTTTATCGTATCGAGTTTGTTAACTCTGTGGATGAAACCAATCTCTCTTCGTTTCATCTGGATTGGATGATGATGTTTGTGATCCAATGGGAGACATTCTTCCCATTGAAGAATTGCTCAAAAATGATCCATCATCTCCTAGTCTTATTATTCCCGACTCTTCCATCCCTTCTCTCACTTCGGATGAGGAAGATGACAACTTTTGGAATGAAGTCGACGCCTTTCTTAGTGATGAGTCGATTCCAACAGGAATTGATAATACTTACTTTGATCCGGAGGGGGACATTCTTTTTCTGGAAAATCTGTTGATTGAAGAACCGTTTCCAACCCTCCCTACCGGAAATTCTGTTGACAATCACCATACAAGCTTCAAGTTTAAGCTTAAAAATGTCAAAAATGGTGATTTGCTTCTTACTAATGAGGAATGGACATGCATTCTCATGCACATCTTTATTCCATTCTTCACAGATGGTGTGGTTGCTCTTTCCCTTTTCTCTTTCGGGAATGAGGACACCATCTTTGACCCCGGTATCATCCTTTATAGTTTCTACTATTAACAATACCGCGGTTGTATCTCGTCGGTGTGGAACTTTCTAATGTTCATATGTTTATTAACATTGTGAACGAAAGTCCGATCGAGATTGGTTTTCCACGTTGCTTCCCCAAGAACAAATGAATGCGGGGATCGAGTCAAGCTAGCGACTCGGGAATCAAAACAATAGTATGCAATATGGGTTTTCACCCATATTTCTGACTTCTTTCTACTTTCTACCACCCTAGTGGGGGGGAGTTTCCCCCCATGTTGTATATAAGTGATTTCAAAAAAAAAAATCAAATAATGGCCGTAGTATTTCCCTTTTACGTTCTATGTTTCGGCATAACCGCCGGTACTTTGAATATTGAGGGCAATATTCATTTCTAGTGTGGGGGGAATTCTCACGAATTTTATCATGTAATTATACCGCCTAATTCCCCCATTTTTGGCCAAATTTTTTTTTGGAGTAAGTGTTTTGCACTTACTCAATTGGTTATCAGTCCGCCATGTCTAATAAACAAAAGGATTGGCTAATCCAGGAGCAAACGGCTCTTGGTAAAGATATCTCAAATTCGTTGACGGCTTGCAATTTGCCCAAAATTGTATGGTATTCAGCTCACCATATCCTAAAAAGTGAAGAGTTGGCTAGCCCGCAAGTTTATGGCTTGTGGTAAAGGCCGTGGAAAAACCATAATTGGTAATCAGCTCACCAAAGATAATATTGATAATTTATCTAAGAGTTGGCTAGTCCCGAGCAAACGGCTTCTGGTAAAGACAAATCAAATCCGTTGGAAGCTGGTGGTTTGCTCAAAATCACATGGTTATCGGTGTACCATGGTTCTTACTTGAACTAAAACATTTGGCTACTCCGGAAGTAATGGCTTTTGGTAAAGAGATGAAATCCATTAAATTTTTCTCAAAACATTGCTAGGGACTAGCAATAGTTTAGTGTGGGGATTGATGAGTGTGTAAATACTCATCATTTTTGGTTAAATCTGAACTGCAAAACGTTTAAAAATGCTGAGAAATGCATCAAAATACTGAAAATATCTCAAAATTGCATTTTATATGTTTCAGATGCAAAATGTTTAAAATCAGGTGAAAAACGAGCTAAGTTTGCATAATTGGCGCCAGTCCCCCAAGTTTCAAAAGTTGTCAGAAATAGTCCCTGAGCACTTAATTTCAAAAGAAAAATCACCAAAGGTCCTTTTAAAATCATAAGTTGTCAAAATTAGTCCTTTGGTGAAAAATATCAAAAGTTTTGAGAAATTACAAGTTTGGTCCTCCAAGTTTCAAATTTGGCAAAAATAGTCCTTGGAATTTTGAAAATGTCAAGTTTGGTCCTTATACTATTGGAGCTTGTCAGTTTTGGTCCCTTGAAACAACTTTGAGATATTGGCAGATTTGGTCCTTGAACTTTCAGAAAATTGCAAAACAAGTCCTTATTAATACTAAGCCTAAACCATGGACCTTGGACCCTATCAAAATACTTGTGACCCCTGCCATAGCCAATTGGACCCCCTCAAATTGACCCCCCTTTTAATATAAACCCAAGTCAAACACCCAGTCAAACCAAACCACCCCGCCCACTTGTTTCCCTCTTTTTCTTCTTCCTCACCCACCATGTCTGCAACACCAGATATCCCATCCCCCCAGCTCACCTTTCACCCCCCTTATCACTCCACCTCAACAACCAAACAAAACACATTTAATGCTTCTTCAACCTTTGCACTCAACCCCCACTGCTAAAACCATTTTTGGCGCCAAAATGTGATCAAACGGCCAATATGGCCTCAACTCATCCAATGGGCCTAATTATTGATGGGAAGTGATCAGAGGAGAGAGAGAAAGCATCTTGGTGTATAAAAGAGGAAGAAGAAGCAAGAGACAAAGTAGTACTTAGTTTTTTAAATTTATGTATGTCGTTTTTTTTTTCTTAAAATGTCTTAATTAGCTTTTAAATTTGTAATTTCAAGTTTTATGGTATTGAAACTAAGTTGTTTAGTCATTGTAATTCATTTTGAGCCTTAATTCAAAGTTTCACTTAAGATTCAAATTTTCAGTTCTTTGTTGTAAATGTTAGTTTCAAACTCTTGAATTCAAGCTTCCAATAGCTTATTTTTAAGTGCAAACAAGTTTACTTAAGCTTACTATAGCTTTTGTAAGCTTGAATTGAGTTTCAAGCAAATTTGTCACACGGTCAACAAAAGTCAACTGAGAAGAAAATTTGTTCAAGCAGTGATGGAAATGGTGACAGGGTGTTGCAGAGCTTGGAAGGGGTTGGAATTGGCTTAGAATAGTAGTGTATGGTTCTGGTTTAAGCTGCAACATAGGCTGGACAAGTTGTGAGTTTGATCTTATTTTCCATTTCACATTCAGTTTGCATAAGTGTTTGTATTGAAATCTGTATTCATCAAGTATTTTAAACCTATCTACTTAGTTGTAATTAGGATAATTAAAATCAGTGTAAGTGATAATATATACTAGATCAGTGGTTAGCCATGTTAAAAGATAAAATCAGTTACTAAAGTAGTGTTTGGATCAGTGGTGTATTTGAGCTTAAGCTCTTGTTTGTGTTTGAAATCTGTTCACTTAGTCTCAACTAGAACCACTTGATTCATTTTGGTCATCATATTGCCTCTGCAAACATCAATAGTCAAAATCATTATGAATCTCTCCTAATTGCATAACTGTTGAGAATTTGGAAAACCAAAATCTTGTATTGTGTTTAGATATCATAGGTATAGCTTGCTTTAGTTTTATTTCATCATAATACATTAATATCAGTCCACAAATTGGCTTCAAATCTCACAAAAGTCAGATTATCAAATCTGTTAAAAGTCAAAATAGTGAAAATCAGTTTTGAGCCTAACTAAGATGATTTTTCTTGGATTCATTTCTGAGCCAAATCAAATGAAATTGTGGGTTTAAAAACTTCCACTGGTCTATTTTCTTAATCTCATTTTTATAGATTTTATGAATTTTTATAAGACCCAAACTGCTTGTCAAAATGGGCATAAGTGCGTACACACTCGGGTATATCAGTGTGCACTGTGTTTTGTGCGAGCTTGCACAGAGCTCAGTTTAGCTCATCAAGGTATGGTTTTTGGTTTATAAGCACCTGGCCAGGTCTTCTTTAAGTTCCTTCTTTTGGTTTTAAGTCTCAGCTTATTAGGTAGCTTATTTTCTAGCTTAAAAGTAGTAGGCTAAAACTGTTTTAGCACTTATTCTCAAATAATCAAATCTGTGTAGCTGGTAATATAGAGGTTAAGGATAGTTGTAATTAGTTGCATTTGGGTACTCTTAGCATATTATAGCTTATGTGTTACTGTGGTGATCTTTGGTTTTCATTTGCTTAATACAAGTGCTTATTCTTAAGCACTTGTGATTGTAGTTCCATATTCTTGCACAAAACCACCTATTTTTATATTTTTCTTAGATTCTTAATATTATTTTAGACTTATCTTGAATTTTTCAGATTTTTCTAAGTCAGTTTGGTATTTTTCTTGATTTAAAACAGTTTTTAAGTCTTTTTAATTAGCTTTTATTGCAATTAATTCAGAAAAGTTTCAAAAAAATAAGTTTTCATTTTTCTTAGGTTAAGATAAATATAAAAAGTCAAAAAAATATTTTTCCAGATTTTTCATAGTTTAATTTGTAATTTTTAGTAATTTAATTAGTTTTAAATAGTTTTTAATTCATAGAAAATACAAAAATAATCAGAAAAATACAAAAATAGTTTTGAAAATTCTCTCTAGTTATTTTAGATTTTTCTAAGTCATAATTTCATTTTTCTAACTTTATTTCATATTTTCTTGTATTTTAGGTTATTATTTAATAAGTAAAAATAGTTTTTAATTAATAATAATTAGATAAATAGTTTTTAAAAATAATTTTCTTTTTCTAAAAATTTTCTCTTATCATTAGGATTGTAAAAATGTCATTTTCATATTTTTAGGGTTTATATTGCTTCAGTTTTTCATTTTCTTTTATACGTCACGTAGTTTTTAAGTTAAATTTTATAAAAAGAAAAATCAAAAACATCATTTTGCAAATAGTGATAGCGTTTATTTAATATAGTTTATCTTTTCAATTTTCTTTAATTTGCATTTAAGCCCCTGTAATTTATAGACTCTTTCTTTAGTTATAATCAATCACATCTCTGTTCCCATTCAAATCCTCTCGATCACTATACGTTTGACTATTCTCGCACAGCTCGTTGGGACTTAACGACCTGGGGAAACACTAAACTCTCCTGGACTTCATTGCATTTGTTTCCAGACTGTTTTAAGTTTGTTACGGTTAGCCATTCACAAGTGGCTAGCTTGCGTGATAAAACTTGACGGTTTGGGAGCGAACCAGTAAGAGACAAGACTACTTTCCTAAGGTCAGTGATGACACTGAGCCTGATCTTTTTCCATTCAGGGAAATTTGACTTTGGTTGATAAGGACTTCGTCTTATCTGATTCAAACTTATCCCGCCTTGTCCCGCTCATTCTTGAGTCTTTACATCCTTGATCTTCTACTTCAGTTTGTCTTGATGTTAGTAGTTGGAGAGGAGTCTTAGGGATTCATGAGTTATTGTCATCACTCATGAATCCATCATCTTCTTCTTCACTCGGTCTTCACCCTTTAAGTTCCGCCTACGAGTGGAGAGACTTCTTCATCGCCTCATCTTGAGTATCACGAAGATGACTCACTAAGAGACTATGCACTCAGTGACCTGTTAGTGTTTAACGGACTAAACACTTGGGCTATTTTCTATTCAAATCCTAGATTAAGGGGTTTGGGTATTTACTGAACCCAACAAATATATAGAAGTTATATAAGAGGAAACTCTAACGCACCCTAAGCCCATAGACAGGTTTGGGTCACTATTGTAACATCATCTGATAAATATATCTTATACTCCTAAAAGACTAAAACTAACTATCAATTGTACTAGCTTGAAGAATCCACATGCCCGCACAAGTAAGGTGATCTAGCCAAGATCTTGCTTGGCTTGACTTGGATCATGTCCTAATTACCGAAGTCTAAGACTAGATGAAGTGGGATGTGATTCTGTAACACCCCAAAAATATCGCAGTAGAAGATTGTGTCACTGGGTATTACTTCTAAGCACACTGTACAAGTTATAGAAAACGACTCAAAATGAGACATTTTGAAAAGTTACCATTCGAATTATAAAATCAAAGTTACAAACAAGAGGTTCCATAGTATAATACATAAGTGTTTTAATAACATATCGAATGGTAAATGATAAAAGCATAAACCTTCAAAACATGACGTGCGACTCTATGCTCCATGCACTAGCTATCACCTTACAGCCCTGAGATAAACATGCTAAAAAGTGTAAACACAAAGGTTGGTGAGCTCATAGGTTTAATAAATGTAAGTATAAAAGTCAAGTACGTTAAAGCGTGAAAGACAATAGATAACAAGATATACATATACGAGTACTTAAATAATATCATGATATATACGAAAACTGAACAACACACCACAAGGGTCTTCCGACATACAGTCAGGATGCACAACACATGATGCGCGTATAACGCGTTCGGGGTCAAAGGAACTTCCTTTTCGTCGAGCAAGTTTTTCAACACCCTAGGCAGTGAACCTAATCGTTGTAGTGTAGTATTGGGTAAGCCTCGGGTATTGATATCGTTCTCTAGGGGAATAGGAATGCTAGTGAGAGATGTACTACGCTAAGGTTTGAGGTTGAGGATGATTATTTTTTATCTTTTTATATTTTTTTTAGAAAGCTAAGGGTAAAATCTCAGGGTTTGGATTTGGGGGTTTGGTACTTCTACCGATTACTCTACTTATCTAATTATCTAAACTAAGGGGTAGTCCATGTCTATTGATGTGTACTCGTATGATGATTAAAGATGTGTCTACCTAGATAATATTACTCCCTAGTTATCTTTTATTGGTGGTTGCATTGTCACGTCCTTATTCTTAACGCGCTGTGTTTTCTAAGGTCGTAAGGTATGCTTTTATCCCTAACTCTTTGAGATTACCTTAAGGTTATTGCCTACAAGATCTCTATGATTCATAAACTAACACTAAGGTTATCTTTGGATATTTAGTCTACAATTACACTAGGTGGTTATAAACTAAGGTTCACAAATATTACTCAAGCATTAAAAACACAACGATATCCTAGTGCAATCCTAAGCCAATTACAATTAAGATAAGAGACAACCAATCAATAATTAATAACTAGGTTTCATAGATCTAAGCAAACACACAAGAAATTTAGCCGGACATGTTAAACATGCAAGCATACGACATACAATCGAAGACATAATGAAATCAATGAAGTAAATTACTTATCTTGATGTAAAATAGGGTATGAGAACCCTAAGATACTGTCCAAACCGAACCAAAATCATTTTAGGTTTTTACTCCACAAGTCTACCTCTTAAAATTCTGAAAATTCGATTTCTATATATAATTTTACATTCGCGAAGACGTCACCTTATAGTTGGGATGCCGTCAGATTTTTGGGGTGGAATTTGAGTGGTAAAGGGTTTTTGTGCTAGTCATATAACTCCTATCCATGAGACGCTTTATTAAGACTAAAGACCCACCCGTACATGTCATGAAAAATTTTAAATTTGGCGCTAAAATTGCCCTAACAAATATTTCTCATGGTTTATTACACAAATGAAATAGGACAAGACAAATGATCCAGGATAAGCATAGTTTCAAAGTTCCCGTTTTATTCTCCCTCCCTACACTTAAACTGAACATTGTCCCCAATGTTCCCCGAAAGTATCAAAGTTATGATAACGGAAGGTAATTAAAATAGAAAGAAACTAGTACTCCCTTGATTAGCTCGGTAGGATCCGTGTGAAGTAGTGGTTAAATTCTTTCCAAGAAGAATGTATGCGTGATAGGCTTCATCCAATCTTATGTTTCTTCTTCTTGATAAATAAAACCTGCACACTTTAAGAAAATAGACGAAACCTTCACGTAAAACTAGGATCTAATGCCTCTACTAAACTAGGATCTAATATGACTCTACTAAACTAGGATCTAATGCTTGTGGAATGGAAGTTTGCAGATTTTCTGGAAAATTAAGACCTGAGAATTTCCAAAAATTTATAAGTAGCACAGAAAACGAGAGAAAGTAATAAGCTGTTTCTACTCCTCCGCGTCGTCGGGTTGTAATCTGACGCCGTCAGGTTATCCTGACAAAAACTGGTCTGCTGCGTTTTTCTGAAAAAATTCTGGAAAAATTACACCTTTAAAATCTAGAAAATTTCCAGCAAAACATCCATTATGACTCGATACAAGCATTTGACTCTAACAAACACACATATATATCTTTTTCAATAATCGTAGTTCTCATGTTCACGTTCTTTTAAAAACGTGTGTAATCTTCCCTACACTTATCCTTTTTGTAAAATACCTTTATATGTAATTAAGACGAGGTTAAAGACAAAATAAAGCACTTTCACAAATTCAAACATGAGAACAAACAATAATGAAAAGATATATGACACACAAACTAGCAAACAATTAAGCATGGGTTGCCTCCCATGAAGCACTTTTCTTTATTTATGAGTCTTGTAGCTAGACTTGAAGTCGTGCTCCTATTTTCCCCTTATCTTAGAGGCCCATTCGATTTCCTTAACTCTTCTTTCATCACGAATATATTCAGGGCCTAACTCTAGACAAGCGGTGTAGTAAGCCTTGTTCTCCCAATCTACTTCAAAAGCCAGAATGTTGTCTACATCTAAATCATCAATACCCTCAAACTTCTTATTTTTGTAGGGCATTATATATTTAACCCATTCGGTCCCATTTGAGAACTTGGCTATTTCTTCCTCTTGATCATAGACCATCTTAGATTCCTCAATAAATGGTCTCCCAATTATCACATCTCCTAAAAATCTATCAATGATTCCCTTAACATTTTCCAAGATCATGAAGTCACACCTATATGTGAAGTTACCTACGAACACATGCAATCCTTTAACCCTCCCAACATAGTTACTCACTTTCCTAGGGTAAAAGGGGTTCCTCATAGGTCCTAACTTTTCGCTCATGATCCAATTGTAACAGAGACTAGACATTATGTTCATGGGTGCCTTATTGTCTATGTAAGTGTGATCCCTATATGAGTACCCAATCATGCACGGTATCTTAATATTTTTAGGGTCACCTCTTTTTATGCATGCCTCGAAAGGTGGTCGCGGGAAGTTAACTACGTTATAGTGATTGGCGGTTTCATTCCCGTTAGGGTATGAATTGAAATACTCCTTAAGTTCCTCCTCCTCCTTACTACCCTCCATAATTTTCAATCCCTTATAATCCCCTTCTTCTATTTGATCCTCCGAATCATCGCTTGAGGTTGAATCACTATCTAAAGTACTAGTGGATTCCTCAAGGGCTTTTTCAAGTGCACTTTCAATTATCCAATTCAATTTCTTAAGTTATTCGATTTCACTAAAAATACGAGCTCGAAGTTGGTTGGCAAAAGTTGGATCGAGTGGTGGGTATTTGTTTGATGATGAGTTGTTGTTTGGTGGGTTATCACCTTCCATGATCAAAAGTGATGGGGCTACGAACAAAGTCACGAAGAAGGAGGATAGACTACGAGGAGGCTAAAAATGAGAAAAAAATCTTACTTGATAGAAATCAAGCAAGGGAACCTAAACGAGATAGAAATCAAACTAGCTATTCTATTCCCCGGCAGCGGCACCAAAAACTTGATACCCGTATAACGCGTTCGGGGTCAAAGGAACTTCCTTTTCGTCGAGCAAGTTTTTCAACACCCTAGGCAGTGAACCTAATCGTTGTAGTGTAGTATTGGGTAAGCCTCGGGTATTGATATCGTTCTCTAGGGGAATAGGAATGCTAGTGATAGATGTACTACGGTAAGGTTTGAGGTTGAGGAAGATTATTTTTTATCTTTTTATATTTTTTTAGAAAGCTAAGGGTAAAATCTCGAGGTTTGGATTTGGGGGTTTGGTACTTCTACCGATTACTCTACTTATCTAATTATCTAAACTAAGGGGTAGTCTATGTCTACTGATGTGTATTCGTATGATGATTAAAGATGTGTCTACCTAGATACTATTACTCCCTAAATATCTTTTATTGGTGGTTAAATTGTCATATCCTTATTCTTAACGCGTTGTGTTTTCTAAGGTCGTAGGGTATGATTTTATCCCTAACTCTTTGAGATTACCTTAAGGTTATTGCCTACGAGATCTTTAGGATTCATAAACTAACACTAAGGTTATCTTTGGATATTTAGTTTACAATTACGCTAGGTGGTTATAAACTAAGGTTCACAAAGATTACTCAAGCGTTAAAAACACAACGATAGCATAGTGCAATCCTAAGCCAATTACAATTAAGATAAGAGACAACCAATCAATAATTAATAACTAGGTTTCATAGATATAAGCGAACATACAAGAAATTTAGCCGGACATGTTAAACATGCAAGCATACACACATACAATCAAAGACAAAATGAAATCAATGAAGTAAATTACTTATCTTGATGTAAAATAGGGTATGAGAACCCTAAGATACTGTCCAAACCGGACCAAAATCGTTTTAGGTTTTTACTCCACAAGTCTACCTCCTAAAATTCTGAAAATTCGATTTCTATATATAATTTCACATTAGCGGCGGCGTCACCTTATAGTTGGGACGCCGTCAGATCGCCGTCATTAGGGTTTCGGCTTGGCCAAGTCATCGATTGGGGCCACGCGTTTGGTTGTACGCCGTCGGTCTTGATAGTGACGTCGTGCGAATCTGATCTAGGCGTCGAGAAGAAAATTCTTTGACCCCTTACTCTTCAAAGCTGGCCGTCGGTGCAAATTAGCAAAACCGATACTGATTCGTCACAAATTCAATTACATAAAGAGGGACGGGATCGCCCTCTATTTGGGACGTCTTCAGGTGTAATTCCAGCAGCTTGAGTATCTTGATCTTGACTTAGCCATTTTCTTCACATGTTCACTCTTTTTCGTCCAAAAATGCATCATTCCAGCATTTTGCTTCCAAGAGACCTAAAAAGTGAAAAGGAACGAAATTAAGCAGTAACAGATATAAAAGTGGGTGATTAAGGGCTTAAATGACCCCTTAAAAGTATACGTTTTAAATCCTTATCAACACACCACAAGGGTCTTCCGACATTCAGTCAGGATGCACAAAAACCATATATACTGGGAGCCTCTTCCCAAAGATTACTACTAGCCACTAAATTGCACATACTGGAAGCCTCTTCCCAAAGACTACTAGCCACTAAATCGCACAGAATAATTACATAGTAATAGTCAGCCATTAGGGCATATATTGGTACGCACATGTTGGCCAAATATGATAACAATGCATCACGTCATAAAGCACATAATTCTAAGTACGTAACTTCCAAGTATAAATAAATATTTATATTGCACATATTATAGTTTTCAAGTCATTGTGATCATTATAAAATTGTAACATGTATCTCCCCCAACATAGTTCAAAACAAGTAATAGTGGGGCTATGAAACTCACAGCAGTGATCAATAGTAGGGTACGATGATATAAGATGTATCGAGAAGTCGCGAGCTTTAATGATAACCTAAATATATAATACGTGTCTTAGGTTTTGGAATAATGATGTGAAAAAATAAGCGATTCTATATAAGTTATTATATTTGATCATAATGTTGTGCATTGTAACTTATAATAATCGTGTATGTCGTTATGGAAATGGCTTACTAGTTTATAAAACATTTTTAGTTAAATAACGTACCATTGTTCTGGCTATTATAATTCAGAGGTCGCGTGATAAATGTATGAGGAGCTAGGATACTTTAATCATAAATCCAACAACTCGTCAATACGTTCCCCTCAAATGAAACTCCTTAATAACGTAGTACTTAATATGTAAAACGTATATTTTGTTTGTTTGATTATATGACATAAGTGTTAAAATGGTAACACGGTTTGTAAAATTAGTTTATTCATGTTTCTTTAATAGGTATTGGTCGATTTTGATGTTTTACGCAAGTTATAAAAATTATAAGTCATGATAACGAATTAGAAACTGGTTTTTGGTCATATTTCTCGTCAATTGTGAAATCCACTATTCCGATGGTCAATTAAGCTTATAAAAGTTTATTATAATGTTGTATGTTACATAATTATAGGATTTGTTAAGTTTAATAAGTCACTAGGCTTTGGAAAGAAAATATTTTATCACAGCTAGACTTTTGGTATAACAACTTTGAGTAAAAAACAGCCTGTTTTGGTTTTGGTAGCAATGAGCCTTGTTTTGTGTTTTCTGAATAAAACTCCCACGTAAATACATGTAAAAATCATTCTGGACAACTTTTGTGTTTTATACTTTTGCTGGTTCAAACCAAAAATGGGTCAAAATCCTGATTTAATTTCGGATCAGAAACCTTTTACCCAAAAACCAAGTTTTTTTAGTACTCTTTAACTAGTCATATCTTTTAATCTATAAACCAATTTAACATGATTCCAAAAACTATAGTTTTGTTTTAATTTCCTCTCTAACTAAATAATATTATTCAAGGTCTTGTGTCCATAGTTTAGTGACAATAACTAGGATAAGTTTACTTATTTTACTAGTTTACTAATAAGGTTTCACATAAAATTATAAGAAAGTTTTATTTATGTTTTAAGGTTGTGTACAACATGATCAATATAACAAGCATATAATAAGCAGGAAAAATAAAAGAATGAAGAGAAGCATGATTTCTCTTACAACTTTTGGCCTTAATAAAAAGGGAAAAACAAGAACAAGAACAAAGAACACTAAATCCTATAGCTTCAACAAAAACCCTTTGCTTCCAATAATTTACCCAACCTTGTAACCCTTGATAAACCACCTAAGAACACTTGTAATAATACTTGAAAACTTTCCAAGAAATCATCCTTGTGTAGCTTTTAAATTAACCATGGAATGAAAGAAATAGAACTTGATTCATGTAGAGAACTTTAAAGGCTTGAACTTCTTTGTGTAACTTGAAGCTTGAAGATCAAAGATGATCAGTGTTGGGATTTTATTATGGATCGATCATAGGGAAAAGATGATGAAGATGGACGAGTTTTTCTCTAGTCAAATGGATGATAGACGAGTCTTATAGTGTAAATGAGGTGGTTAGTTTTTAAGATATTTACAAAGCTTAGCTAGGAAGTTTGTATACTTGTAATGATCTAGTGAACCAAGTGATATTACCAATCCAAGTGGCTTGGTGACTAAGAAAAATTGCCACATAGGGCTTGGAAGAGGAGGTTAGTGATTTTAGATATTTATCTTATGTTTACGGAGTGCAGTTTGGTCCCGGTAATTACTATCGTTAAGTACTTAAATCACGAAACTTAAATCCGGGTACCGTAGAAATATAAAACTTGTAAAAAATGTTAAAACTTATCAGTATAATCTATAAAAGTATATTAAATGAGTCATAGGTTTAATGGAGCGTGTAAACGTTGTTAAAACCTAAATCATAGATTAAATACGCGTAAAACGTACGAAGTTTATGTGAAAACAGAAAAAGTGAAATGTGACTTTTCAAATATGATTATTATGAACCTGATGTGCTATTTCATCCTGATTTTAATATTTATAAATGTCACACCCCCAAATTACCTGTTTTGCAGCGGAATGGAATTCCTGGGGATTGACTGTCATAGCATCACAATCACAGTTATATTGAACGACCTAAAGTGTCATTTGGAAAATACATCGTTTGATTTAATAAAACAATCAGATTTTACAAAGTAGGTCCCAAATGAAAATCAATTTGTGCGGAAATAAGTTTGTTACAATTCAAACGATGTTTTAAAGTATATAAAACCCAAGTGAGACGCGTTGTCACCACGACTCCATGAGGTGTCCAAATGCATGCCATGAAGTGTATGCCTTAGATACCTGAGATAAAACATGCTAAAAGTGTCAACACAAAGGTTGAGTGAGTTCATAGAGTTTGTTTTGAAATGTAAAGCCTTTCAAAATCGTTTATGCAGCAAAAGCATTGTAAATCCACTCAGTTCCAAGTCCCGCCCATACAAAACTTGCAACCTGTGTGTTCACAACCCACTGCCAGAATATGTAGAGTTAATGTTTAAACAGAAATCGTCAAATGCATTCACAAAATAGTGCATGGCTCAATGTATCGTTTATGCGGCAAAGGCATTGTAAATCCACTCAGTTCCAAGTCCCGCCCATACAAAACTTGCAACCTGTGTGTTCACAACCCATTGCCAAAATGTATATAGTTTATGATCAAGTGCATGATGTCAAATGAATTCACATCATAGTGCATGGCTCAATGTATCGAAATCGTTTATGCAGCAAAGGCATTGTAAATCGTTGAAATGTAAAGACTTTCAAAATCGTTTATGTAGCAAAGGCATTGTAAATCCACTCAGTTCCAAGTCCCGCCCATACAAAACTTGCAACCTGTGTGTTCACAACCCACTGCCAGAATATGTAGAGTTAATGTTCAAGTGCATGATGTCAAATGAATTCACAATATAGTACCTAACTCGGCGTAGAACAATAGCACATAATCAATAGCACTTAACTCGGCGTAGAACAATAGCACATAATCAATAGCACTTAACTCAATTTATCATTAGTCAAGCTGATTTAGAGCGTTATCTGACGTAGTACCGTAGCGCATAAACAAGAACAATTTATATAGTATAACCTTTGATTTAGAAACAATGGTAATCATGATAGATTTTAGCCTTAAAAATCTAAAGTACTTGTGAAAAATAGTTAAGCATGTATCTCCCCAAAACAGATTATGAAAACAAGTAAAAGCGGGCTACTGAAACTCACTTGGTGGAATGATGCGAAGACAAAAGTGAGTACACGAGATGTAATGTGATACTTAAATCTTGACCTATGATGAATGATATGACATGTAATGAGTTGCAATGTAATGTTATGCATGCATTTCGTATGTTATTTATACCATTTGCGAGTTTTGAAAATATTACTCATCGTCGAAAAATACTCTTTTGACGTCTTGACCAATCAAAAATCACTTTACATGTTTTTACGTCAAAATGTCATCCTACAATGGTTTTATAATGATTTTTAGAGAAATTACCACTTTTCGTAGCAAAACAATGTCGTCGGAATTTTTATGAAATTAACAAAATGGCTTAGGAAAACTAGTTAGGTAAAAAGCTATTGTGCGTCGATCGTTAGAGAACGAACTCGACGGTTTTGGAAAGTTTGTATCGATATCTAAAAGTTTGATTCGAGAGTTTTTAGTCCAAAGGTCTCGAACATAAAGATATTAAGGGTTAAAGATGGTGGTTTTTGGCTAATTGTGTGCAGAAAAATTAGTTACGGCAAGTTTATGAAAAAGTGCATATCTTTGTCGTTTCAAATCCGTTTTCTCATTATATCGTCCTTAGCCGTATCGAAGTAAACTAATATATTTTTGACAAGTCGAAATAATTTGTGAAGCTTAAGGCTCATTTTGACTCGGACAAAATAAATATAGTATGCTGAAATTTAGAAAATAATATATTTCATCGTCAAACTTCAAAATCCATAACTTCTTCGTTATAAGTCCGTTTTTATCCGTTCAAGCGGCCACGGCTTCGTTTTAAAGTATATTTTCTAAAAATCAAGGCCAAAGTTTCGTACCAACTGTAGGTTTTTCCAGAAATTCGAAACAAGGACAGAACCTTTTTATATACGTATTGAAAATAGTTTTTCTCGGACAAAACCTATTCTAATCCCTTCAAATCAACTCCAAAGCTAATCTAATCCTACCATACACCTTCTTAGGGTGTCATGGGTTCCTAGACATCATCAAGACCAACAAGTACCAAGGGGATATTTATAGGATGACCATATATATATAAAACTCCAAAAATCAAGTAAAATGGTATAAATCACATATGTCTTGCATGTTGCTCCAAAAATAAAGAGATACTTATGAAATGAAAAGGAAACATGAAAAATATAAATGATATGCTTACAAGTAAATATGATGAGGTGATAAGAACCAAGGTTTAGCCTAAACACTCTTGGTTTTTATTTCAAAACCTATAAAGAGTATTATCTAGATTGTATATAACTTGATCTTGGAAACTTGATGATCTCTTGAAAAAAAACTTATATGGCCGGTTATGAATGGAAGAACAAAGAGAAGAGAGGACTTTACTAACACATGTTGAATTATTGGAATGAATGAAAATATTACTTAGAGTGTAGATCTATATATCCAAGAGAAAATTTTACCAACTATCTTAAATGCAACCCCCAGGGCGGTTTTGAGGGTCAATGTTTCACCAATACATTTTTTTTTTTTGTTGTGTATAACATTTACTTGTAATAGTTGTAAGAAAGTGTAAGTAATTGTGTAGGAAATGTAACTTGTAAAGGTAAATGAAAACTTTTTGGTACAAGTAGGTTTTTAATAGATCAAAATAGAATGTAATGAGATAATAAAAATTGTAAAAATACATTCCTTGTGAAATTTGAGTGATATAAAAATTATAGTGTAGTTTTTAAGAAAAACGTCGTAATAATATAACTTTAACGATTTATATACCAAATAAATTTAAAACACTAGGTAAACTCAAAATATAGTTTTTATAAACTAAATTTAAGTATAAAAATATCTTAGGGATCATTTTTGAAAGTAATGGATTAAATATTCAAAATAATAACTCACGCGATAGCGTTTATTTAATATAAAATTCACGCGTTAAATGTGAAATGAAATGTCATGAATAAACTATCATGATGCAAATGATGTCAATGAAATGTAGACTAAACTTAGTCCATATGAAATATTGATGATATGATCATGAATTAGCCGCTAAACCTTCAAGGTTCGCGAATTTGAAACAAGTAAACCAAGTTTACTATAAATGTTGAAATAATGAGGCATAAATCGTGTAGAAATGACACGAGAAAGTGCGGGTTGTCACATTCTAGCCCATCCAAAAAGGAATTCAGTCCATGAATTCAATCGTTGTTAGGTCTAACGGGTTTAGGGTTTGATGAGGCAAGCCTTCCCATTCTCGAGCAAAACCCTCAAAAGACTTTTTGGTAACCGATTTTACTTAATCCCACAACTCATCAAACAAGAACTGTCATGCGATTAGGCTAAATCGGTTTAGGTAACAACTTGTTTCTAGCTCGATCTTTTCAACTCATCAAACAAAAGAAGCATCGCGCGGATCAAACCTGGAAACAAGTGGTTTGAAGAAAATCTTTTGAAAATTTGGCTCGATTGCGGAATTGCTTACACATATAAGCCTACTACTCCCTTCATTGCATGATTCTTTCTGAATTAGACATAGGTGATCCGGCTATGTATAATTTAGGAGTAACTATGCAATGCTTGGACTAATCGACTCATATGTTGTTTGGTGTTAAGTCAACTGATGTAAAATTGTGATAGGGAATGACAGGGCATCCATGTGACAATCGTTATGAAATGAAAGTAAATAACTTCGAAAAATGTACATTATAAATCGTATGCAAAGTGAACATGCACTTGCGATGAAATGATGAGATGCTATGATGATGAAGTTATAGTCTAGGGTCAATGATGCAACCTAGTTCTCTATAATCTTGAAACTCGATGCCAATCTGCACACCCCAAATTACTGTTTTGCGGAATGGAATTCGGGGATTGTTGTCATAGCATCACAATCACAGTTATATTGAGCGACCTAAAGTGTCGTTTGGAAAATACATCGTTTGATTTAATAAAACAATCAGAGTTTACAAAGTAGGTCCCAAATGAAAATCAATTTGTGCGGAAATAAGTTTGTTACAATTCAAACGATGTTTTAAAGTATATAAAACCCAAGTGAGACGCGTTGTCACCACGACTCCATGAGGTGTCCAAATGCATGCCATGAAGTGTATGCCTTAGATAACTGAGATAAAACATGCTAAAAGTGTCAACACAAAGGTTGAGTGAGTTCATAGAGTTTGTTTTGAAATGAAAAGCCTTTCAAAATCGATTTATGCAAAAGCATTGTAAATCCACTTTCGAGTTCAAGTCCCCATACAAAACTTGCAACCTTTGTTGTTAAGCCTTTGCGAGAATATGTAGAGTTAATGTTTAACAGAAATCGCCAAATGCATTACAAAATAGTGCATGGCTCATATGTCGAAATGGTTTATGCAGCAAAGGCATTGTAAATCCCTCGAGTTCCAAGTCCGCCCATACAAAACTTGCAACTTTGTGTGTTCACAACCATTGCCAAAATGTATATAGTTTATGATCAAGTGCATGATGTCAAATGAATTCACATCATAGTGCATGGCTCAATGTATCGAAATCGTTTATGCAGCAAAGGCATTGTAAATCGTTGAAATGTAAAGACTTTCAAAATCGTTTATGTAGCAAAGACATTGTAAATCCACTTTCAGTTCAAGTCCCGCCCATACAAAACTTGCAACCATGTTTCACAACTCCTTTACTTGAGAATATGTAGAGTTAATGTTCAAGTGCATGATGTCAAATGAATTCACAATATAGTACCTAACTCGGCGTAGAACAATAGCACATAATCAATAGCACTTAACTTCGGCGTGAGAACAATAGCACATAATCAATAGCACTTAACTCAATTTATGTTAGTCAAGCTGATTTAGAAGCGTTATCACGAATAGTCTGGTAGCACGCAAACAAGAACAATTTATATAGTATAACCTTTGATTTAGAAACAATGGTAATCATGATAGATTTTAGCCTTAAAAATCTAAAGTACTTGTGAAAAATAATTAAGCATGTATCTCCCCAACTTGATTATGAAAACAAGTAAGCGAGGGCTCTGAAACTCACTTGGTGGAATGATGCGAAGACAAAAGTGAGTACACCGAGATGTAATGTGATACACAAATCTTGACCTATGATGAATGATATGACATGTAATGAGTTGCAATGTAATGTTATGCATGCATTTCGTATGTTATTTATACCATTTGCGAGTTTTGAAAATATTACTCATCGTCGAAAAATACTCTTTTGACGTCTTGACCAATCAAAAATCACTTTACATGTTTTTTTCGTCAAAATGTCATCCTACAATGGTTTTATAATGATTTTTAGAGAAATTACCACTTTTCATCGCAAAACAATGTCGTCGGAATTTTTATGAAATTAACAAAAATGGCTCTGGAAAACTAGTCGTAAAAGCATTAATCGATCGTTAGAGAACGAACTTCGGCTGTTTTGGAAAGTTTGTATCGATATCTAGAAGTTTCAGTTCAGGATTTTTCGTCCAAAAGGTCTCGAACATAAAGATAATAAGGGTTAAAGATGGTGGTTTTGGCTAATTGTGTGCAGAAAATTAGTTACGGCAAGTTTATGAAAAGTGCATATCTTTGTCGTTTCAAATCCGCTTTCTCGTATATCGTCCTTAGCTTAGTATCGAAGTAAACTAATATATTTTTGAGAAGTCGAAATAATTTGTGAAGCTTAAGGCTCATTTTGACTCGGACAAAATAAATATAGTATGCTGAAATTTCTGAAAATAATATATTTCATCGTCAATCTTTAAAAATCCATAACTTCGTTATAAGTCCGTTTTTATCCGTTCAAGCGCCACGGCCGTTTTAAAGTATATTTTCTAAAAATCAAGGCCAAAGTTTCGTACCAACTGTAGGTTTTTCCAGAAATTCGAAACAAGGACAGAACCTTTTATATACATTATTGAAAATAGTTTTTCTTGGACAAAACCTATTCTAATCCCTTCAAATCAACTCCAAAGCTAATCTAATCCTACCATACACCTTCTTAGGGTGTCATGGGTTCCTAGACATCATCAAGACCAACAAGTACCAAGGGGATATTTATAGGATGACCATATATATATAAAACTCCAAAAATCAAGTAAAATGGTATAAATCACATATGTCTTGCATGTTGCTCCAAAAATAAAGAGATACTTATGAAATGAAAAGGAAACATGAAAAATATAAATGATATGCTTACAAGTAAATATGATGAGGTGATAAGAACCAAGGTTTAGCCTAAACACTCTTGGTTTTTATTTCAAAACCTATAAAGAGTATTATCTAGATTGTATATAACTTGATCTTGGAAACTTGATGATCTCTTGAAAAAAAACTTATATGGCCGGTTATGAATGGAAGAACAAAGAGAAGAGAGGACTTTACTAACACATGTTGAATTATTGGAATGAATGAAAATATTACTTAGAGTGTAGATCTATATATCCAAGAGAAAATTTTACCAACTATCTTAAATGCAACCCCCTAGGGCGGTTTTTGAGGGTCAATGTTTCACCAATACATTTTTTTTTTTGTTGTGTATAACATTTACTTGTAATAGTTGTAAGAAAGTGTAAGTAATTGTGTAGGAAATGTAACTTGTAAAGGTAAATGAAAACTTTTGGTACAAGTAGGTTTTAATAGATCAAAATAGAATGTAATGAGATAATAAAATTGTAAAAATACATTCCTTGTGAAATTTGAGTGATATAAAAATTTTCGTGTAGTTTTTAAGAAAACGTCGTAATAATATAACTTTAACGATTTATATACCAAATAAATTTAAAACACTAGGTAAACTCAAAATATAGTTTTATAAACTAAATGTAAGTATAAAAATATACCGGGATCATTTTTGAAAGTAATGGATTAAATGTTCAAAATAATAACTCTTGTGATGGCGTTTATTTAATATAAAATTCACGCGTTAAATGTGAAATGAAATGTCATGAATAAACTATCATGATGCAAATGATGTCAATGAAATGTAGACTAAACTTAGTCCATATGAAATGTACGTGATGATATGATCATGAATTAGCCACGCTAAACCTTCAAGGTTACGCGAATTTGAAACAAGTAAACCAAGTTTACTATAAATGTTGAAATAGTGAGGCATAAATCGTGTCGAGAAATGACCTGAAAGTACGGGTTGTCACAATAAAACTTAGACAACTTAGGATAAACACATACTAACGGGCAGAGAACCCGATCAGATGTAGTAAAGCCTTAGGTAAATCCGAGTATCGTCCCAAGAGAGCCGTGACCTTGAAAGAACTAAGATGATTAGAAATGATATTGATAATATATTGGAATGATAAGATCGTGATAATTCATCGATATGCTATAATTATTCCAATCACACAAATATAAGAATTTTAGGATAAAGAGATAGATAAGCGAAGCTTAATAAAGAATGCAAATACGAATTGATTCTCGATATAAAGGTTCAATATAGTGGTTAATTATCACCAGAATCCTTTGGTCAATTCGTCATGGCCTATGGTTATTAGATTCCTCACCAAGATTAACAGGTCACCCGGGATCATTCGACAACCTAATAGCAGTCATTAAGGGCCAAATCTACTAGATCTAGTCTATGGAAACCCAGCCGTTAGGAACTTAAATTTCCCCTAACCTCTTAAATACCTCCACTTGATAGGTGATCATTTGGTCGTTCAGCATGAAGAGTGGTTGTACTATGGCCAATTCCTTCCATACTTTGCAACCTATTAGATGAGAATCGATAGGTCATATCTCGCCCTTTAAATACTAACAAGCTTATAATATTACCAAGACTAGCGATCTACGATAAGATTAGTAAATGTCTATAAAGAAATAAAGAGAAGATCAATAACGTAAATTCAAACTTCAATTAATAAAATGAATTCATAATATAAGTCTTAGAAAAATATAAAAGGAATTCAAACTCGAATACAACGGACATCGTAGACGAAAACTTCGTTATTCAATGCTCCTAAACCATGATTCTTCTTCTGTGTTTGATCTCCCCAAACCCTAGAAGGGTTTGGGAAAGGAGAAAATGCCTATAACGAGATGAAAACTTGTCTATTTATAGGCTCTGGATACCGATTAAAGTAACATTTATTAATTAGTTCTGTAGTAACTCTTCAAAATCTTGTACTTATCCATGGTTGCAGTAACCTTAGGCTGAGATTAGCGCGTAGCCTTTGTAAATCAAATGCTTATCTTCTGTTACGGCGTAACCTGAGTTGATGGTTACGCCATATCCTTTGTAAAATTGATGTTTATCCGTTATTACGGTGTAACTTGAGCTAAGGGTTACGCCGTATCCACTGTCAAGTTGGCTGCTTCATGTTTAGTAGTCTTGTTACGGCGTAATTATATTCCATTGTTACGCTATAATCTTCATGATCATTATTACGGTGTAACTTCATCACTTGGTTACGCCGTAGTTGAGAGAAAAGTCATCCTTTGTGTTAGGATTTGGAAAATCCATTAGTTAAAGTGTCGGTCACCTCAAGTACATGTAATCGTTAGAAAGCTCGTAGTCGTAGTTATTTAATGTTTAGTAGTATTTAGTTAAGTAACACCATGGAGGACGGACGGGTCTTTACCCACTGTATGCCTAATCCACAGCCCGTCAGGTGGCGTTTTATGTAAGTACTATAAATACTCTCTACCTCCCAAGGTAGAGAGTTGGAATTCATAATATGATTTTTCTTTCTCTCACTAAAGTTTCCTAAACCTCTAACTTTCTCTCTCTAGAACTCATCTTGTACGCCTACTTTGGTTATGGTTTGATGTGTATGTGAAATCCAATATGTTACAAATGGTATCAAGAGCCATGGTTAGATCATCTCTTACATATCTTTGGATTTCTAGTGGTTTTTAGGTGGTTTTCGAGTGTGAGAAAGTTTAGTGGTTTTTGCATCATTTGGTTGATTTCTAGTGTTAAAGTTTGGATTTTGATTGTACTTTTGTGTTTAGGATCATCATAAGTGTTTAGGTTTTGATTTGGAAGGCTTGAATCATCGTGGTTGGGTTGTTTGTTTTTGAGTTTTTTCATGCTAGCGACTTGGGTCACGGTGTTCTTTTCTTGGTAGCGACTTGCTTTGTAAGTCTGTAGCGAGTTGTAGTGTATTGTGGTAGCGACTTGGTGCTTAGCGACTTGCCTTTAGAGACAAGCCGACAAAATCTTGTTGGTGGATTCTCCACTACGGGTAGCGACTTGGTAAGGTAGCGACTTGCTTTCAATTTTGATATCGATTTGTTCTTAAGTTTCTTAGCGACTTGGTGTTAGCGATTTGGACCAGTAGCGAGTTGCTATTTAGCGACTTGATATTTTAGCGACTTGGTGCATAGCAACTTGCTGTCAAAATTTGTAGCGACTTGGGTACTTAGCGACTTGTTTTGTTATTACCTAGCAACTTAGTACTTAGCGACTTGGTTCAAGGATTATTAGCGACTTGGTTGACTTTTGTGTGTAATACGGTTTTCTCTTGATTTAGTAAAATCCCGTGAAAGAATCTATTTCCCGGTTTAATCATAGAGTTATAAAATCCTATGTAATCTTTAAACATGTCTACCATTGTACCTACAATCATCTCCACATTGTTGCCGGAGGATGTTCAAGCGGTTCGACAAGTTGGATACCGTCCACCCATGCTTGAGATCGACTACGACTCTTGGGCTCAAAGAATCGACTGCTGTCTTGGAAAGGAAAATGGGGTCAACATTCTCAAATCGATTGATGAAGGACCTTATCAGATTGAGACTACAAGAGACTTAATTGATACATCTGCAGATGGAACAATGATCTATGGAATAGACGGACCAAAGACATATGATAAGCTCAATGATAAGGAGAAAAGAGATTCGATCGATACGGGGCTTCTAACATCGTACTTCAAGGTCTTCAAAAGATATCTACAAGCTTATCAATCACAACACGAAGCCAAGCAGTGTGGGATAATGTCAAGATGCTTCTTTCGTTCGAATTAACTATGGAAGACAGAGAATCACAACTTTATGATGAATTTGAGCACTTCAAAATGAAACCAGATGAGAGTGTCTATGAGTACTATGTAAGATTCCATAAGCTTGTGAATGACATGAGGAACATCAGAATGACCATGCCAAAAATTCATTTGTGAACTCAAAGTTTGTGAAAAACATGAATCCCGAATGGCATAAGTTTGTCATCGTGAAGCTAACCAAAGGATTGAAGAATACAAACTATGAGCAACTCTATGCCTTCCTTATTCAGAATGATCAGTTCAAAACTAACCAAGGAGAGACAAGCTCATCAAATGATTCAACTGCTTTCTACTCAAACATTGGAATTACCACCAAAGCATCTCAAGTTATACCCATGGGTAATGGCAATCACAAACTCATTCCCGATCCAAGATTCAAACAAGCTGATGCTGATGTAGCCGTAGGACACTTCATTAATCAACAGGCCCTTATGGTTAAACAAAACTTGACTCTCTCCACATACCAACCAACTTCACACCAATGAGATCAGGCGCATCCAATCTTCACAATCATGCTCTAGTCGAGAGATGGAAGGTTATGGTGCAACCGGTTCAAGAAAGGCGATGAGAACAAGAAGAGGTGGAGTTGGTAGAGGTTATTGGCAAATCGAATAGGGAAGGAATGAAACCGGGTCAAGCAAAGCCAATCAAATGTTACAATGTGGAGGTGAGGGACACATTGCAAGGAAGCTGCACATCTCAAAACGCGCCCTCGAGAATGCAAAGTACCGAGGGGATAAGATGTTGCTTGTTCAATCTCAGGATAATGGTGCAGCTTTGGATGAAGAAGAGTTGTTGTTTCTTCTTGAGGGAAATGCCAAGACATATGATGCAAATGTGGATGAGCAGCCAATTCAGGAGATAGGCAACAATCATCATAATGCCTTTCAAGTCGCTGATTGTGATGCATATGACTCGGCGTTGATGATGAACCTCTTGCACAAACCATTTTCATGGCTAGAATTTCTCCAATGGTCTCTCTAAAGTCTCTTCATCACCACAAGCTGGTCCATCCAAAGACAAAATCATTTCTGAGGTACTTAAACTATACGATGATCTTGATGTGCAAAAGATGCATGACAAAGTACAATCAACTGAAACTATTGAGTCAAATATTGAAAATATGGGTAATATCAATGTTGTCCCATATGATCAATATGTGAAACAAAGTAAAAGTGAGGTCATACCAAGTGATGCATCTTCTGCAGTCAATGATGACTATGTTTTTGATCAATTCACTACATGTTCCCTCGATGATTACATTTATCTCGAACTTAATGCCTATAAAGAACGAGTTGCCATTTATGAACAACGTGCAAAATTTGAGCTAACTACTGCGTGGCAGGAGTTGGATAACCAAATGCGCATAAATTATTAGAAAAAGTAATTTTAGAGAAGAAGTGTTAAAACAAGAGTTAAACTCCTTACAAGAAAAGCTTTCTAAAACCGCTAAGCAAAAACAAGAACTTCAAGAAAATGTTAAAGTGCTTAAGCAGGAATTTCATGCTAAGGAATCAAAACTTTTGAATGATTTTTCCAATCTAAAAACTTTGAAGAACAAGCTTGAAAATAAGTTGTACGTACAAGGGAATACCATTCAGGCTGCTCACATGGTCACTAAGCATAGAGTTCTAAGCGATAAGCATAGTGTTCCCATTGTAGATAAACCCAACCACGAGTATTAAAGATGGCAAAATCTGCTCAAAATGTAATCTATGATGGCAATGAGATTCTTAAACCTAGACAGAAACCTAGTTGCGTTGAGTGCACGGAGGAAGATAGAAAATTAGATGATGCATCTAGGGAGAAAATGAATAAGAAGCTAGAAGATCCTGAATGCAAAAGAATAACATCACGATCAAACCCCATGATTACAAGAAGGAAAACTGGATCTCCTTAAACAAATTTAAGGCTTAAACGTTGTTAACACCGAACAAGTTTTTACGGAAAAGGACTTAGATAAGCAAAAAGCTGAAAATCTTGTTGAAACAAACCCACCCCTTAGGAAAATGCTAGCGTGTATCCTCCAAATACACCAATGCATTTAGTTCCTAGAACTATTGCCACTAAGAGCAAGACCTTAATCAGCCAATATGTTATTCTTCAACTATTTGTCGATTTTGAGAAAACTTGTAAGAAAAGGATCACACCCATTGGGATAACTGAAGGGGAAAGGGGTTTTGAGCAAACAAATGAATGCTATCTAACGAGGTCATGCCTTTCTTTAAACAACTAAAAGATCAATTTGAGAGTCTTAAAAAAGGGGATAGATTAGGATATAAAAGGAATGGAAAAGGAATTTGATGCAATGATAGTTGAAGTTAGTGACTATGACCGAGCATTAAAATATAATGAGATTGAGAGGAAGAACTTGCATACCTTGAATGAGAATCTTATTTCTGATTGTATTGCTCAAGATGTGTTTTATCTTGCCACTAATTGTTCTATTAATGCTTCTCAATTTCATGAATTATCTGTTGCTTTGAAAGTCTCCCATGATCGTGTCATTGAGCTTGAAATCAAAAACGCTAAACTAAGTGAGAAAATTGAACAGGATGATCATGATAATTTGGTAAAACATTTTTCTAAACTAGAAGTTGAACATTTTGAGTTACAACTAAAATATCAACATCTCAAAGAAAATGTTAAAACCTCAAACATCAAAATATCCTCGGATGTTCGAGTTTGATGCGCTTTTGGAATTAGCAAACGTGATGAACGATTCAAGCTCATTGTAACGATCGAGAAAGTTGAAAGCCCAAATTTCTCAATTAAAGGGTGAAATGAACAATGTGATTGGCTCCCAAATGCCTCCTCCTTTAGATTCTCGGAATTCTCAAAATTTTCATCTTCAAAACTTGGTTAATGCTTTACAAAAGGAAAATGAGAGTTTTCTAGAAGAAAATGAAAAGGTTAAACGTCATTTCAATGAGTTATTTGAGTCAATTAAAGCCACTCATAATAAAAATAATGAACAAATAACCGTTGCAAAGGAAATTGAAAATCTGAAGAGTCGGGTAAAAGGGAAAATGCCAATGACCAATGGGGAGAATGGTGCATCAAAGGTGCATGGTTGTAATAAATATGCTTTGTCTATGAAATATGTTCCTCCTCATCTTAGGAATAACAAACTTGCCATTCAAACATATTTCTCATACCTTAAGGATAGTCTAGAATGTCTCTGTGAGATTGTAGAAGAGGATAAGATAGATAAACCACTTGATAATGCAATGGCCAAGCATGCTTATATGCCAAATGATCTCAAGAACTTCTAGAATGCTTAATTACAATATGCCCTAAATCCTTAGGTGAGCAAGTCAATCCCTTGATACCTTGTTTCATGCCTAGTGCCAAGTATGCAACTCATTCAATGCCCAATGTTATGAATGTGAACCTTAGTATGCCTTCAAGTAGTTCAGATCCCAGCACCTCTAGTGGTAAGAAAGTGAACTTGATGCGCCTTCAAATAGTTCACGTCCTAGCACATCAAAACAAGAAAGGCGAAAAGTAGCAAAACCAACTAATGTTCCCATTCCATCTACATGAGTAATCAGTGACATTAAAGCGGCGGTCAAAGTCTCAAGACAATACAAGGAATGATAGGACCTGTGAAGCTAAGAATGTGCATTGGAAGAAAGTAGAAGATCCTAGTAGGGAGAATTTGAATAAAGCGAATCGTGTTGATTCTAGTGTTAGCTTTAAGCGTCTTGTAATTAATGCAAATTCTACTACTTTTGGCAAAAATGTAATGATGATTCGCGTGGTTTACATTTACTAATCTTGAATGTGGTGTGAATGCTTTGTCTAATCTTGTCAAATGCCCGTTAAAATTGTTAATGCTAAAAATCATGTAAAGAAGGCTAAAAGGCAAAAGCTTAAGAAAGTTAGAAAAGCAAAGTGGAAACCCACGGGAAGAACATTTAGCAAGATAGGTTATCAATGGATACCTTTTGGCCATAAGGTCAATCAGTTCTACCCTCAATCTGCTAAGACAATGCCCACTAGAAAATGGATGCCCTCTTGGTAGAACTATTCCCTTAAGAAGTGAACATACTTTGAATAGGTCAAATCTGGATTTACCACTGCATCTATTCCTAATGATTCCATTGCTTCTACTTACGATATGGATGTTTCTATTTTCGATGTGGGTGTTCCAATCACTGTTACTAACCAAGTGGAACCCATTCTTGCATAGGGATCCCAATTATCGATTATCCATTCTTGTTGCGTGTTCAAGCTGCGGTCGTTCAAATCGTTACGTGGTACTTGGACTCAGTTTGTTCCAAGCATATGGCTGGAGACCGGTCGCTGCTCATGAACCGTGAGCAAATTCATCGGGGCTGATTAGATTTGGGAACGATCATTTTGGTGCAATTATGGGTTATGGAGATTATGTTGTCGGTGATAGTGTTATCTCCGGGGTATATTATGTTAGAAGGTCTTGGTCATAACTTATTCTCTGTTGGTCAATTACGTGATTACGATCTAGAAGTGGCCTTCAGAAAACATACTTGTTTCGTTAGAGAACTTGATGGTAAGGAACTTTTAAGAGGAACATGTGGTTCAAATCTATACACCATCTCTATCAAAGATATGATGAAGTCCTATCCAATTTGTTTGTTGTCAAAGGCTTCAAAAACAAAGTCATGGTTATGGCATCGTCGTCTCAATCACTTGAACTTCGACACCATCAATGATCTCTCCAGAAAGGACTTAGTTGTAGGATTACCTAGACTAAAGTATGAAAAGGATCATCTTTGTTGACATGCCAATTGGGAAAAGCAAGAAGTATGCCCATAAACCTAAACCTACAAACTCTATTGGAAGTTCTTCATACAATTCACATGGACTTATGTGGACCCATGAGAGTGCAGAATATCTTTGGGAAGAAATATGTGTTAGTTGTGGTTGATGATTACTCTCGATTCACCTGGGTTAAGTTCCTAAGGACAAAGGATGAAACTCCGGATATCATCATCAAACTTATCAAACATTTGCGAGTTCGACTTAAACAAAATGTCGAATCATCGAGCAGACAATGGGCGAAGTTTGTTAATAAACAACTTAGTGAGTTTTATGAAAGTGTTGGAATCAGTCATCAAAGAAGTGTTCCACGAACTCCTCAACATAACGGTGTAGTTGAAAGAGCAAATCGAACTCTTGTGGAAGCCGCATGAGAACAATCTTTGATTTACTCAAAGGTTCCAATGTTTCTATGGGTGAAGCCATTGCCACTGCATGCTACACTCAAAATCGGTCCCTAATTCACCTGCTCATGGAAAAACTCCATATGAACTTGTCCACAATAGAAAACCTAATCTCTCATTCCTTCTTGTGTTTGGTGCATTGTGTTATCCAACTAATGATGGTCAAGACTTAGGTAAACTAAGAGCAAAGGCAGATATTGGAGTTTTGTTGGTTATGCACCAAACAAGAAGGGTTACCGAATCTACAACAAGAGAACCGAAATATCATGGAAACAATTCACGTTACGTTGATGAGTGACCGGTCAGGCAAATGGCTCATGGACAATCCGATTCTGGACCAGCACTTCAAAAGCGATCCCATTGGTTCATCTCTTGTACCAAACTCATTCCAAAGCAACTCCATATGTACCTCCATAAGAAGATGATTTAAAGAAATTGTTTGATCCAATGTTTGATGAACACTATGAACCGAATGTTGATGAAATGTCAATTCCATCAACGGTACGCTCTATCCTGTGAATGAAGTGCACCCTTAGGTCTCAATATCATTAAGTCAAGAAGCTTCCTTGTGATCACTCTGTCTCATCAACAAATCATCAATCATCAAATGTACATCATGGAATTGTTTCTGGCATCAATGATGAAGTTAATCCCTTTGCTACTTCTGAAGATGCTCCATTTGAAAATATATTTGCTCTGAATCATCATCGAACCATCTTCATCGGGGAGACATCGACTCGCTACTTAGGTTCCACAACAACAACCACATGAACACCTTAGAAAATGGACACATGATCACCCTTTAGATAACATCATTGGAAACCCCTCTGTCGGTATCCACAAGGAAACAACTTGCCTTGATGCCTTATGGTGCTTCTTCAACTCAGTACTCTAAAGGTCGAACCAAAAGACATTAAAACGCCATGAATGAAGGCTATTGGCCGGTTCAATGCCATGCAAGAAGAAATTCACGAGTTTGATCAATTAGATGTATGGGAATTAGTACCTACTCTTGCTATGATCATTGCTCTAAAATGGATCTTCAAGGTGAAACTTGATGAGCATGGTGATGTCTTAAAGAACAAGGCTCGATTGGTTGCCAAAGGATACCGTCAAGAAGAGGGTATTGACTTAGAAGAATCATTTGCTCTTGCTGCATTATCAAAGCTATTAGAATCTTCTTGGCTAATCCGGCTAGTAAGAACATGGTGGTCATATCGGATGGATGTGAAAGCGGCCTTTCTTAATGGTGACTTAAAGAGGTGGTTTACGTCGGCCAACCCGAGAGGGTTTTGTGAATCCATAGCATCCTACTCATGTCTATCGCTTGAAAAAGGCTCTTTACGGTTTAAAGCAAGCTCCTAGAGCATGGTATGATATGTTGTCAAAGTTTCTTCTATCTTACGGATTAAAGGAAGCGCTTGATCCGACATTGTTCACCGTAAGTGCAAACATTTAATTCACGTTCAAATTTATGTTGATGATATTATCTTTGCCTCGCCACCCAATGAATATGATCGTTTTCAAATGAAATGGGTTCCAAATTTCAAATGTCAATGATGGGACAAATGTCATTTTTCTTGGGATTACAAATTTCACAAAGTCCAGGAGGCATTTTTATAAATCAATCTAAATATGCAAATGAGATTTTAAAGAAATTTGGATTTATTTCATGTGACACCATTGACACTCCCATGATTGAGCGTCTAAGCGGATGAGAACCACTCGAGGGATCATGGTAGATCAAACGAAATATCATAGCATGATTGGATCCCACGATGTACCTCACGCTGACTAGCGAGACCGGACATCTTGTTATTTGTGTGCATGTGTGCAAATATCGAGGCTAAGCCTACTAAAAGCACCTTGAAGCGGTTAAGCGGGTCTTTCGGTATCTCCAAGGAACCATCAATATGGGACTATGGTACCCGAAGGACACTAGTATGTCACTAACTGACCTATGCGGATCTTTGATCATGCGGGATGTCAAGATACGTCGAAGTACATGCGGGAGGTGCTCGTTTTTGGGTGATAAGCTTGTGAGCTGGTCTTCAAAGAAGCAAATGAGTACTTCTATTTCTACTGGAGGTGAATACATAGCCATGTCATCTTGTTGTGCTCAAATCCTTTGGATGAGATCCCAATTATCTATGGCTTTGAATTCAACAAAATCCCTCTGTCTTGTGATAATAAAAGTGCTATTGCTCTCATGCAACAACGTACAACACTCAAGAGCAAAGCACATTGACATCCGACATCATTTCATCGGGGAGCAAGTGGAAAACGGTGTGGTGGAACTCTATTTTGTGAAGTGGAATACCGGTTAGCGAGACATCTTCACCAGCTCTTAGAGAGCGTTTTGAGTTTATTCTTCCTCGACTTGGTTTGAAAAGCCTTCAACTGAAACACTCAAAGCGTCTTCGAGGAGGAAGACGAGGAGTAAAGGTCTTTCCTCCATCTATATTTTGTATATATTTATTCAAAAAGCAAAATACAAAAATATAAATCTCTCAAAAATCCATAAAAATTTGAAAAACTTGAAATATCTCAAAAAAAAAAAAAAAAAATATATATATATATATATATATATATATATATATATATATATATATATATATATATATATATATATATATATATATATATATATATATATATATATATATATATAAAATATTGTCTTTATTGTCATGTTTTTTACCTCAATTGATTATATCTAGAACCGGTTTTGTGTTGTCATTCAAAGAATGACATGGGACTTTAGATGTTGTTCGAATGTTTAAAAAAAAAAAAAAAATCAAAAAATATTTTTTGGGAGAAAGTAAAACAATGGTTTATTGTCATTTCAGGCAGTAAACTAAAACAAATGTTTAATTTCAAATATTTTTCCTTCTAATGATTCATCTGAAAAATATTTGCAATCTTATGAAAACTCAATTGTTTTGAAAACACTTCGGTCTCTATTTTTGAAAATCAAAAGAACTTATCAAGTGTCAAAATCAAAAGAACTTATCAATCAAATCAAAAAGTGTTATTTTCAAACAATTTGCACTTAAATGAGTAAGGTCTACTCTAAATGTTTTACAAAATGTTTCACAATTGGTTCCAGACCTTGGTTATTATTATGTTTTCAAAAGATAATTATGCATGTTTAATCAATGGAGTTTAAAGTCTCAAAATCCGATCCTTATCGGTTAAAACGCTTTCATAATCAAGTCACAATTCTCCTTAAAAGCTTTCAAAATCAATTTAAATCTACAGAGATCACAAATCTCAAATGATTTGATAATTGTGATCGGAGGAGAATTTATGATTTAAATTGGATTTAAGCGATAATTTGATAAATGGTTTCATAAGTGTTTAGCATGTTTTCCTCCCCGCAAGTGACAAACGATTTCAAATTTTCCATGCACATGTTGAGGGGTAGCATCTATTTTAAACCTCAAATTATTGAAGCGTGAATGAATTGTCTCTAGTCTTGCGTTTCCTCTAATATGTGCAAAACTCTTTCCAAATTGAGGCACATATTGAGGGGAGCAAACTTTGAAAACCTCATCCTTCCTCAAAATGTTTTATCTACTCAAATTGATTGGGAAGTGATGATGATCATTTTAGAAAATGTTAATCAAAAGATTGGACCTTTCATTCTTAATCTAACGATTTCAAAGATCTCTTGCCTCCATGTGCTAAACAAATTATGAATTTTTATGCATATGTTGTGGGGGAGCATTTCTAAAATATCAAAACAATTAAGATACAAAATGCTTTGATTATATATCACAAGTATCTTGATTGATTTTCAATTGGTTTTCAGTTGGTTTCAAGGCGGAAGAACTACACCAAAAGACCGACCAACTCTACTTTATGCATGGTGATATAAGGATGATAAGGTTAGATTAAGGTCCCATGACCCGCCAGAACCAGAGGGATCTACCTAGGGAAAATCCACTAGATAGTGTAGAAGTTCTTAGGTATGATGAAAAAAGGAGAAATGTGAGATATGGGAAGAGGCGGTGGATGAGTCCGAGCTAGTTCTAGAATAAACCCAACAAGGTTCTAGTAATGAAGTCTCGGTAGCTTGAAGGGGTTGAAGAAGAATGAAAAAATTGAATGTGAAAAAGGGTGAAAAGAAATAGCCCTCCATTTATTCAACCTTAGAGGCGAAATCGGGTTCAATGCATATATATCTTGGTGGTTACCAAGGTAACATCGGTATTGAAGACAAGGCGTCATGGACCGAGTGCCTTGCACTTCAACATTCCAAACCACTCAAGTTCCTCTTAAAAGGGCTTGTTTCATTCTCCCAGGGAACCGACATAATCTATCGACTTTCTCTTAGAGATTGTTGATATTGAAGAAGGAGACCCTCTCCCTAGTCTCAGGCATAGGAACCAAATATGCACAATTGAGTCTAGAGCCACGAGATCATCATATAAATCTCATTAGGACACTTTCAATGAAGACTCTCTGTTTCACACAATGTGGAAAGAGATTATATCTTATGAGTCCTACGCATTATCCTTGTGGTATTGCGAACATCGAGTGATATGCAAAAATATTCACAATGAAGATGGAAAGCCTCGGAGCCAACATCAAACAAGCTCTGGTAGGTGGCATGTGAGATCTATCCAATAGATCAACCATGTGACAACCGAACAGAAACAATGGAGCGATTCAATCTTTTGAATCAATCGGTTCGAGGTTATGGATTGACGGATACCTTTGAAAACCGTCGTTGTGCTTAAAACTCTTCACCAACGTGTACTTATTTCTCAAAATAAAAGGTGTTTATGATTGATAATTGATTTTCATTAAAACCTTCGTTATATTGCAAAAACAATTTCTATTGAGCAATACACCATTGTTTTTCCAATCTCTTTTCATCAATCGGTGAATCTCATTTATTTGGTTCACTCACTCCGTGTTGTCTTCTTTGAGGCGTTCGGTTTGAGAACGGCTAGAGCATTGCGAAACCATCAAGGAAATTCTTGAGAATTATACACGATCACGAGCGGTACTTATGTGATCAGCGAGAACCGTGGGATGTACCTCAATTCATCGAAAGTGATCAAAGAACACTTAGGTAAACTTTGTTGCTAAATGTCTTATGCAGTACACCCCGACGCGTTTGAATCAGCGTAGCTTTAAGCTACTCGATAAGAAGATATCATGATCCCGAATGTGAGCATGTCGGTCCAAAAGTCACAACATCACATAATACCAACACCACAATGGATGAGTCAGAGATTTTAATGTTGTTGATGATCTCAAAGCTGACTCAAAACTTCGGTATCCGTGGATCGGTTAAAGACCTCCACCGGATTATCCAAAGCATGCAAAAATGAAGAATGAAAGACTACGAGCTACAGAACAAGAATCCAAGAACAATCTCAATGTAATATCTGTTTATTTTCTATGTAATTTAATGTGTGTTTGTGTCACACCCCCAAATTACCTGTTTTGGAGCGGAATGGAATTCCGGGGATTAGTACACATAGCATCACAATCTGATTATATTGAGCGACCTAAAGTAATGTCGTTTGGAAAATACATCGCTGATTTAATAAAAACATTAGAGTTACAAAAGAGAGGTCCCGAAAATGAAAGTTACTATGTGCGGGAAAATAAGTTTGATACAAGTCAAACGATGTTTTTAAAGTATATAAATTCCATGTGAGACTTGCCGTCACGACTCTATGATGTGTCCTCATGCATGCCATGAAGTGAATGGCTTAGTTACCTGAAAATACATTGCTAAAAGTGTCAACACAAAAGTTGAGTGAGTTCATAGAGTTTATGTATATGCATATCTGACTACCACAAGTATAAGTTTGTATGACAATGATGTCACAAAAGTGATACAATTGCTATAAGTCCATGACACGAAGCTTGTTGATGTTAAGCCCCTTGAGTGTTTGCCAAAAACTCAAATAATGATTAAGAAATGAAATGCATCCGTCCGGTTGGAATCAGCCAACCCGGATGGAGGTGTCACCCTCGATAGATCTATCCACTCACCTACGCTTCTATGAAATTAACGGTTCATGTTATATAATGGGGACATTCAATTGGCATGAGGTAACTTAAGCAATGTAATGATATTGATATACTTGGTATAAACAATAAAATGATGTGCAATGTATTCTCCAGGTGGGTTTGAAATAAAGTAAAACTTGAATTAATGGGGCTATGAAAACTCACCATATTCTGCGGTGATAATAATGATGTAAAGGCAATATTTTGAAATGAAGGCAACCTCGACCATGACCTATTATGAATGATATGATCTATGATAAGTTATGATGTAATGTTGTGCATGCAAACTCGTATGAAATCTATACCACTTATGCGGCTTTTGAAAATAGAAATTTATCATCAAAATATATGTTTATGACATCTCGTCATGTTATAAAATACTTTACAAGTATTTACGTTGAAATGATATCTTACGATAATAATTTAATGATTTATTGTGAAATTATAACTTTTAAATTAGTAAAATAATGTCGTTGAAATTTCATGAAAGTGACTAAAATGGCCTCGAAAAGCTAGTAAGTAAAATGGTTACGTCGAGTGTTAGGAAACGAACTCAACTGTTTTGGGAAGCTTGTATCATTATCTTAAAGTTTTAGCATTTAAGTTTTCATTCCAGAGGTCTCGATCACGGAGAAAAATATAGGTTAAGTATGGTACTTGTGTCCAAAATATCGTTTAAGAGTGGTTTTCGGCAAAGTTTAAGTGACCATATTTCATTTGTTACAACTCCGCTTGACAAATGGTTTGACATTTTAGAAAATATGCTTGGCGAACTAACTTTTACTAGAAGACATTACTTTATAAAAAGTTCCACATCAATGTTAAAAACAACCTTCAACTTGTTGCCGTAATACTTGCCTATTAGAAATTTAATAGTTTTTCTTATATATTAAAGTTACGACAACTTTTGTAAGCGTGTATAATTCAATCGTTACAAATCAGTTTTCTACGTTTTATAGGTCTTTAGCTTGTATCAAAGTATACTAATATATTTTTGATAAAGTGACATAATTTATAGCGCTAAGTTTCATTTTTTGACTCGCATTACAAATTTGGCGTTTTAACATGCTGAAATTTCAGAAAATTATAGTTTTAGATAGCCAACTTGAAAATTCATAACTTCTTAAGTTATAGCTCCGTTTAATCCGTTCAAGCGACCCGCGTTTTTCCTTTTAAGTGCATTTTCTAAATATCTAGGCCAAAAATTTTTACCTACTGTCGGATTTTCCAGATTTCGAAAATAAGGACAGACCCTTTTGCAAACTTGTCGAAATGAGTTTTTCTCGCGCCAAACCTATTCTAACCCATTCAAAACAACTCCGAAGCTATTCTAATCCTACCATACACCTTCTTAGGGTGTCATGGGTTCCTAGACATCACCAAGAGTGATTTATAACAAGGAGTAATTATAGGATGATGTAACTTAATTATAAGTAATAAAAACATTGAAAGTGGTATAGACTCATATGTAACATGCATGTTTTCTTATAGGATCATAAAAATAACCCATGAATGATCAAGAATGATTAGTAAAATATATGAAAAACTTACTTGAATGATTATGTGAAAGAGTATTAGAAAACCTTATTAATCCATAGGTTTTATTTCAAAAAACCTTAACATGATCACTACTAATACTTGATAATCACTTGGATCATGAAAAATAATATGTTTCTTGTGTCTTCTTCACTATGGCCGGTTGTATGAGAGGAAAAAGAGAGAGTGTTTTGCAACTTTTCCACTTTAGGAAGATGTGTTGTATGTGTATATTAGTGGTATTTCATTAAAAATATGTAAGTAGACATAAGATATTTTGTGATCAAGATGTTGAGTCATTCAATTGTGTCGCATACACAGAATAAAAGGACTTGGTGTATTTTACATTGTTAAGTGTATACATCTATTAGTATAAGTGTAATTGTTTAAGTATAGTTGGTAACTTGTGTACATATTTAATCATTTAGGGTAGCGTTAGCTAAAATAAAGAAGTTTTACTGAGGGTCAAAATAAAAAATATATTGATGTCATAAAAATTATAAATACATTTCTTGCAAAATTTAGTGAAATAATAATTGTCGGTAGTATTTCTGGAAGTCATAATTATATAAATATAACAATTTATATACAAAATAAATTGAAAACATCGGGTAAATTCATAATATAATTTTTATAGTCTTAAAAGGGTATAAAAAATATGTTAGGAATATTTTGGAAGATGTCGGATCAATGTTTCAAAAATAATGTTTCGTGATAAGCGTTTATTTATCGAGGAAAAATAAGCGTTTAATGAATAAATGCAAAACCATGCATGAACCAATATGAAATGATGTTATGATGTTATAGACTAAATCTAGTCTATATGAAATATCCTTGATGATATGTTCATGAATTCGCAGCTAAACCATTAAGTTCTGTGAATTTGATACTAAATAGCGTAGTTTCTGATAAATGATGAAATAGTGAAACTTTTAAAGTTTATAAAATGACACGAGATTACGAGAGTTGTCACGGTTTGAGGTGACCTCCTTAGGGGAGATTGTTAGGATTTGTCGAGTAGTTAAAGTGTCGGTCACCTCAAATTTTATGTGTCGTTAGAAAGCTTCGTAGTAAGTAGTTATTTAATGTTTAGTACTATTTAGTTAAAGTAACACCGTGGAGGATGACGGGTCTACCCCTTGTATGCACGATCCACAGCCCGTCGGGTGGCGTTTTATGTAAATTACTATAAATACTCTCTACCTCCCAAGGTAGAGAGTTGGAATTCATAATAAGATTTTTCTTTCTCTCACTAAAGTTCCCAAACCTCTAACTTTCTATCTCTAGAACTCATCTGCGCCTACTTTGGTTTATGGTTTGATGTGTATGTGAAATCCAATATATGTTACACTTTGGGTTCGAAATGTCCATTACCGCTTCCTTTGCATAAAATAGATCATGAAATGAAATAATAAGGAATAAGGATGTTTTCACTAGCATTTTACTCATTATGTGATGATAAAGGGAAATTAAGCTTAGAATATCGAGGACTATTTGATATTATCGAACCTAAAAGCATATAATGTGTAAGCTGGGCCTAGTCTAGTGTCCATTGGTGTTAAATGTCGTTAAGTCTAAAGCAGGAAATGTTAAATATCTAGTTAAACTTGGTTAAAGTTTAAGGAAATATCTAGGTTACTTAGGTATTAAGTCTTGGAAATATCTAAGAACTTAGCTTGACAATAAGGACTAAAAATGGCTAGTTAAGTTTAGGAGATATTTTGTGATATTTAGGTTATTAATCAAGTGTTGATTTTTATGGTCAAGGAAGGGAAAAATGCTGACTTTTCTAAAAATGTAAAAGTGTTTTAGCGTCTTAGAAAATGCGGTGTATGTAGGTTAAGTTTAGTATAAGTAAAGATGCTTAAAAGCGTAAGTTTACAATCGTAAATCACGGTATCGGCATGGTAAATGAAAATTTTCATATATATGATTATAAGTGGACTAGAAATAATCTAATGTGATGAAAATATTCATAGTTGGTTTGGTAAGATAACCTACTTGATTATATATTTACAATATATAAAATTTTTACTTAATTTAGGATTAAATCTTTATGTTTTGAATAAGTGTTAGCGTGAAATTTTTGATTTGTTCTGATTCCTCACTGCGTGAACCACCTACTCCACAGCGTACCCTATTGGGTGGACACACCTCTTGGTTCTCGTACTATCTTTGGGTATTTTATTGTTTTTTATTTGGTTTGTGTGTGTGTGATATTTGGTGTGAAATATTTGTATAAAAGTGGGTATTTAATGAAAGGTGTTGTGTGACCCTTCGTGTGAAGGTGAGAGGGAGTGAGGAGAAGTGATTGAGAAGAGAAAAGGTTGAGGTGTGTGATGTGGAAGGTGATGGAGTGTGGCCACTCATTCAGTCTAACGGGTTGTTTGGTTGGAGTAAATTGAAGGACTTTGAGGGCATTTGAAAGCGAACTTTATGTTAAAGAATCATTTTGATTGGCTTATTGGCGGATATTGCTTTCATGAAATAGCTTAAATAGGAGCATTTCAAATTCCTTGAATGAATGGCAAATTTTAATTTCCATCTTTATGCATAAAAGTCAAAGGGGTGTAAAATAGACAAAAGAACAACCAAACACGTAGAGAATATCTATTTACGGGATTTTAAGTTACTCATAATTTAAAATTTTCACGATTTACAAATTCCATAAACAGCGCTCCTAAGTATATTCAATGAGACAATTCTCTACATCCCTTGTAAATTTATATATGTTGAATAATTATTAAAATACTTGGTAAGCTAATAATTCATTAGAGGCATTCGGCCCAAAAAATAATCTACTTGGCGTCAACATTTACCGTCATGCAATGTTGGCGCCCATAATAGGACTCTGTCTTGTTTGTGGTTATGGTTCTAGAGGCGGTTGATAAATGTATGGTTACTTGGACATGGTGAGTCTTTGCATGCCTCAATCTTTTTAGCATTAGGCGTGTTTGGTCCTTTGGCCCATTTTCAAACACAACCCATTGTGTTAATAGTTAAAACTTTTAATTTGTAGGCTCTTTGATTGGGCTAGTCACAATAAACCCGGTAAACTTACTTTGGAATAGGTGATTAAGTAATAACATGAGCAAACATTACGATCAATAATATCAAGGATTTAAGATCATTTGAGGATAAAAGATTATTTACATACCAAAGGGATGTCTTCACCATCTAATTTTATTTGATCTAATGGATGAGATTAATCCCAACATTTTAAAAACCCTTTCATCATCTTTTTTAAATATTAATAACATCTGTCGTTAATCGTTAAGCGGAAAAAAAATATCATTGTAGCGAGCATTTAATTATCTTTATAGATAGGCACTTTGATATACTTTTCGACAAAAAAAAAAAATGTCGATATTTTTCACGTTTTTTTTAAGTTTCCTTTTCTCACGTTCTTGGCGCATTAAAAATCATATATGATAAAACAGCATTGGGTTGATAAATACCCAAACCCCTTAAACTAGGATTTGAATAGAAATATCCTAAGTATTTAATCATTAAACACAATCGAGGTCAGCGCATAGTCTCTCGGTGAGCTATCTTCGAGACACTTAGTATGAGGCGAAGAAGGCCTCTCCCTCTGCAAGCGGAACTTAAAGGGTGAACTAAGTCAAGAAGAAGATAGTGGATTGGTGGTGATGACAATAACACGAATCCCTTCGACTCCTCTCAACTGTTAAACACTTGAAGACAAGCGAAAGAAGAGCTGAAGACTTTAAAAATCGAAGATTAAAATTTGGATTAGGCGGGGAAAGTTTTACCCGGATAAAACTAAGTCCCTCAAGTGTTTATCGGTCTATACTGCAGTCTCAATCTATCAAATCATATCTTCCCATTTATAGTAGCGGCGATTCTCTATCAAGGAAAGAAGCTTACGCCTACTATAGAAAAGTGATGATAACGAATATATCAATATTCGTGTTTCTTTGTGATCCATGTTTTTGTCTTCTAGGATAAAGTTAATAATCATACTTGTATAAATAGATAAGAGAATGAGTGAAAAGTTTAAGCTTGTGAATTGTAAAAACACACATACATACAAGCCAACTTTTCATCTCCAAATCAACTTTATCCTTGAGCTATCTCGGTGGGTTCTAAGAGTTGTGCTCGGACCTTTGAGCTTAGAGAGGAGTCACCCAAACTTTGTCATTTCAATCCCAAGTACTATTCCGCAAGTACTTGGGTAGCGTATTCTTTGTTGATTTATTTCTAATAAGAATATGATGTTGAAAAATACTCGTGTGTTTTACTTATGTTAACTTAGGTCATTATTCACTTTGTTAAATTGCTTTAAGTACTTAATTGTTCCTTTTTTAACAATAGTGAATAGGGAATAACAAGTGGTATCAGAAAGCGGTGATTATAAAACCTTTAAGCATTCTAAAACGTTTTAAATCGAGGATTCCTATGGTGAAATTGATGTACCCCAACTAGTCGATAAAAGGGTGGAGCTTATTAAATTTGTTGCCCCTAGACTTGAAGTTGGCAAATTCAACAAATGGAAAAAGCGTATGCTTTGCTATTTGATTGGGATGGAACCTTATTATATCAAGTGTATTAATGAGGGTCCGTTTGTCCCAAAGACTGCTGAAGGTTTGCCCAAACGAGCTCGATGAACTTCGGGATGAAAGGAGAGTTCAACCAGGGACCAAAGACTCAAAAGTATCATCATATCATGTCTTCTGATGATATAATGGAGTCGGTTATAAGCGTAACGGCTAAACAAACTGGGATGACTGGTCCATAGCCATGAAGGTCCATCGATACCAAGGAAAACGAGGATAATGGACACGAAACTTGAGTATAACACCTTGGGGCTAAGGACTCTGAAACTCTCTCTCAAACTTACACCCGTTACAAAACTCTTTTAAATGAGCTGGCTAATGATGGTGTTAAGTTATCCAAACATGAGATAAATGTTGGTTTTGTTAATTGTCTCCATGAGAAATGGTTAAACTTCTCTCAGGGACTTAGAAATGCAAATCACATCAAACTCTTGAGCTTCACGAAATTTATGGGAAATTTGTCTATGAGGAAAACCTCATCAACGACGATACCACGACTTAAAGAAGTCTCAGTCAAGAAGTCCACGACCACCTCACCTATATCAACGCCTTCTTTTCTAACAATGTGGTTCAAGATTTTCAAAAATTACGATGATGAGCCGATGAGAGATCAAGTGAGGAGTACCTAAATGACTGAACGTTGAATTTAGGAAAGGGCACTCCTTGCAAACTCGAAGGTTTATTAAAAGAAACAAAGGTTTTCAATGCTAAAATACTTGAGGACCTTGAATGCTTTAAGTGTCACAAAAAGGTCATTTGCAAGGACTGTTTTTCAAAACAATTTCTGAACCTTCTACAGACCATCAGGTCAAATCGGTCCTCGAGTTTAGCAAATTTCAACCTAAAATCTATCGGTCTCATCAAAACTTTGAATAAATCGACCGAGAACAAAACAATAGATTTTGAAGCTAAGTATAGTAAAATCAAAGCTAAGCTTGCATTACTTGAGGCCATCCCTCGAGAACCAAAAGTGTTCAATGCATGCGGGTAAAACAAAGGTCTTGTGCGAGAAACCTTCGAGGGGATGAAGAGCCGTCTCATCGGATGATGAAATGGTGCATGTCGGCGCCTTGATGGCCTCCGAGAAGAAGACAAGCTAGCTGTTGGAAAGAATCATGCTAGAAATGGAGAATGGGTCAACATCACAATGAAGAAGGTAAATATTCTACTTTCTATGGATGATGATTACGATTGGCGATCCTATATGAACTATATCAATGTAGATCTTAAGTTTGTAGAGGAGCAAAGACTAAATCTTTTTCTAAGTACAACAAGTTAAGTTTTGAATTGAATAAGTGTAGGGATGAGTTACTTGTGTTAAAACAAAACAAGCTTGAGGCTATCACCTTACTGATTCAAAACACTGAATTAGTTAAAAGAAATCAGGCTCTTCAAGATGAACTTAAGAAAGAAATGGAAATCATTGATAGGTGGACCACAAGAATCCAAGAGTCTTTGATGTTGTGGGTGGCCCCAGTAGCAAAAAGAGAGTCATAGGTGAACATCATCTTCTTGACTCTCTCAACAAAGACGAGTCCTAAACCATTTGGTGTGCGGTGGCATGATTACCAATATGTTAATGCATTCCCAAGACCGTGATTGGATTGAAAGACTTAATCCTGATAGTAAGCTTCCTAACTTTGACTCTGGAAAAATTCTAGAGCATGAAAGTCAAGCTCTAAAGAGCATGCTTGGACTCTCTGATGTGCCCAGTAGCACTGAACACATCTCTGAGTCTGAAGATGAATCTCAAGCACCACTTCCACCTTTGGAACCTCTTGAGTCTTGATCCTAGCTCTGAGCTTACTCCATTACATTACAATCCACACTCTCCCAAAGAAAGGTCCGGACTTGGTAGAACCATTTTGAAAAGACCATCAAAACCAACTCAACAAGAATCCAACCCTAATAATTCCATCCTCGGTTGTTTGTCGGTCGGCAACATTGAACTTGTGAGAAAGCTAGCCGACAAAATGGAATCTATTGAAAGGTCTCGAACCAATCAAGGAGACAAAGTCACTTCCTCCAGTTCCTCAATTCAAAAGCCACCACCAAAAATAGCGAAGTGTGATCTGTGCCACTATACAGTCATACCACGACAATTGTTATAGAATCCTTTTTTGCATGATCGTAAAGGATGATCCGCGAGGCTGCGACCACTTGCAATATGTGAGCTCTCTCAGTCAAGAAAACTACACCAAAGTTGGTCATCGGTATGCTTCTTCATCCAAAGCTCAAAAGTTGAGAGCAAAGCCTTTTCCTCACATGCTTTATGAACACATCTTTGTGATGATATTTTTGTTAACACGACTCATAAGACATCTCGATGACAATGTCATCCATGCAAGAAGAAGTTCAAAACAACCAAAATCCACAGAGTCATCCTCAGTCTCTAGATGTAAAACATGGTAGCTCATTGCACTCCACCATTGACCATGAATCGATTGCTCAATTCAAAGAGACCATGAGACCCAAGCCCACTAGTAAGTGGGTTCTGAAGAAGAAACTAATTAGTTTACTACTTGTGCGAGAGGCATGCCAAGGAACCTATCGGCATCTAGGCGATGGATGTTCAAGAAGTATGGCTGGTGTGAAGGAATATCACAAGTATGTAAAGGAACGGGGCCAAAGGTAGTGTTTGGTGATAACTCATCATGTCCCAGAAGGTTATGGTTGATGCTGTAATGGAATAGTTTTCTCTAGGATTGCTTATGTCAATGGTCTCAAATACAATCTCATCGAGTGTCGGTCAGCTATGTGATGCTAAGTACATTGTACAATTCAATGACAAACAAGGTATCATTTTCAATGCCAACAAGGAAGTTGTGTTGATTGCTCGGGAGGCGATGTTTATGTCTTAGACATGTCAACTCTCTCTAAAGATGGAACTTGTCTCTTTGTCAAAGCCACTGAAACTATCAGCGGCGTGGCACAGAGACTCTCACACAAACTTCAAAAACATCAACAACTTGGCAAAACAAAACAAGGTCCTTGGCTTACCATCACTGGTTTTGCAAAAGATAAACCATGCTCAGCTGTGAAAAAGGCAAACATAAAAGAGCATCTTTCAAAACCAAGCAAAACTTCTCTATCAAAAGCTGCCTTCACCTCTTGCGTATGGATCTCTTTGGACGGTCAGGTCCTAGATCAATCCGGCATGAGAAGTATACACTTGTCATTATTGATGAGTTTTCAAGATACACTTGGGTATACTTTCTTTCCAAAAGTCGAGGCGGTGATACTATAATGTCATTTATCGGGAACATTGAAAACGGAATGACATTACTGATGAAACAAATCGAAGCTGACAATGGTGCTGAATTTAGAAATCTTGAGAGCTTGAGAGTTTCGTGATGAGAAGGGAATCTCCCAAAATTTTTCATCTCCATACCCTGAACAAAATGGGGTAGTGAAAGGAAGAACAGAACTCTCATTGAGGCTGCAAGAACCATGTTAAATGGCTTAGCTCTTTCAAAGCATTTACGGACTTAAGCGGTTAAAACAACTGTTACACTCAAAACAGGTCAATCATTGTCAAAAGACATAATAAAACCCCATATGAGATCCTCAAAGGTAGACTTCCGACATCGGCTACTTCCATGTGTTTGGATGTCATGTGTTTATTCATAACCACAAGGATCATCTAGGCAAGTTCGATGCTAAAGGCGATGATGGATACTTTCTAGGTTACTCATGCGATCTCCAAATCCTTGGGATATTTAACACAAGGAGACAACAAGTTGAGGAAACCTATCATGTCACCTTTGATGAAAGTATAGAAAGCATCAGATTCACCAACACTTCAGTGGAAGAAATTGGAATTGATAACTCATCAAGATATCCTCTTGATGAGTACAACACTGAAACCAATTCCTCACACCAAGCGTCTCTTGACATCTCATATTATGTCTTACCTCACCTTTGTCTCAACCAACTATCGTGAATTCATTGATAATCGATGCATCCCTCTGGGTTAGGTAACAGCGATCCATATGATCGAGGATCCTATAACTCAAGACCTCTACCGAACAAGTCACCTCGACGGATGATCTAAATGATCTGTGGTTCTTGCACTGAACTTCACTTTGAACTCCCGGTGACATCTTTAAGCTCAGATCCTAGACCACAAAGTAAGTGGACAAGATCTCAGGACATTGAGCTTGTAAACATCATTGGTGAACCCACAGAGGGCATGCTCACTAGAAGCATGGTACGCTAATTTAGCTGCGGCTTGACCAATGAATGTCTATCTGCGATTACCTATCGAAATAGAACCCAACTTGAGGCTCTAAAATACCCAGTCGGGTTCGGGCTATGCAAGAAGAACTGCAACGGTTTGATAAAAATAAGGTCATGACCTTGATCAAATGTCCTCGGGATGTAGTCGTCATAGGAATGAAGTGGGTTTTGAAACAAAAGCGATGAAGCGGCACGTCATTAAAAACAAAGCCGGACTTGTAGCCAAAGGTTACAATCAACAAGAAGGCATTGACTATGATGAAACATTTGCTCCTGTTGCAAGAATGGAAGCCATCAGGATCTTTCTTGCATATGCAACATACATGAACTTCATGGTCTACCAAATGGATGTTAAAAGTGCATTCTTAAATGGTGATCTCAAGAAAGATGTATATGTTCAATAACCTCCGGTGCATGGTATGAGCTCTCTCGGCTTTCACGATACAAAACAAGTTTGTCAGAGGAAAGATAGACAACACACTATTTGTCTATAGAACTCAACAGGATGTGATTCTAGTCCAAGTGTATGTTGATGACATCATCTTTGGCTCAACAATCTACAAACTTTGCAAAGCAGTTTGGCGATGACTAAAAAGTTTGAAATGAGCATGATGGGGAACTTCATACTTTCTTGGACTACAAATCAAACAAACTGACAAAGGAATATCCATCAGTCAAGAGAAATATACCAGGAATCTCTTAAAAAATATGAGATATCGTACGTGCCTCGGTGAAAACTCAATGGTCCCACCTAACAACCTTGGACTGATCTCAGCGGCAAATCAGTCAATCAAACTCATTTGAGGATTGTAGGCTCAGCGATGTATCTAAGCGCTTCTAGACCGGATATCCATTCTCGATCTGTCTAATAGCAAGATATCAGGTCAATCTAAAGAATCCCATCTCACTGCAGCCAAAGAATACTCGGGTACACGAAGGGAACCCCTAGCCTTGGACTCTATTATTCAAGATGCTCAGGGTTTGATCTCAAAGGTTACTCGATTGATTATCTTGGCGCAACATGGACAGAAAAAGTACCTCAGGGTCTTGTCAATTTCTAGGAGGAAAACTAGTTTGTTGGAGTGCTAAAAAGCAACAATCGGTGGCTATGTCCTCAGTGGCTGAATATGTAGGCTACTGGCCAGGATGCTGTGACCGTATGGATGAAAACGAACGGTGATATTAAATGGTGCCCATCTTACGTGATAATACGGGCTATTGCAATCTCCAACAACCCCGTCCTCCACCAAAGAACCAAACACATTGATATCAGATATCACTTCATCAGGGATCACATAATGAAGGGAGACATTGAACTTCATTTCATCCCTACTGGATATCAATGATATCTTCACAAAACCCTTGGATGAACCTACCTTGAGTGAAAGCTGAATTGGGAATGCTTGACATTGAAAGTCAGTATCGAAAACCAATCTCAGTAAATCAGAAATGGTTCATTCTCTGAACATCAAAACAAACCTCTCTTGAATGAGTAAGACTCACTCGGGGTCCACGAGAAAGCATTGAATGAGTAACTAAATGCTCCAAGTATTAGTTACTTAAATGTCCTAGGTTGGTAATCCCACCAATTTAATATAGGAATACATGTCTTAATGTGGGAGTATCATCATTTACCTCAACCCACTTGGCATTAAATGCCTTCTCTCACATAAAATATCCTATGGATATTTTATTACTGCTAAAAGTGCACTTTTACTGTGCATTGCAACTGTTTTCCTTGAAAGGCGGATTTTTCTGCGTGAAGTGGTGGGTGGCATTAAATGTGGAATATCAAACGATTTCAAAAATGGTCTTTACATATCCACATTTATACAAAAACCACCCCTCTCACTTCTCTATAAATACCCTCTTCAAAACCACAAAACACACACAAATTATTTTCTGCAACTAAACTCTGTCAAAATCCTTTCTCAAATCCAAAAATTTGTGTGTTCTCAAAATCTTCAAAAACTCTTTTGGAAAACCCTCCTTGTAAACATTTACAAAAGTTTTTCATCACAAACTTGAGAGATCCAAATACTTTGATTGTTCTAGTCAAAACATTTTTTCCTAAAATCTTTTTTAATAGAAATGGCTAGAACACAATCTCTCGGTTTGCTTCTCGATTGGGTAGGGGATCTTACTAACGTTGAATTTAAAACAAATAATGTCATAGGAAATTTTGAATACCATGAAAGTGTCCCAACCTATAAAGACATTATAAAATTTTTATTTCAGCGCCCACTCACCTTTGTAAAATGTCCCTGATCTTGTACCCAAACTACCTCGGGGAATTTTGGGCTACGGCTAAAACCTCGACCCGACACCTTACGATGAGAATAACCTTAGACCACTCGGGAATATCTCATGGTCGATCTTAATGGGGGCAACAATACACCCTGGATTACAAAACATTTTGCACTTCAACAGGGTTAGATTATTACAAAGGTACTTATGTGGCCCATCTGAACCCTCCGATGAAGGATGGGTTAAAACAAATTGTTTTAGATCCAACTTTTTGGACAAGACCCGGTCACTAAAAGCTCATTCTCCGTGGCTTGGAGGATCCTCTTCACTTTTGTGATTCAGGTCCTCGGCGGGAACCACTCATCCACTGAGCAAGTTAACTCTATTGATTGATGATGGCATCTTGCTTGATGAATGGGGTCATTGTCGACATAGGGAGATCATTTGATGATCTTGTAACGAAGCTTCTGAGCAAAACTAGGGCGAAGTGCGTTTAGTATCCTAGGTTTGTTTCTTGTGCTTTACTGATCGTTCTTGGGTTCAAATTATACTCGGGATGAAAAATTTGGAAATTTACGGCATCACAGGCCATCAAATTTTCAAAAGGACCCATCCCTTGTCACTCCCATTGAATTGGCCCACATGATTCTTGTAAACAATCAAAGTGGATCGGTGTCTCCAACCACGCTCCTAAAGAGAAAGGGAAGTCTCGGGCGGGACTAAGACTAAACCAAAGTCTCGGGGACAGGAGGCTTGGGAGCCTGACCTAAGAGGCACATTAAGCCCAAGACTAAGCAGACACCTTGACCAGGGCAACAACCACCCCCGTGACAACGAAGGACGATACATCACGGTCGGTTGCTTGGTCACACCTACTACTCCCAAGATCGGAGAAAAAACAACCGGTAGGGGCGCCTTCTCCCAGCGCGATGATGACATTAACAAATCCAAGTCTTTGTGAGGGCACACGGTCGATCCCAAAGACTCGGGGAAACAAACAACCGCGATAGGGATACAACAATCGCGACTCGCCAAAGGCAGCTGGAAACACCCACCGGTGTCTCGGGGTCACAGGGGGACAAAGACTGGAGGAGGAAAGAAACAACCCGCCGTCTGAACCCAAAGCCAATCGACTCAGGAGAAGGCAGCGGAAACTCCCCGATTATGCGAGGGGTCAACGAGGGGACAAAGACTTCGGGAGGATATACCACCCGTGATATGGAACCCATCACCAACCCCTTGCTCACTATTCTTGTGATCAGCGGTATTCTATTCTCGAGAGGATGATCTTCTTGGCTGAAGATGAAATTTTATCAGTGGGAGAAGAAATGGATGAGGTTCAATCGAACAAGAGCCTGGCTGATCGGAGCATCTTGAATCCCCATTCCAACATGATGATCATGCTTACGAATCCTCCTCACTCTGATGAATTCAAAGAGTTTGACAATGTTCTTCCCTCACGAAAGGTTGGCTCGGTCACCGAGGCTTCAAGGAAGCTATACTCGAGGGTTACTAAAACATTGTGGGAACAACATCGAGGCTGCTGCAAGTTATGCAGATTTAAAAGCAGAGATACAGGGCTTCGATGAAAATGTTCATGAGCACAGGGACTTGATGTATGACCAAATTCACCGATTGGATGCAAATATGGCTAACTTTTAAAGCACTTGGGATCTTTGCACAAAGATCGATGAAATCAAGTAGTTTGTCAGAGAAGACCCAGCTCTTAACTCTCAAGTGTTAAAGGCTCTGAGAGGCATACTTGCAACAATCTTACTTGAGCTGTTAGATCTGCTCAAATCGCACATGTTAGGGTCTTCCATCATCAGTCCGATCTCTTGAACTACTGATGGACTCTCGAATACACGGTGGCGACCATGGCTCAGGCATCCTCTTCCACGCTGGAATCTTGGTCCGGATGGCTGCCTTGGAGCTTTCTCGGGCTAACTTGGATGCAAAGGTCAGCATTGAGACGGACACCGATTAAGGCTATGATGGCCGAAATCTATCGGGCCTTCAGGGTCAGCTGCTCCGTCCCCTCGGCACCAACACCAACTCTTGCCCTCACGACACTCGGCAGAGTTGAGGGAGAATATCTTCTGAAGAAACTCCTCTTCACACGGGGAGCAAACACCACCGTCTCAGTTGCTCTACATCATACGCACCGATGTCAGCAATACCAATCTCATCGGTCCACCACCAACATCAACAACAACAACAACAGCGATAGTAGTCACACCACCTATCATGACAACTACACCTCCTTTGATCGCATCATCTTCCTCAGGCCAAGACAAAGGCAAAGGCATAATGACAACTGGCGAGCACGAGAGAGATTCCCTATAAAATCGGTGACAACTGAATACTGCTCACACCGGATCACTAAGTAAACATCTTGCTAAAGAAGAAGAAGATTGAAACTAGAGGAAGAGAAAGAGGAAGCAGCAGCTAAGGTTGTGTAGAAGAAGTGAGAACATGGGACTAGATCGAGCAAGCTTCAAAAGGGTCGAGGCGGGACAAAAGTTCAAAACGCTCGGTACGCTCAAATAGCTATGAGAATCGATATGAAGCAAAGAAAAGGAAAGCCGAAGAGCTCAGGCTAGAAAGGATTGATCATTACAAGCGGACAATGACAAGCGAAGGAAGCTGAAAGAATCCGATGTTAAAATCATCCCAATACCAAACCAGCGGCAATGAATGTCTAGGGGGATGATAAGAGACATTTAGATTCATGATCCCCTAAAATTCAGCGACTTTGGGATCACGAACTCGATGAACTTGGTCCAATTATTGAAAAGAAGCAAAACAAGGTGGTCAAGGATCGATGAAAATGCTCGATAAAAAGATATGAAAGGCTGAGGGATGCACCAGCCAGCGGGAATTGACTGCCTTGGCACCTCAAGGATCTCAACCACAAGCTTCCACGGAAAAGGAAAAGAGTTGAGTTCAACACGAAATCAAAGTGCACGGCCTAGAATGCAAGGTACTTTGAGGGTGTCAAATTTGTGGCTGTTTGGTGATTGAAGAGCACGAAAGAGGGCTATTCCACATTGATGTCTATGGAAACCAAGCATTTCAAAGATGGAGTGATATTGATCGGTGGTGTAGGCTGCAATGATGACTATATACGGTGGCCTCTCGAGATCCAATCCCGGAAACATTGGGTTCTGTCAAGACACGAATGATGCAAAGATAAGAGACCATCTGAGGGAAACACTCATCACCAAGAAAGTGAAGCTCGAAGCACTGGGTATCCATCGGGACTGACATCATTTTATCCTTTTGTACTAGTGATAGGAAATATGTATCGATCAATAAAAGATGTATGTTTTTGTCAAATTACTCAAATGTTCCTTATTATATTCATTAGTACATTGATGTAAGAAGAAGCCTTTTGCTCACTTACACGATCAAACACTAAGTATTTGTATATCCAAATAGGGGCTGTTGGGTTAGTAAATACCCAAACCCCTTAAACTAGGATTTGAATAGAAAATATCCTAAGTATTTAATCCGTTAAACACAATCGGGACATTAGTATGAAGAAGAAGGAGCCTCTCCACTCTGCAAAGCGGAACTTAAAGGGTGAAGACTAAGTCAAGAAGAAGATAGTGGATTGGTGGTGATGACAATAACTCCTGAATCCCTTCGACTCTCTCCAAGCTGTTAAACACTGAAGACAAACGAAAGAAGAACTGAAGACTTTAAAAGTGAAGATTGAAATGGATTAGGCGGGAAAGTTTTACCCAGATAAAACTAAGTCCCTCAAGTGTTTATCCAGTCTATACAGTCTCAATCTATCAAGATCATATCTTCCCATTTATAGTAGCGGCGATTCTCTATCAAGGAAAGAAGCTTAGCCGCCTACTATAGAAAGTGAACGATAACCGAATATATCAATATTAGGTGTTTCTTTGTGATCGTATTTTGTCTTCTAGGATAAAGTTAATAATCATACTTGTATAAATAGATAAGAGAATGAGTGAAAAGTTTAAGCTTGTGAATTGTAAAACACACACACACAAGCCAACTTTTCACTCCTCAACTTTATCCTTGAGCTAGCTCAGTGGGTTCTAAGAGTTGTGCTCGGACTTAGCCTGAGCTTAGAGAGGAGTCACCCAAACTTTGTCATTTCAATCCTAAGTACTATTCATGAAGTACTTGGGTAGCGTATTCTTTGTTGATTTATTTCTAATAAGAATATGATGTTGAAAATTACTCTGTGTGGTTTACTTATGTTAACTTAGGTCATTATTCACATTAAATTGCTTTAAGTACTTAATTGTTCCTTTTTTAACAATAGTGAATAGGGAATAAAAAACACTAATTTGCATATCACATGTGATATTAGTGTTATATCATATATGATATTAGTGTTATATCATATATGATATGTGATATCACATATGCTATTAGTGTAAAATCACATGTGATATTACATATCATATATGATATAACACTAATATCACATGTGATAATCAAATAGTGTTTAATCACATATGATTTTTTTAAATGCAATTTGATAGCGTAAAAAGAGCGAAAAATGTGAAAAAGCGATTTTTTTACTTTTCTGAGAGTATATATCAAAGTCTTCGTCTATAGAAAGATAATTAAATGCTTTTAGCGGCGGTGTAAATAATATTTTCATAACGATTAACGGTTTTAGAATATTTAAATTATAAAAATAGGTGAAATAATAAAAAATAACTTAAAATGTCAATTGATTTCTTTTAAATTAAGTATGCGAGATGAATTAAAACTGATGTAAGAAAAGTTTGATATGTAAAAATAGCTACTCTCCACAATATCAAGTAATAATATGATATTAAGATAACATTCAATTTTAAATAGTCTCTTAGAGTTTCGATTTTTATGTAACGAGGGGTTACGTTATATGTGTACTCTAAGGTCTTGGATTTTGTTTCATGGGTGTTGAATAATAGATGTGGGCTCCACAACTAAATCGGTCGTTTGTTTCTGGATTCAGCATGGGATTTGAATTTCATATTAGAAAATTTAGCCTTGTGTGAAATCCGGACAGAAGCATAGGGTATAAATAACATCTTAAATTTCTCATTTTTGATTAATAAACCGGCTTATCGGCATTCGAAACTACTTTTCCTTGTATGGCCAAATTCATTTTCATACTTGTCTGCGATTAAGCCCATACAACAAATTTGTTTTCTTTTCTATTTTTTAAACAAACTAAAATTGCATTCATTCAAATAAAATACAATACTAAACTTAAAAAAACATACGAAAAAGAAAAAAAAAAACAAAAATGAAAAATACGGTTTTAGTCATACAAGTTTGGTGCGGATAAAAAGATATTAGTAGCTCACAATTGTGTTAATTCTAGGAGACTTGAAATCCTATAAAAATTATTAAATAGATTTTTAAGATTATCCAATCATATTTTATTTACCAATAAAAAAAAGCTACATGGAAGCATTAACATGTTACTGTGTAAAATGCATGTTGATATCCACGTGCTAGTATGAGATTAATTTGTACTTCCCACTCTCTACCATCTCACCTACTTTCCCAAATCCCCATTCTATCTTCATCTTCTTCCTCTTTATATTTTCCTGATAAAAACACCGTAATAAAAACACCTCATTTGCATTAAAGAACACTCAAAAATTTTCAAACTAAATAAAATAATTTTTTTCTAAAAACTATCCATTGCCAAAAGGTTTTGGATTTTTTCTTTTTT
>OU343221.1:222357227-222398766 GCA_910596185.1 Chrysanthemum makinoi | reverse complement strand
CGATGAAGAAGTCTCTCCACTCAATAAGGCGGAACTTAAAGGGTGAAGACTGAGTCAAGAAGAAGATGATGGATTCAGTGAGTGATGACAATAACTCACTGAATCCCTAAGACTCCTCTCCAACTACTAACACTGAAGACAAACTGAAGTAGAAGACTAAGGATGTAAAGACGAGGAATGAGCCGGGACAAGGCGGGATAAGATTGAATCAGATAAGACGAAGTCCTTATCAACCAAAGTCAACTTTCCCTGAATGGCAAAAGATCAGGCTCAGTGTCATCACTGACCTTAGGTGTAAAACCCTAAAAATTTAAACGCATAATAAGACTATTTTACCCTTAAAATAGTCAAGACTATAAAATACGTAAAATATAATTAGCGCTCATCAAACGAAATTAAAATCTAACTTATGAATATTTAAAACCTAACGTATATATTAGAACATCGACATTGGTACGACGGAAAAATTTAAGGTCACACATATAAGTTATTTTGACCGTTTGTTTCTTGTATAAGCCGAATACCCACATGATCTTGGGCCTCGTCTTTCTTTTGTTTGTGATCCGATCGGTTGCCAACTTTCACGTAGGCCGAAATTGTTTTGTAAGCCGGTTGGGCTTTTGAGCCAAGAATCACACACCCAAGCCCACAAGACCTGATCGTATATGCATGTATATAAACAAACACAAAACATAATTTTGAAACCCTAGTTTTTACACAAGTCACGGCACACCCTTTTGCTCCTCTTCATCTTTTCCGATCGGCTGCTGTTACTAACCTTTGTGTCGCGTGTGTTTGATCCGGCCAAGCTAAGGTATAACATCCCCCATTCGTCTCACTTATGTTGCATGCAAACGTTTTAAACATTAAACTTGTGAGCTAGGCTAACAACCGTACGGGTCAAGAAGAAAACATCCGAATGAAACGTGAGTCATGCGTTTAAGTATTTGTAAAACATGCAAACGATAAAACATGTGTTATACGTGAGGTATGATTTGCGTACCACCTGTATAGTCGGAGATAAAACATAAACCGAACCATATAAATAAAACCGTGAGACGTGCGTGTGATTTGTGAAACATGTGAGCTTGTCGTGTTTATATGTTACGTATTCATATTTTCCGAAACCTAGTTAGGTACGTATCGATCATATGTATTAACCGTATAGCAAGTAACGTGCATGTTATCGCGTTAAAAGTACACTTTGATGTTTCCTACGTTAAGGTTAACGCATGAGTTGTTAGGTCAAGATTGAGTTGTTGTGTAAAACGTAAATAAACATGAATCATGAAGATGTGTTAGTCTCGTAAAATCTATAGGTCAAGTGCATGCATGGTTTCCTAGCGTGAGTCTTGGAAAAAGGTATTAATGGTGACAATATGCATGCATCACATTAATCTTTTAGTATAATTTGCTTGTGTCAAATGTATGCATGATTGGGATAATGAGTCGACATGTGTGGGTAATTGTGTAAAGGCATGCATGAAATTGGTCATTTAAAATCCGTAACATGTCAATTTAATGTGTATTTAATATGGTGCTAGAAGTTTGAGAGAAACCCTAGGTCATGATTATGAGTCGATTAGGGTTTTAAGCTGTGTGTGTTGATCTGTTATTTCATGTGAAAATGGTAAGTTTGGAGGTCATTAATAACCATTGATTAAGTATATAACGAGCTAGTACTAAGTGTGTTGTACGCATGCATGAGTTGTGATTTTATGTAAGAAACTAAATGTCATGAATTAAAAGTATTGTATGCATGGTGTCATTAAGTTGTGTTCGAGCAATGTTACATGGGAGTCTTGGTCTTTCATGAAAGATATAAAAGCTTGTGTAAACTGTTTTTGAAAGAGAGTCTTAAAATCCGTTCTTGACATTTGTAAACCCTATACCTTGAATGATGATCATATAATCCCTCAAATAAGATAATTATCATATTAAACCCTTAAGTTTACCATATATCCTTTGTAACCTATAAGTTGGCTAGTTAATGATTAAGACTCTAAAATGTTGTAATTCCATCCGTCACAAAAAAATGAAAATATATTAAATAAATCATAATCCGTGTAGATTCGTTGGAGGAGAAGCGACGTTGTATCTTCGTGTTCGTTCGTTCATTAGCTTTTCTCTCATTTGCGTTAAGGTATAGATATTCTGACCTTTTCAGTAAAGGTTCCTCATGTTTTCCTTTCTTTGTCATTTCTCTTATGCTTATTAGGGTTCCCAATGCCATTGCTATGAACCTTTTCTTTGATTGTTTGATCTGTTGCTTATCTGGACTTCTGTATTATTAAACCATGCAATATCTGATTTGAACTTGTGTTATGAATACTCTGATATTCATATTGGTTGAACCTTACTAAATTTAATTATGAACTTCTAATTATGAATGTAGGATTTGTGATTGTGATATGAACTTCTGACTTCTGAATATCTGAATATGAACCTTATGATATGAACTATCTTATATGTTATCTGTGACCTTGTGTTTGATTATGATATGTGTTATATCTGAAGATCTGTTTGACCTAAGTTAGTTTGACACCCGAGCCAAATATTTCACTAGTCTTGGGGGTTCCATGTCCGTGTCAGTGATGCACCTCTGACATGACTCTAGGGCAGTAGAGTGATGTTCTGCCACGTCCCTTATCTGTTATCTTTTATGAGCTCAAGTTATGTTATATGACCACTATCCGTCTTTGGGTATGGATGCATCCTAGATCGATATGTTATCGATATGTTTTCGGTGAATGATGTCGTGTGCAATACGCGTCTTCACAAAATTCTGGGAGCTAGCTACTCCAATTAGTTTATGAGGTTACCTTCTGAATAAGAAAGATATTTTTTATATGATATGTTCTGGGCTTGTGGTAGTTAACTAAATCTTTATCTGTTATTTCTGTATTAAGTATTCTGATTTTGATTCGGTATGTTCAAGTGTTTGTAATTATGTGCTAGGCTTATTATATGTTATTATAAGTGATTATGCTTTTGTATGTTTAAGTGACTACCGTTTACTATGCTAGGATATGATTAATATGTTTTCAATATGATTCGCAGGCTGTCATCTGATATTATGTTAGTTTATCGTTATGTGAATTAGTTGATCGGTGAGATGAATGTGCTAGTGTGAAAGTGAATATCCTGACGGTTTATTAAGTATGATTGTTCAGATTAATCGGTGAACTTTGCCTATCCGTTAGGGTATCTATCTGTTTATGTTGATCTGCCATATTTAGACTCTGTTTATATTAAGTTTTGTTTTGGAAAAATGTTTAATTATGATATCTGTTTTGATAATTTGCTAATTGCTATGCTATGTCTTTTGCTTATTTAGTTATAGTTTTCCTACTATGTTTCCATTTGCATGTGTGACGCCATGATTTGGTACTATTTCGGCTGCTGCAATATTGGATTAAGTGTGTTAAATGAAGATTAATTGATTTGTATGAATGCCATGTTTACTTTCTAGAAATTGTCCGTTAGCCTTTTGATATTTTGTTTGGCTCATATGTACTCGAATTTCCTGCTTTAGTTAATGTTTGGTTATCTTGATGTGTTTGCGTTGGTGCCATCAATATGATATGTGAGTGTTCTTAATTGCTATTTGTTCTTCGGTTTCGTATGATTGTGTTTCCAAAAATCTTCAAGGATTCATTGATCTTATTCCGTTGTGACTTCGTTATTCGTTTCTTCGTTTTATTTCGTATTTCCATTTTGTTTAGTTTTCGTTTTCTGTTATATCTGTTCACTGGGCTTTGTAAGTTCAGCCGCATTTTCTTTTCCTGCGGCAGGTGTTAAGCATTCAAGATGAGCTTATGGGATAGCTGATCTGGGTTGAGAGTAGAGCTGAGAGCAAGATTTGAAATAGAGATCTTAGATTTATTTTGATTATTAAGTTATTTATGTTTTCTTTTGTAAGTTTTGTAAAGGCTTCCGCTTTTGTATAGTACTTAAGGTTCTGATATGAAACCGTATTTGTGATATCTTTACCCTTGTCGGGTTGGGGTGTTACAATTTATGGTATCAGAGACAGGTTTTAGGACCCTTAGAGCTTAGGCTATGACCTGTGAGGATTGGGTAGATTTAGGATTTCCCCTTCTGCGTACTTTCTTTGCGTCCACTATCGTACTTAGATTTTTCTAATAGTTGGTTATTCTTTTAGATGGTTATCCCTGGTGGTTCTAGTTCACCTGGTAGGAGCAAACAAGGACCAGCTAGGCAACCTAAGGAGAGGATGAGATGGACCGTTGTTATTGCTAAAGGCTGCAAGAGGTTTGGTAGAGTGAAGCGGACCAACAAGAGGATACGAGTTCCGGCTAGTATGTGGCCATGCACAGTTGAGGAGAAGCTGACCTTAAAGAACGTAGACGGAAAAATAGTAAAGGAGTACGAAACTAAAGTTGTTGACAACCAAGGTTTCACCACTAGGTATCATGATAAATGTCCCGAGTTCTTTGAAGATGGAGGAGTAGGTTGGACTAGGAGTCGCGATTTGTATGCTTTTGTAGATCGTGTGCCGGAAGAAGAAGAGAGGAATCGGAGAAGTGACTTTGCTAGCCGCTTATTACCGCAGCGCGAAGGAAATAAGAACGGATGGATAAGCGAGGAAGAAGAGGAAGAAGAAGATGAGGAAGAATACGAGGTGGACTCGGATTTAGAGTCTACGGCTTCTAGTAGGTTTAATCCGATACAAGAATAGACATGTGCACTCCTGATTAGTTGCCTTTTTATGAGAGATTTCTGACATCTGATTTTGAGTTTAGGTCCTTTTTGTTTTCATTTAGATGATTGAATCTGGGATTATTAAGTCTTGTTTTGGAAGTTCATCTTATGACGATTTTGCAAATTTTGTTTGATTAGTGGGAATAAAACAAAATTTTGAAAGTATAGTTCCTGGTTGTTGTTTCTTTCTGATAGATTCGTTAGGTTTCCGTTAGTCCTCATAAGTTTCGTGCTATTTTTTTCTTAATAATGTGGCTCAATCACAACTTGAAATAAAGTATGACCATCATGATGGTATGCTCATGTGAATCTGGTCTGTTATAGTATATTGTTTGCTATCTGTATGTTATCTATATGTGATATGTTTTGTTGTGATTCTAGTTATGTAGTTTGCCATGATCCGGGACAAAATATGATGACAATAAGAACTTGTTATTTGATGCAAGTATTATGACGCCTGATCAACGTGATAATACTGAGATCATATAATTTGAACTTATTGAAACCATATGACGTCTGGGGAAATGCCGGTGGTTGATGCGTGAATGGACTTTGACTTGTATCTGTTATTTGGCACTCCTCATGTTCATTTGAAATTCCGTACCTAATTGTGAGATTTTCGTCGATATCTGTTACGTGTAAGTTTTGTGCTCTTTAGACCGAAATGGTTATGATTTGTGTGAACTATGGATTGCTATGTTTGCTCTAAATGTGTACGTCTCCGTGTACCGTATTGTGATCATTGGATACTTCAGGAAGTGTTTGAGAAATATTAAATCCTTTTAGTTTGATTATCTGCGATTAGTAAGACCGTTAGGATTCGTTCTGTCTATGCATGTGTTGTTTTCATCATTAGATACCCGAATAAGTCAGAGCGTGTTGTTTGATTTTCTGAATCTCATCTGTTTTCTGCCATTACTTTGATAAGTATATGATTATCGGTTATAAGTATTTGATTTATGATTTGATTTCTGAACAGTATGAGTTTGTAGATTTTGATAAAAATCCGTTTGTTCTGAGATGAGTTCCGTGTTCGTTTTAATTCCTCGAAACTCTGAAACCCGCATTTGTTTGCTGTTCCGTTCCGTCTCGTCTAGTTTCGAGGACGAAATTTTCTTTTTAGAAGGGGAGAGTTGTAAAACCCTAAAAATATAAACGCATAATAAGACTATTTTACCCTTAAAATAGTCAAGACTATAAAATACGTAAAATATAATTAACGCTCATCAAACGAAATTAAAATCTAACTTATGAATATTTAAAACCTAACGTATATATTAGAACATCGACATTGGTACGACGGAAAAATTTAAGGTCACGCATATAAGTTATTTTGACCGTTTGTTTCTTGTATAAGCCGAATACCCACATGATCTTGGGCCTCGTCTTTCTTTTGTTTGTGATCCGATCGGTTGCCAACTTTCACGTGGGCCGAAATTGTTTTGTAAGCAGGTTGGGCTTTTGAGCCGAGAATCACACACCCAAGCCCACAAGACCTGATCGTATATGCATGTATATAAACAAACACAAAACATAATTTTGAAACCCTAGTTTTTACACAAGTCACGGCACACCCTTTTGCTCCTCTTCATCTTTTCCGATCGGCTGCTGTTACTAACCTTTGTGTCGCGTGTTTGATCCGCCAAGCTAAGGTATAACATTCCCCATTCGTCTCACTTATGTTGCATGCAAACGTTTTAAACATTAAACCTGTGAGCCAGGCTAACAACCGTACGGGTCAAGAAGAAAACATCCGAATGAAACGTGAGTCATGCGTTTAAGTATTTGTAAAACATGCAAACGATAAAACATGTGTTATACGTGAGGTATGATTTGCGTACCACCTGTATAGTCGGAGATAAAACATAAACCGAACCATATAAATAAAACCGTGAGGCGTCGTGTGATTTGTGAAACATGTGAGCTTGTCGTGTTTATATGTTACGTATTCATATTTTCCGAAACCTAGTTAGGTACGTATCGATCATATGTATTAACCGTATAGCAAGTAACGTGCATGTTATCGCGTTAAAAGTACACTTTGATGTTTCCTACGTTAAGGTTATCAGCATGAGTTGTTAGGTCAAGATTGAGTTGTTGTGTAAAACGTAAATAAACATGAATCATGAAGATGTGTTAGTCTCGTAAAAGCTATAGGTCAAGTGCATGCATGGTTTCCTAGCGTGAGTCTTGGAAAAAGGTATTAATGGTGACAATATGCATGCATCACATTAATCTTTTAGTATAATTTGCTTGTGTCAAATGTATGCATGATTGGGATAATGAGTCGACATGTGTGGGTAATTGTGTAAAGGCATGCATGAAATTGGTCATTTAAAATCCGTAACATGTCAATTTAATGTGTATTTAATATGGTGCTAGAAGTTTGAGAGAAACCCTAGGTCATGATTATGAGTCGATTAGGGTTTTAAGCTGTGTGTGTTGATCTGTTATTTCATGTGAAAATGGTAAGTTTGGAGGTCATTAATAACCATTGATTAAGTATATAACGAGCTAGTACTAAGTGTGTTGTACGCATGCATGAGTTGTGATTTTATGTAAGAAACTAAATGTCATGAATTAAAAGTATTGTATGCATGGTCTCATTAAGTTGTGTTCGAGCAATGTTACATGGGAGTCTTGGTCTTTCATGAAAGATATAAAAGCTTGTGTAAACTGTTTTTGAAAGAGAGTCTTAAAATCCGTTCTTGACATTTGTAAACCCTATACCTTGAATGATGATCATATAATCCCTCAAATAAGATAATTATCATATTAAACCCTTAAGTTTACCATATATCCTTTGTAACCTATAAGTTGGCTAGTTAATGATTAAGACTCTAAAATGTTGTAATTCCATCCGTCACAAAAAAATGAAAATATATTTACAACAATAAGAAGGTGAATGCGATTAATCCGTTATAACTTTAATGATGCTAATAAGTATTAAATAAATCATAATCCGTGTAGATTCGTTGGAGGAGAAGCGACGTTGTATCTTCGTGTTCGTTCGTTCATTAGCTTTTCTCTCATTTATGCGTTAAGGTACGAGATATTCTCGACCTTTTGAAAAAGGTTCCTCATGTTTTCTTTTCTTTGTCATTTCTCTTATGCTTATTAGGGTTCCCAATGCCATTGCTATGAACCTTTTCTTTGATTGTTTGATCTGTTGCTTATCCGGACTTCATTATTAAACCATGCAATATCTGATTTGAACTTGTGTTATGAATACTCTGATATTCATATTGGTTGAACCTTACTAAATTTAATTATGAACTTCTAATTATGAATGTAGGATTTGTGATTGTGATATGAACTTCGACTTCGAATATCGAATATGAACCTTATGATATGAACTATCTTATATGTTATCTGTGACCTTGTGTTTGATTATGATATGTGTTATATCTGAAGATCTGTTTGACCTAAGTTAGTTTGACACCCGAGCCAAATATTTCACTAGTCTTGGGGTTCCATGTCCGTGTCGATGATGCACCTCGACATGACTCTAGGGCGATAGAGTGATGTTACGCCACGTCCCTTATCCATATCTGTTTATGAGCTCAAGTTATGTTATATGACCACTATCCATCTTTGGGGTATGGATGCATCCTAGATCGATCTGTTATCGATATGTTTCGGTGAATGATGTCGTGGCAATACGCGTCTTCACAAAATTCTGGGAGCTAGCTACTCCAATTAGTTTATGAGGTTACCTTCTGAATAAGAAAGATATTTTTGATATGATATGTTCTGGGCTTGTGGTAGTTAACTAAATCTTTATCTGTTATTTCTGTATTAAGTATTCTGATTTTGATTCGGTATGTTCAAGTGTTTGTAATTATGTGCTAGGCTTATTATATGTTATTATAAGTGATTATGCTTTTGTATGTTTAAGTGACTACCGTTTACTATGCTAGGATATGATTAATATGTTTTCAATGATTCGCAGGCGTCATCGATATTATGTTAGTTTATCGTTATGTGAATTAGTTGATCGGTGAGATGAATGTGCTAGTGTGAAAGTGAATATCCTGACGGTTTATTAAGTATGATTGTTCAGTTAATCTGGTGAACTTTGCCTATCCGTTAGGGTATCTATCTGTTTATGTTGATCTGCCATGTTTAGACTCTGTTTATATTAAGTTTTGTTTTGGAAAAATGTTTAATTATGATATCTGTTTTGATAATTTGCTAATTGCTATGCTATGTCTTTTGCTTATTTAGTTATAGTTTTCCTACTATGTTTCTATTTGCATGTGTGACTGCCATGATTTGACTGCTATTTCGCTCTTTGCAATATATTGGATTAAGTGTGTTTAATGAAGATTAATTGATTTGTATGAATGCCATGTTTACTTTCTAGAAATTGTCCGTTAGCCTTTTGATATTTTGTTTGGCTCATATGTACTCGAATTTCCTGATTTAGTTAATGTTTGGTTATCTTGATGCGTTTGCGTTGGTGCCATCAATATGATATGTGAGTGTTCTTAATTGCTATTTGTTCTTCGGATTTACGTATGATTGTGTTTCCGCAAAATCTTCAAGGATTCATTGATCTTATTCCGTTGTGACTTCGTTATTCGTTTCTTCGTTTTATTTTGTATTTCCATTTTGTTTAGTTTTAGTTTTCTGTTATATCACATTCCTTTGGGCTTTGTAAGTTCAGCCGCATTTTCTTTCTGCGGCGGTGTTAAGCATTCAAAATGAGCTTATGGGATAGCTGATCTGGGTTGAGAGTAGAGCTGAGAGCAAGATTTGAAATAGAGATCTTAGATTTATTTTGATTATTAAGTTATTTATGTTTTCTTTTGTAAGTTTTGTAAAGGCTTCCGCTTTTGTATAGTACTTAAGGTTATGATATGAAACCGTATTTGTGATATCTTTACCCTTGTCGGGTTGGGGTGTTACAATTTATGGTATCGGAGACAGGTTTTAGGACCCTTAGAGCTTAGGCTATGACCTGTGAGGATTGGGTAGATTTAGGATTTCCCCTTCTGCGTACTTTCTTTGCGTCCACTATCGTACTTAGATTTTGCTAATAGTTGGTTATTCTTTTAGATGGTTATCCCGTGGTTCTAGTTCACGGTAGGAGCAAACAAAGACCACTAGGCAACCTAAGGAGAGGATGAGATGGACCGTTGTTATGCTAAAGGCGCAAGAGGTTTGGTAGAGTGAAGCGGACCAACAGGAGGATCGAGTTCCGGCTAGTATGTGGCCATGCACAATTGAGGAGAAGCTGACCTTAAGAGCGTAGACGGAAAAATAGTAAAAGTCTGAAACTAAAGTTGTTGACAACCAAGGTTTCACCACTAGGTATCATGATAAATGTCCCGAGTTCTTTGAAGATGGAGGTAGGTTGGACTAAGTCGCGATTTGTATGCTTTTGTAGATCGTGTGTCGGAAGAAGAAGAGAGGAATCGGAGAAGTGACTTTGCTAGCCGCTTATTACCGCCGCGAAGGAAATAAAACGGATGGATAATAGCGAGGAAGAAGAGGAAGAAGAAGATGAGGAAGAATACGAGGTGGACTCGGATTTAGAGTCTCGGACTTCTAGTAGGTTTAATCCGATACAAGAATAGACATGTGCACTCCTGATTAGTTGCCTTTTTATGAGAGATTTCGACATCGATTTTGAGTTTAGGCCCTTTTGTTTTCATTTAGATGATTGAATCTGGGATTATTAAGTTTTGTTTTGGAAGTTCATCTTATGACGATTTTGCAAATTTTGTTTGATTAGTGGAAATAAAACTAAATTTTGAAAGTATAGTTCCTGGTTGTTGTTTCTTTCGATAGATTCGTTAGGTTTCGTTAGTCCTCATAAGTTTAGATGCGCTATTTGTTTTCTTAATAATGTGGCTCAATCACAACTTGAAATAAAGTATGACCATCATGATGGTATGCTCATGTGAATCTGGTCTGTTATAGTATATTGTTTGCTATCTGTATGTTATCTGTATGTGATATGTTTTGTTGTGATTCTAGTTATGTAGTTTGCCATGATCCGGGACAGAATATGATGACAATAAGAACTTGTTATGTGATGCAAGTATTATGACGCTGATCAACGTGATAATCTTGAGATCATATAATTTGAACTTATTGAAACCATATGGCGTCTGGGAAATGCGGTGGTTGATCGTGAATGGACTTTGACTTGTATCTGTTATTTGGCACTCCTCATGTTCATTTGAAATTCCGTACCTAATTGTGAGATTTTCGTCGATATCTGTTACGTGTAAGTTTTGTGCTCTTTAGACCGAAATGGTTATGATTTGTGTGAACTATGGATTGCTATGTTTGCTCTAAATGTGTGCGTCTCGTGTACGTATTGTGATCATTGGATACTTCAGGAAGTGTTTGAGAAATATTAAATCCTTTTAGTTCGATTATCTGCGATTAGTAAGACCGTTAGGATTCGTTCTGTCTATGCATGTGTTATTTTCATCATTAGATACCTGAATAAGTTAGAGCGTGTTGTTTGATTTTCGAATCTCATCTGTTTTCTGCCATTACTTTGATAAGTATATGATTATCGGTTATAAGTATTTGATTTATGATTTGATTTCTGAACAGTATGAGTTTGTAGATTTTGATAAAAATCCGTTTGTTCGAGATGAGTTCGTGTTCGTTTTAATTCCTCGAAACTCTGAAACCGCATTTGTTTCTTCATTTCGTTCCGTCTCGTCCAATTTCGAGGACGAAATTTTCTTTTAGAAGGGGAGAGTTGTAAAACCCTAAAAATATAAATGCATAATAAGACTATTTTACCCTTAAAATAGTCAAGACTATAAAATACGTAAAATATAATTAACGCTCATCAAACGAAATTAAAATCTAACTTATGAATATTTAAAACCTAACGTATATATTAGAACATCGACATTGGTACGACGGAAAAATTTAAGGTCACGCATATAAGTTATTTTGACCGTTTGTTTCTTGTATAAGCCGAATACCCACATGATCTTGGGCCTCGTCTTTCTTTTGTTTGTGATCCGATCGGTTGCCAACTTTCACGTGGGCCGAAATTGTTTTGTAAGCCGGTTGGGCTTTTGAGCCAAGAATCACACACCCAAGCCCACAAGACCTGATCGTATATGCATGTATATAAACAAACACAAAACATAATTTTGAAACCCTAGTTTTTACACAAGTCACGGCACACCCTTTTGCTCCTCTTCATCTTTTCCGATCGGCTGCTGTTACTAACCTTTGTGTCGCGTGTGTTTGATCCGTCCAAGCTAAGGTATAACATCCCCCATTCGTCTCACTTATGTTGCATGCAAACGTTTTAAACATTAAACACATGTGAGCCGGCTAACAACCGTACGGGTCAAGAAGAAAACATCCGAATGAAACGTGAGTCATGCGTTTAAGTATTTGTAAAACATGCAAACGATAAAACATGTGTTATACGTGAGGTATGATTTGCGTACCACCTGTATAGTCGGAGATAAAACATAAACCGAACCATATAAATAAAACCGTGAGACGTGCGTGTGATTTGTGAAACATGTGAGCTTGTCGTGTTTATATGTTACGTATTCATATTTTCGAAACCTAGTTAGGAATGCGTATCGATCATATGTATTAACCGTATAGCAAGTAACGTGCATGTTATCGCGTTAAAAGTACACTTTGATGTTTCCTACGTTAAGGTTAACGCATGAGTTGTTAGGTCAAGATTGAGTTGTTGTGTAAAACGTAAATAAACATGAATCATGAAGATGTGTTAGTCTCGTAAAAGCTATAGGTCAAGTGCATGCATGGTTTCCTAGCGTGAGTCTTGGAAAAAGGTATTAATGGTGACAATATGCATGCATCACATTAATCTTTTAGTATAATTTGCTTGTGTCAAATGTATGCATGATTGGGATAATGAGTCGACATGTGTGGGTAATTGTGTAAAGGCATGCATGAAATTGGTCATTTAAAATCCGTAACATGTCAATTTAATGTGTATTTAATATGGTGCTAGAAGTTTGAGAGAAACCCTAGGTCATGATTATGAGTCGATTAGGGTTTTAAGCTGTGTGTGTTGATCTGTTATTTCATGTGAAAATGGTAAGTTTGGAGGTCATTAATAACCATTGATTAAGTATATAACGAGCTAGTACTAAGTGTGTTGTACGCATGCATGAGTTGTGATTTTATGTAAGAAACTAAATGTCATGAATTAAAAGTATTGTATGCATGGTCTCATTAAGTTGTGTTCGAGCAATGTTACATGGGAGTCTTGGTCTTTCATGAAAGATATAAAAGCTTGTGTAAACTGTTTTTGAAAGAGAGTCTTAAAATCCGTTCCTGACATTTGTAAACCCTATACCTTGAATGATGATCATATAATCCCTCAAATAAGATAATTATCATATTAAACCCTTAAGTTTACCATATATCCTTTGTAACCTATAAGTTGGCTAGTTAATGATTAAGACTCTAAAATGTTGTAATTCCATCCGTCACAAAAAAATGAAAATATATTTACAACAATAAGAAGGTGAATGCGATTAATCCGTTATAACTTTAATGATGCTAATAAGTATTAAATAAATCATAATCCGTGTAGATTCGTTGGAGGAGACGCGACGTTGTATCTTCGTGTTCGTTCGTTCATTTGCTTTTCTCTCATTTGCGTTAAGGTACAGATATTCTGACCTTTTCAGTAAAGGTTCCTCATGTTTTCCTTTCTTTGTCATTTCTCTTATGCTTATTAGGGTTCCCAATGCCATTGCTATGAACCTTTTCTTTGATTGTTTGATCTGTTGCTTATCTGGACTTCTGTATTATTAAACCATGCAATATCTGATTTGAACTTGTGTTATGAATACTCTGATATTCATATTGGTTGAACCTTACTAAATTTAATTATGAACTTCTAATTATGAATGTAGGATTTGTGATTGTGATATGAACTTGACTTCGAATATCTGAATATGAACCTTATGATATGAACTATCTTATATGTTATCTGTGACCTTGTGTTTGATTATGATATGTGTTATATCTGAAGATCTGTTTGACCTAAGTTAGTTTGACACCCGAGCCAAATATTTCACTAGTCTTGGGGTTCCATGTCCGTGTCGGTGATGCACCTCGACATGACTCTAGGGCAGATAGAGTGATGTTACGCGTCCCTATCATTATCTGTTATGAGCTCAAGTTATGTTATATGACCACTATCCGTCTGTTGGGGTGTATGGATGCATCCTAGATCGATCACGTTATCGATATGTTTACGGTGAATGATGTCGGTGCAATCGCGTCTTCACAAAAATTCTGGGAGCTAGCTACTCCAATTAGTTTATGAGGTTACCTTCTGAATAAGAAAGATATTTTTGATATGATATGTTCTGGGCTTGTGGTAGTTAACTAAATCTTTATCTGTTATTTGTGTATTAAGTATTGATTTTGATTCGGTATGTTCAAGTGTTTGTAATTATGTGCTAGGCTTATTATATGTTATTATAAGTGATTATGCTTTTGTATGTTTAAGTGACTACCGTTTACTATGCTAGGATATGATTAATATGTTTTCAATATGATTCGCTGTCATCGATATTATGTTAGTTTATCGTTATGTGAATTAGTTGATCGGTGAGATGAATGTGCTAGTGTGAAAGTGAATATCCTGACGGTTTATTAAGTATGATTGTTCAGTTAATCTGGTGAACTTTGCCTATCCGTTAGGGTATCTATCTGTTTATGTTGATCTTCCATGTTTAGACTCTGTTTATATTAAGTTTTGTTTTGGAAAAATGTTTAATTATGATATCTGTTTTGATAATTTGCTAATTGCTATGCTATGTCTTTTGCTTATTTAGTTATAGTTTTCCTACTATGTTTCTATTTGCATGTGTGACTTCCATGATTTGGTGCTATTTCATTGCGCAATATTGGATTAAGTGTGTTAAATGAAGATTAATTGATTTGTATGAATGCCATGTTTACTTTCTAGAAATTGTCCGTTAGCCTTTTGATATTTTGTTTGGCTCATATGTACAATTTCTTTCTGCTTTAGTTAATGTTTGGTTATCTTGATGTGTTTGCGTTGGTGCCATCAATATGATATGTGAGTGTTCTTAATTGCTATTTGTTCTTCGGATTTACGTATGATTGTGTTTTATAAAATCTTCAAGGATTCATTGATCTTATTCGTTGTGACCGTTATTATTCGTTTCTTCGTTTTATTCGTATTTCCATTTTGTTTAGTTTTCGTTTTACGGTATATCACATTCCTTTGGGCTTTGTAAGTTCAGCAGCATTTTCTTTTCTGCGGCGGTGTTAAGCATTCAAGATGAGCTTATGGGATAGGTGATCTGGTTGAGTAAGTGAGAGCAAGATTTGAAATAGAGATCTTAGATTTATTTTGATTATTAAGTTATTTATGTTTTCTTTTGTAAGTTTTGTAAAGGCTTCCGCTTTTGTATAGTACTTAAGGTTCTGATATGAAACCGTATTTGTGATATCTTTACCCTTGTCGGGTTGGGGTGTTACATTAGGAAAATAGTCTTGTCTCTTACCTAGAATAGCCTTTGTAAACAGAGACAAAATGCATCAGTATTTTGTCTTCTGTAAGATGTCATTTTGTCACTTAGGAAAGAATTAAAACTCATACATGTATAAATAGCACAAGAGATGGAGTGAAAAGGTTAAGCTTGTGAATTGTGAAAACACACATACACGCAAGCCATCTTTTCACTCCTCCAAATACAACTTAATCCCTGAGATAGCTCAGTGGGTTCTAAGAGTTGTGCTCGGACTTAGCCTGAGCTTAGAGAGGAGTCACCAAACTTTGTTATTTCAATCCCAAGTCTTTATTCATAAAGTACTTGGGTAACGTATTCTTTTTGATTGATTTCTCATAAAAAATATGATGTTGAAAATTACTTTGTGTGTTTTACTTATGTTAATTTCAGTCATTGTTCACTATTAACTTGTTTTATATTCTTAAACTGTTTTAAACGATAGTGAACGGGGAACAACAATATTGTGCCTTAATAAGTTATTATAACCCATAAGGCTTTTCATCATCCGACATAGTATCAGAGCTTTAAGTCAATCGTCATCGATCACATTAAGACATCACCTTGTCAAACCTCAACCCCAAAAAGTTTATCAAACCTGTCATAACAAATTTGCTTAGCGGAAATTTTTAGATGATGAACATCGCCTAATAAATAAACACCTCCAACACAATTCTTTTGTTAATCCTTATTTACTTCCATTCCAATTCAATTATCCGAGCAGGTTGATCCCCTGAACTAGTCGTCCTTGAGCCACCGCCTCTATGTCATCCCGTCAAATCCTAGTCGTCGTCGTATCCCTAATCCTAAAAAAATACAGCCAAGTGTTCGGCCATTACTCCCAAACCATAAGGAGTTATTTGACACCGTGAGCGTCATTAGTTTCGTATTGAAGTTTCAAAGGAAGAATTATGAAATCACCACCATAGCCTCTGCAAGGCAATGTCATGCGCAGTAACAAGCCAACAGGTTTTTGAAATATAATCGACTCACTGTTTTGCTTATAACTCTCAAATAGCTTAGAGTTAGATAATACTGTTAGCAGCCGTAGATTCGTATATAAAAAAGATAGCATACCGGAATCACCGCCTCCACCGATCTAACATTCCATCACACGCCGTTATAAGTCCAAACAATTGTAAAAGAAATACTCTTTTTCAGATTTCGTTTATCCGCTTCATACCAATCAATGTTTTGATTTTTTATCAAGATAATTATCTTAAGTTTTGCTTTAATGTTTAGCTTTATTTTTTCTAATAAATAAAGTTTGTTTTCCGAATTGAATTTTCACGATTTCACCGCTCAAATTATGGGAAGTATTAGATGATGTTATGTTAGTTGCTTAAGCCCGTTTGTGAGCTTAGGGTTCGTTAGTTTTTCTCAAATTGTAACCTATGTGCCTCAATAATAGATTGTAAGCTACGGGGTACGTATTATCCAACAATATATCTACGTTTGACGAGTATTGTAAATTTCTATTCAAAATTGAAGGTTAACATGACGCGTAATGAATCCACGATTTGGCGCAGTTTACATTTATCAAATGATCAAAAGAATAATAAAGTCGTCATTTAAATTTGTGGAAACTAAAATCGGGGACCTAAACACAAAAAACTTCGAGTTAGGAAACTGCGTGCACGACATGCCATATCAATATATCATGCAACTTCAATTCAAACACATCAAAAGTTAGGGTCTTTATAATTAAAAATCATTTCCACCTCTCTTTTCTACCTGCCATTGTTCCATATAAAACTCTACTAACTCGTGGATAAGCTCCGCATCACTGACATGAACATGATAACTTGAAGCTCACAAATACTAGCTGGCTTACATCTAGGTAAGGTGTCGAATCTTTGAGTCATTAGTGACCAGGTCCACGATGACTTGGACCTGGGTATAGCTTAGAGAATGCCGAGATGGGAGGAGGAGGGTGGTGATAATCTCTCATGTGTCGAACACCCTCCACGTTTGTCAAGAAGGAAACTAGTACAACGAAGAGGACAACAAAAACCAAATTCGGAACAGTAAGTAAACTACTGGTTTTCATAATGAATAAAATGGCTTGACTCGTTTGTTCCTGAAGTTTAGCATGGCTCTCTTTTTATACATTGAGAGCTAAAGAAAGCTACATGTGATGGCTACAAATTTATGACAGTATCATGCTTTAGAAAAAAAGGAACAAAGTTCTATATATATATAGTGACACATTATTGACCATTTGATCAAAAAAAACAACCGATTAATTAGTAGAGGTGGAAATAATCGTTTTTCTATTTGATCAATATTCTAATTAGTTAATATAAAACTCTATTGGCCATTTTTTCACATGCATAAACGTTTTTGTATGTGAAAGTTTGATATTCGAAAATTTTATTAACCTTCTCTTGTACTCCGTATTATTGAGAATTTCATTCTAGCACGTAGAAACATTATATGAAATTTCTTTTTTTCTAACATCAAGATTACTATTTCATCATCAATGTCAGAATTACATGATAGTGGTACATCTCAACCATTACAAGAAGAATAGTGAAGCGCACGAAAATTAAATAGTACGGAGTAACAAATAAGAAACTGAACAAAATTAAATAGATGTAAGCATTAACAAATTGTATAGATGATAGAAAAGCAATGAAGCTAGAAACAAATATTAAGATGGATACATGATATAACATGAACTGATCATCATCCTTTTTCAAAGTTTCCCATGTTTGGGTTGTTATGATATATCAAAAAGAGTGACTTCTGATTGCTCTGATTTGATATTCCTCTTCGGAAACTCAACATGCGGGAAACATTATTCGTAAATCATAACTTGTATTTGATGTCTAACTCTCACTTTATTTTCTATATACGATAGCAACATTATATTCCATGAGAACAGGTGGTTGTGCAAATCATGACCACCTTGTTAATAATGTATGAAAGAAACAAACAACATAGACAACATGTCTTGTAAATATTGTTAGTATGTTTAAAACTAATGCTTTGTATTACACACTTGTATGACCTATCAAGATTAAGAGAGATGCCAATCCACAACTCACTAGTGACCACGCCCACGATGGCTTGGTCCGGAATAAAGTTGAGCTAGCACCGAGACTAGACAAGGAGAAATAGGATGGTGGTCGTGATCTTTGATATGTCGTAAACACTCCACCCTTGTCAAGTTGGATACGAGTAGAAAGAATAAGATTGTAGAAACCACATTCATAACCGTAACACCAGTTTTCATCATCTTGAATGAAATTTAACACTTGATTTATGTTAAGTTGATGAAGTTAAGCAATGATTCTCATTTATATAGATATCACATCACATACATGCATTTATATATGCGCCAATTAAGTGGAAGGAAAGCACGTACGTAAGACACGAATTTAAGTGAAAATGGAAGTTTGAAGAATGAATGCACGCTATGAAAGTCAAATATTCAAAGTCAAACAAAAAGGATCACCAAGAATTTGGTGAACATGTGCTTTTGACAGTTTTGGTTAAAGTTGTTATGTATATTGTGTGAAAATTCGATTATATATAATATGAAAATTGCGATTCTGATTATTCAGTATAATGAAACATACAGTATTCTAATATAGTTAGATTAAAACATATGTAGACACTTCTTATTTAGATTGTTGAGTATATATACATAACTAAAATAAAAAGTTATTCATGTTTTTAGATTGTTGTGAATAGCTCATTATTTTGTCCCTGATAATAAATCATATGTAATGTCTATATTGTTTATTTTAAAATTATATACTTTTAATTGCACGGAAGAAACTTGAACGTTGTTAGTGGAGGAGCCAACTTGAAAATTATTTATTTTAAAAGGTCGATATACATTACACTTAAAGTTTTGTATTACAAGTGACTAAAACCATACGTAAAAGGGTATAGGAACTATAGTTATAGTAGCGCAAAAAATTGATATCACGATAAGACACATAAAATAAAATATATTTAACCGGGGCTCTTAACACTAGAAGTTGTAACACTTACTCAATCAAATTCCAAACACACGCTAAAAAGCAGAGTTGTTATAGTTGTTCATATTACGCCACCATTAACGCTAACTATAACGTTGAGGTGGAGTGTGAGATGAAGTTCGGTGTCATCCAATAACACTAAGAATGATATTGTGATAGACTTTCGGTTTTGTCAACAATGTAATAATAATAATAATAATACGGGCAAGTACATTTATATCTTTTATAAAATTTAATATTACATCAATGTCTTTCTCACTTTTGTAATTACGTCAATATCATTCTCGTACTTTTGTAATTACATCAATAACCTTCTCAAACATTTAATTCTCGTATATATCACAAAATCAACATGTTCTTTCATCACTCAAGACTAAAAAGTATATATGAACAAATAAATAAATATGAACAATATGTTTTTTCATATGTATATCCAAACATTTGTAATTACGTCATCATGTTTTTTCATCAATCGAGGCCAAAAATATATATGAACAATATAATTATGATGAATAACATATATAAATATGATATAAAAAATAGTTTTTGAATTTAAAATCAATATAATTACAATTTAATCGATTTATGGATATATATGAAAATTTAAAAGTTCGAAAAAGAATTGTTGTAATTACAAAAGTTTGAGAAAGACATTGTTGTAATTATAAAAGTGGGAAGGATATTTATGTAATGAGAATGATATTTACGTAATATTTAACTTTAAAAAAAATATACATGTAATTCTCCAATAATAATAATAATATACTTTATTAGTTGTTTTATTGGTTAAAGACGGAAGGAAACTTTTGAAAACAAATCTTGAAACTTTCTAAAGTCCAAATTTGAACTTATCTTACAAAGAATTGTACTTTGCAATGATCATTACATAAAGCAATTGAAACGCTACCAAAAGGTTGAATAACGTTAGTTAAATACAAAGGCTATGTTTTAAATAATTGAATGTTACAAAGGTGTTAGTCAAAGTTTGTAATTCTTGAACTACACTATCTGCTATAAAATGTTTAAAATAAAATGCAGTAGGATTTATGTTCAGTTTATTCGTAGAAGTTGGGTACTTTTGAGTCTTCTATTCACAGTCTAACCGGTATTTTCGTTATCATTTTTAAATTTTTAACGCTTATCCAAAAATGTTTATCCAGTGAGTTTTGAACCCTGGTCTCTTACGAGACTTTAAAAACACTTTGATGTTGGGCACCGTCGAAGGTTTATAAAAGAGATAATAATCTAGAAATGTAACTAATTTGTTGTTTCTTGTTTTGTGTAACTTTTATTATTTTTTTGTTTCCTTTTATATAACTATACTTTTTCGTTTAACATGCGTTTTTCTAACCATTAACCATTTTACTCCTCCATGTTAACAGAAGTGTTAATTAATAGAAGAGTAAAATGGTCACAAGATACACGCAACAAACGTCATTCAAAAGTTTTTTTAAAGCGAGAAAAGAACTAGAAAATATAACAAGTTAAGCTAGCGTTTTCATTTGCGTATTTATCTCTACTGCATATAAAGAAAATGTTATTCATTTGGTCTTTTTTAAAACTCTTAAAATGAGAAGAGTTTTGCTACAACCTTTTGTTTTTTCTTTTAACAAATTCTTCAGACCACAATAATATTATATAGTTTTTTTCCACTTATTATCTCTCTGCATTCAAATCATTCGTTCTAACATTAGTCATCATCCATTAAGTATGACATTTTGTAAGGACAAAATATAAGAACATTTAGCACTTTCCAAATGAGAAAAGTCTAATTATTGTTATGCCCTTACTCATTATAAGTTGACTATTCCACCATCATGTTCTTTCTTTCTGTTAACTATGTCATACAACTGCAACCTTTCCTTTCATACATAAAATAAAAATAGGAAAATTCTCTAAATCGCCCGTTTCCAAGTAATTTACCCTCATGCGCCACTTTTTTTTCACTTCCCTTGCCTGGGCAATTCTCCACATAGGCAACTCTCCTACAAAGTTGACAAGTGTCCTTATCTTTGGGCCCACCTTGTACTTACATAGTCAAGTGTAAATGGGAGTTTTGAAGCAACTTTGACCTCTCTTTCTTGGAGCCGTGATTTTTTTTGTCTTTTAGTACAAAAGTATAGTCTTTTTTTATTATAAAAAAGTACATATATCTTGGGCAACTTGATCCCACACATATGTAATCTTGAGCAACTTATTAGGCAGAGGATGTATTTTTATATTTTTTATTGTATTGATATTTATAAATACAAAATACATTTAATTACAAAATACATTTTATATTTTTTATACACTATATACATTGAAATATATAATACATCTGATTTACACACACTTCACATTCAAACATCTTCTCCCCCACTGCTACCCAGATCAAATCCAAACCATCAATCAAACGAGATCACCACTGAAGAAAGGTTGAAAAACCAAAGCGGAGAGGAAGAAATAACTCATTTCATTACACTATTATTCTTTCTAATTAGTTTATTAAGAGAATTATTATTTCAGAAGCATTGAAGGAAAAATCATCACTAAATTCTCTTCTTCAATATCTCACCATGGAATCCATTTGACCCTCAATGCTTCATCAATTTGCGGTTTCATTTTTTTTTTTAATTTTAATTTTAGGGGGTGTTTGTTTGGGTATTGAACTATTCATGAATCCATGTTTCATTTTAGGTATTGAACTATTGATGAAAAACCTAAATCATAAATGCTATGGCTTCTTTGTAGTTTGAATGATTGGTGGTCATAAGATGTTATAAATGGTGAAAGTAGCATGTTAGGTTTGTCAAGGCAATTACTAAGTAGATCGTTATTTGTTTAATCGACAATCTCCGCTTTAATCGTGACGGAAAAAGGGCAATGGTTATGCGTGCAAGGGTTTTGTTACACCACTACTTTTATTTCATTCCAATCGCTAGTGTTACTAAACCACTGCTAGTATATTTTGGTAACCACTGCTAGTGTTACTAGAAACCACTGCTAGTGTTACTAGAAACCAACGCTAGTGTTATTTCATTTCATTCGCTAGTGGTTACCAAAATGATAAGTTAGAAGAAAAAAAAGATCATATATCATCATCGAGTTAAGAAGTTACAACTAAGTAACTAGAAGGATCATATCTTGCTTCGATCCGGTAGAGTGGTACGTTTTAATTTTGCTGATTATTATTGTTATTAGTAGCCTCGTGAATTTATAGATCTCATAATCTTTCTCTTTAATCATCATCATCATCATCTAGGTTGGTTTTTTTACAAATTGATTAAGGGGACACAAGTCATATAATATGTCTTCTTCAGCTCAAGATCCATTTTATATCGTTAAAGACGAGATTCAAGACTCCGTAAGTCAGTCGCCCTTTTGCCATTTACTTACTTACTTACTGCTGGAACCTCCTCATAATTTGTTTTTTCTTCATTATTAGATTGATAAGCTGCAGTCCACCTTTCATCAATGGGAACACATCCCCGTTGCAAGCGGGGAACAATCCCGTCTCACCAAGGAACTCCTTTCCAGTTGCGACAGCATTGATTGGCAGGTATGGTATGCACTTAGGGTGTGTTTGCCGTGACTTTTAAAATAAGCTAGCTTATAATGTAAGTTTTATAAGCTATAATCCTCCATAAGCCCAAGCCAATTGAAACGGGCTTATAGGGGCTTATAGTTAGTCAAAATACTTAAAATACCCTTCAAAATATAGTTAATTATCACACAAAAGCTGGAAATATATTTTGATGTATTTTTATGCGATTTTACATTAATTCGTTATTTAAACCCGCGCATAATATAAGCTCCAATTAATTTGTCAAACAACTCTACAAAAATATAAGCTCAGCCCCAGCCCTTTTCGACAAGCACACCCTTACTACTACAATTTTTTTAAGCACTCGTTTCTCAAAATCAGTTTTCCTGATAGGGAAGGTGGATGAGCTTGAGAAGGCTATTTCTGTGGCAACTAGAGACCCTTCTTTGTACGGCATTAACCAAGTTGAGCTTGAAAAACGAAGAAAGTGGACTAGTACTGCTCGGGTTCAGGTGAACACCACCCTTGTTGCTTTGTTTCTTTCTTTTGAGATTCGTGATTTGTGAGTGCAAGTGTTGATATTTACACTGTGTGTTCAGGTGGGAAATATTAAGAAAGCGGTGACTGGAAAACAGTCTAACTTTGGTGGGATGCGTCAAGAACTAATGCGAATGCCGAAGCCACATCAGCAAGATAAGACCTCACCGTACATTCCTAAAGATAATGATGATTTCATCTCTTCGGAATCAGACACACAGATGCTTCTCATCAGGTGTACTTTTTATTTTTTCGCAAATGGATTGTTTGCATATGCGCACAAATATATGAAAGGCAGACAAGGGCAATTTCAGCCCCTTTTTTTTATTAAAATTTGTCAATTTGGGTTGTGTTTTCTGGCTAGCGGGTAAAACATGGGGCTAAAAAGGAAGCAGAACAAATGGGTTGATTAGTTTAAAGCGACTGATAGCGTTAGTCAAGTATTTGCAAACTCCAAAACTGCTCTCTTAGAAGAACAATGTACAATTATGTTAATAGCTGTCCGTTTAGTCCTATTAAACATACTCCATAATAGTTATTTGTTAAACTTACAAAAGAAGTCAAAAATAGTGTAACGGGTCAACTCGTAATCGACCAATTCGTCATCTCCCAATAATTTACCATTATGATCCCTACCCATCACCTAACCTGCGATTATTTTCTCAAAGTATTGCCTAAACTGTAACCCTGCCCTCGTGCAACAAGATGAAGAGCTCGATGAGCTAAGTGCTAGTGTGGAAAGGTTCGGGTTCGTCGGACTTACCATACACGATGAACTTCTACACGAGTGTTGTGTTATGCTTATTATTGCACACACACACACACACACACATATATATATATATATATATATATATATATATATATATATATATATATATATATATATATATATATATATATATATATATATATATATATACGTGACAATGCACATGAAAGTATGTTAATCTGTGATGATGCAATTGCAGGAAATAATTATAGAAGAATTGGGTACAGAGATGGATAGCACATTTAATCGTCTTGATTTTGTTCAGGTACATCTTTCTCTCATCTCTATATTCTTTAAACCCGTTCAATTAAAAATGGCACATTCTAACACTTTGACTATGATTTTTGATGGCCTGCAGAAAAAAGTGGCCGTGGTTATGAAGAAGGCCAGTGCCAAGGGCCAGATGATGGTGATCTTATTCTTGATTGTCCTGTTCATCGTTTTATTTGTGTTAGTTTTCCTCACCTAGGCTATTCGAGGTTATGGATCTTGTCGCAACGAGGCATTCTTACAGAAATATATCGATTTCAAGAATAAAAGTGTGGTCCTACAGAGTATGCAGGTGTTTTCATTAGGCCTTCAGTCCAGTATTCTGCCGCGATATTGTAAACTGACAGTTCAGATACTTGTTTTTCTTTGTTTCTTGCACATTTTAGATACTTGGAATTGAATTTTGAAGTTAAGTTTTGTATGAAATAGTTATGTGTACAATTTGCACCGTATATGCTTATGTTGCTTATGAAAATATCCGCTTGATTATAATTACTGTTGTCTTAGTATTGTTTGTTTGCAGCTGAATTCCTAAATTGCAGCCATACGACTCAGGAAAAAACGCTTTACCAACAATATTTCGCAAATGCTGCCTAGAACTATGATTACTTTTCATTGAATATATGACCTTAAAAAAATGCGTCCTCGAATACAATTTATGATTAGTTTTCATTGAATATATGACCTTAAAAAAATGCGTCCTCGAATACAAATTTTCTTGGACCGAATTTCCAAAATTATAGCGATCTATTTAAACCGAGTCGTTCTACTGAGATCTCAAAAGAGGAGAGGGAAAAAGACCCAACTTGATCATGAATCTTTGACGATCAAGCAAAAAAGAATTCGAGGTTAGCTCTGGAGATCTAACACCTTCGGATGCCGGTCTTCTCCTTTCTTCTATAAGAAATGGTATTTAACCATCTTCATCGATGAGCTGCTCTTGTGCTCCGCCTCGTAGTTTCTCCAACCTTGTTCCATCTGTATTCAACATCTTTACCACTTTAACAACATTTGTTGATCCCCCAATAACTAATAGTGAACTTGCAATGATACCTATCCACACCCACATATATGTCTGCACACACCATATGAAAGAAAAAAAAACCCGTCAGGCTCTTTGCATCTTTGCATATAGGTTTAAAGAAAATCACACATACATACCAACAATTTCAAACCATAATGACTGTGTCCAACTTGTTCTCGGTAATTCACAATGGCTCCAGCAAGAAACAACAAGTTGCCCATCAAAAACAGAATCTGGACACAATGTTGCAAGATTTGGACATTCCCATCCGCCCGCTTGTATATTTGGCATGAGTTGTGAATGGAGCCAAGCACCCATAGAAGTCGCGTAATAAGCAAGTTTAGAGCATGAAACTCAATCCTATGATAACCAAATCCTCTATCTGCCTACAAATATGCATACACGAAACGAAGATTGCAACAATTTTAGATAGTCACTGAAAATACCCATTCACCCTTAAATACATATACAGTATATAACTCTCTCATAAGTATAACCTTTCTAAAAATAGTACTACTACTTTATGGCAGATATATGTCAAATAACAATAAGCTAATCGAATTGGACAAGTTCGGCTCCACACCACTATTATACTAAAATTGGAACATAACGGCCAAAACCGCCTAGCAAAAGCTCATACTATTAAACTAGTTGCACAGTGCACAAAACCTTTTTATCCACATCAAACTAACTAAACTCCAAAACAATGGATCCATTTAACTACATTAAACTTCAAATGACACTTAGAATTAGGACAAAATTGGATCACTATTATCAGTTGGTTAGGTGATTGACACGATTCACCAAACGCGTATTGTCACATTAGATGTTAATAATGTCTGAGAAGTCGTAACAAAAGGATCTATAAGGACTTATAAACTCAAAATTCTTATGTTCATGCGTGCACAAGGGCGAGAAGAAGAATCGCAACAAAAAATAAAAGGCCACCCAAAGCCTGAACAGCAGGAACCGCAACTTCAACGAAAAGAAGCTGAGCATCAAGCTCTATCAACCTGAGCCTAAAATCAATGCTAGCTAGATGTGCAAGCATGTCATGTATATTCACCACTATTATCAACCCTATTCCTATCAACATCACCACTAAGCCCGATTTTGCCTCACTCGAAAATTGGGCAACAAAACCACACAACACCACTATCGTCGAAAACAAGTAACACTAGCAGTGGAATGAAATAACACTAGCAGTGGTTTCTAGTAACACTAGCAGTGGTTTCTAGTAACACTAGCAGTGATTTGTCGTAACACTAGCAGTGGTTTCTAGTAACACTAGCAGTGGTTACCAAAATATACTAGCAGTGGTTTAGTAACACTAGCAGTGGAATGAAATAAAGTAGCAGTGGTAACAAAAAAACCCTTGTACGCATAACCATTGCCCTTTTTTTCCAGTCACGATCAAAGCTGGAGATTGTCGATTAAACAAATAACAGTCTACTTAGTAATTGCCTTGACAAACCTAACATGCTACTTTCACCATTTATAACACCTTATGACCACCAATCATTCAAACTACAAAGAAGCCATAGCAATTATGATTTAGGTTTTTCATCAATAGTTCAATACCTAAAATGAAACATGGATTCATGAATAGTTCAATACCCAAACAAACACCCCCTAAAATTAAAATTTTAAAAAAATGAAACACGCAAATTAATGTGAAGCATTGAGGGTCAAATGGATTCCATGGTGAGATATTGAAGAAGAGAATTTAGTGATGATTTTTCCTTCACTGCTCCCGAAATGATAATTCTCTTAATAAACTAATTAGAAAGAATAATAGTGTAATGAAATGAGTTATTTCTTCCTCTGCTCTTTGGTTTTCAACCTTTCTTGATGGTGATCTCGTTTGATTGATGGTTTGGATTTGATCTGGGTAGCAGTGGGGGAGAAGATGTTTGAATGTGAAGTGTGCGTAAATCTGTATGTATTATATATTTCAATGTATATAGTGTATAAAAAATATAAAATGTATTTTGTATTTATAAATATCAATACAATAAAAAAATATAAAAATACATCCTCTGCCTAATAAGTTGCCCAAGATTACATATGTGTGGGGCCAAGTTCTAATATATATGCTTTTTATAATAATAAAAGACTATACTTTTTACTAAAAAGAGAAAAAAAATCATTCTTGCGAAAGTAAAGGAAACTTGCCAAAAACTCACTTATGACACTTCTTATGTAAGTCTGAGTGAAATTTGCAAAAAATAAGGACACTTGTCAACTTTGTGAGAGAGTTGCCTATGAGAGAGTTGCACATGGAGCATTAAAGGAAGTGAAAAAAAAGTGGAGCATTTGGGGTAAATAACTTGGGCAACTGAGGCATTTAAAGAATTTTCCCTAAAAAATAAGAATCTTAGACATGAAACAATTTATGAGTTGACAACTCTTATTGTTGTGAAAAATGAAAGTTTGAAACAAGAAATAATATAGACAATACTAAAACTGAAAATAAAAAGTTTGATTAATTTACTTTGTATGGGTTTACGTAACACGAAACACTTAATCATAATTTCACAACTACAATTATTTGTTGCTATAAACTTGTTTAAAAAACTCCCAAAATAAGAATTGTTAAATTACTACTACGTATTACCCTACAGCTTATAAAAAATGAGGAGACTTTTTTCATTTAATGACTACTTAATTAGTTTTTTAATTTTGTTGAAATGTTTTAAATTTGTTGAAATGTTTGACTAGTTTCTAGAATTATTTCACTACTATTTCTTATTGAAATGTTTGACCCAATTCGTTTCACACACGAACCATTTAACAACAATTTTGCAACCAAAGTTATTTGCCTCTACAAATTTTCGTCTCTATGCTCATGTACTCGTCTAATATTATATAAAGTGAAAATGTATTTGCTTAAAAAAAACTCTGGAAATAAGAACTAGAAAAGAAAAATATACCCAGGGGCGGAACTACGTGGTGAGTATGGGGGCCGGTGCCCTCTCCATTCGCCAAAAAATCGATTTTAGTGTAAAATTTATTTTTTGGACCTTTTGATTAAGTCACACCCTCACAAAATCAAATGCCTCACCTTGAAGCCAAACAATGTAAAACCTTAGATCTATATCTTAATCTTAAAATATCGGTTTTTGTGTAAAAATAAAAAATAATGACCTTTTTAATAAAGTGTATCACGAAATTTATCAAAAAATTTTGCCTGTACAAAATCGCAGGTCCAAACTTGAATATTCCCCTGACTTCAAATACTATTTATATATGAGTAGTGATTGGGGCGTAAAAGATATCCAAACATCACTTAGCCTGCTTGACATCATCTTGATGGTGCGGTCGAGAGGGCATTTTTCACAAACCATCAAGATCATGCCACATATGTTTAGGCATGTTTTTAGACCACATAATTAGGTCTCCAAATCATTTTCCTTTATATTAATGACCATCTTTATATTTCTTACTTATATAGCAGCATTGCAAAAAATCATCAACAACCTTTTTATGTACTTTAAATTTTAAAGCTTAAAGCTTTACAATTTATTAAAAAAGTTCAATTAATAAGAAATGTAATTATTTCCTTATTCATAGCAATCATCACTACATTGCATTGATGTTTTTATCATTTTCTCATTGTGTGATTTTCTAAAAATAGAAAATAAGTGACTCAATTAAGGTTGATGTTGTTGTTTAAAAATTATAGTCAGTATGAAATCCACGGGGTTTCGATTTTAGAATATTACAAACATTGAAGACAACAGTGCAGCACATTCATGACAAACTGCAGAAAATGAAATAACTACTACAAATGGTAAAGCATTATAAGGTCCTTTAAACTGTGAAAGAAACTTACATATGTTGCAAAACCGCACTAACTTAGTATCAACCTGCAGATCTCTGGCTCCAAAGAACTAGAAAAAAAGAGAAAATGCAAACACAGGAAGTCAGGAAAAAGAAAGAACATGTATAACGTTACATAACATTATATGCATGAAACTTTACACTAACTTTTAAAACCCTAAGACCAAAACATATACGTGATTAACAGTTAACACTGTTGACATAGCACCTTTGTGTGTGTGTGTGCGTTTTTTGTATCCCTCTTTTTTTCGTCGTCTTCTTCTTCGCAGATGAACTTAAAGGTATAGAAGCTTCGCATGGAATTTAAGAAAACCTAGCCACTTAGATGATCAACACGTGGGTAGGTGGGTATCTTATTTTTGGACCAAAAAAATCTGAACGGAACGGCATTAGAAGACCCACGGTTTCCGTTCTTGACCTGTTCTGTTAAACTAAAAAGAGTCAAAACGACGTCGTTTAACAACCATTCGCAATTTGAGACCAAACAACCAACGTTAGGCCAAATGCTAACGCAAAAACGTGTATTGTTCACAAAGGACGTCGTTTCAGCAGCGGGGGAAACGACGTCGTTTCCCACGCCTTTTAATAATATATATATAATTTGGCCCTACACGTAGTAAAAACAAATGTTACCCGAAACACTTAACTATAATATCCCAACTATAATTATTTTTCTTAAAATTTGCCACTATGCACCGATGCTCCTCTTGTCTATTTATAAAATGGTAAAAATTAAAGCATGGACACCTTATATACGTAACCTCTAAAACATGTATGATGTCGTTCCATTATTTCCTTAGATAATTAACTATACCAAAATATGAGTTTGGTTCAATAAAGATCAAAGAAAAACTAAAGATCAAATAAAACATACTCAACCATTCATTTTTTTATTAAAACAATAAAATAAACTTTCACATTCATTTTTAAAAACTAAATATCTCACAAACCATTGATTGTTAGGCAGTAATAAATATCATCACGTAGCATAAAATTACCTTTAATTTGATATCCATCATATCTTTTCGACGAAACTTCGACTTTTTTATGGGTTTAGGGTTTATGGTTAGGGTTTAGATTTTTAGGGTTTAGGGGTTTGACTTTTTTAGGTTAAGCTTTTTAGGGGTTAAGTGTTTAGTTTTCTTAGAGTTTAGCGGATAGGGTTTAGGTTTTTGTTTGGGGTTAGGGTTTTAGGTTTTAGTGTTTAGGGTTTTTTAGGGTTTAGGGTTTTAGGGGTTAGGGTTTTTATGGTTTAGGGGTTAGGGTTTTTAGGGTTTAGGGTTTGTAGTTTAGGGGTTGTGTTAACACAAAAGAGTATTTTTAAAATTTTCATTTATGGTGTAATATATCAAAACCCGCAAAACACGATAAAAAATAAGTTCGTCGAAAGTTTACATATTATATCTAGAAAGATAACTTTATTTTTGTCTAATAGTATAATTAGTTTTATCTAACTATTAACGGTTTATGAGATATTTACTTTTTAAATATAAGAGTGAAAATGAATTTAATTAATTTGATCAAAAATGAATGATTGAGATTGACACATTTGATCTTTAGTTTTTTTTTTTTTAATCTTTATTAATCTCACCCCACCAAAATATATGGCAAATAGGTTCATACTGCAATGTTAAACTTCTTATTTGAAGCTCGTATATTTGAGAAAAATGATTCATCAAAGTAGATTGCTAAAATCATAGTTTTGACTTTTGAGATACTACGATGACATAAATTGATTTTTCACTCATATTTGACCTATTCTTTTTTATCTCTTGTGTAAATTTCAATTTTCAACAAAAGAGTGAAAGAGAGCTTATTTTGGCAAATAATTATACATGCGAATTTGTGGTTTGGATATTACCTCTAATGCAATACTTACGGATTTAATTTGTAGTAATTGCGAGAAAAAAATATATAGTTATAAACAAAAAATGATAAAAGTTAAAGTATTAAAAAATATTTAAACTATAGTGAATTTTATTACCATTTCTAGTAAAATATTTCTGATATATCACAATTTTTTTTTCATAATAGTTTTTAAGTTTAAAAAATGATCATTCATACTTTATACTACCTCCGTCTCAAAATTATAGTCACCGTTTGACTTTTTCGGTATTTCCTTTCAACTTTGACCTTGAATATTTTTGTTTGTGTTATATAATAGTTGACAAAAGTTATACCAAATGAAAATACATTTAAAACACAATACATTCATATAATTTTCATAAAAGTATTATATAACACGAAAAATACTTAAGGTCAAAGTTGTGAAAGAAAGACCAAAAAAAAATCAAACCAGTATAATTTTAAACGAAAGAGTAATTAGTATAGATATAGATATAGATGATATCTCATATCTCGATTTTTCAAAAAGCAAATATCTTTACTTTTGATAAAATTATAATGGCAAAAGATTTATGCCTACCTATTAATAATCTTTTATGGCGTGGTCAACATAGGAGAAAAATCTTAAATTCAAGTCAAGAGCCTACATCAGATATTAGTAAACCTCGATGACATAGTTGCATACCTTTATGGCTTTATATCATAATATTTTGGGGGAATTACATATATATCATTAGTTTACATGCCTAGGATGGTAAGCTTTCATGATATTTCTTGATATGAATATAAAGCGTATAACAAAAGAAATCGTAAATTTATAACAATGTGGAATAATATGTACTAAGTAAACGTGCCGTTGAATAAAGGAACCCAAAATCAAACCATTTGCATAACAAAAAAGTTAAGTATTGATAGCATACCACATTGTTAAAAACTTAAAAATAATCAAAGCTTATGAAGCATTTCTTTATAAATAGCATTGGTTGTGCATTTCATAGTTTCCCTCATTATGACAACAAAAAAATGTAACTAAATATCAAATAAGAAACCTAAAACTACCAAATGATCACCATTTCATCCATGTAGCAAACTTCTTCATATCGCTCCAATGATACGTCTGTTAATTGACAAAAATAAAGTGTATAATTAATATCAATGATGAAGGCAACAAAGATCACAAATGTTAGTAGTAACTCTCGTTATTTTCAGCCATAAACTAAAGACACGCCAACAATTCGAATAACATTAGACATAGTGTGCGAGAAAGCTATGTGTGAATAACAATTAAAAGTCTCGCAGAAAGTTTAAAACTTACTTGAAGTCAAGTAATGGGTAAAGACGAACAATAAATGCATAAGAGATAGATAACACTCTATGACTACATATGACTAATCGTGAAACTTGTGAATAAATTCAAAATATGGTGGTGATTACCGCCAGAGAAAAGTTTGCATACGCGGTTGTGGTGCTTATGCTAACACAATTACTTGCCAATATGCCAACTAATTTATCAAAAACTATTGTCGAGAGATTTTTAACCGAAAGATCTTGCTTCTTCGTCCGGAAGCTTGAGGATGTGGTCACCGACGATTAATAAAACCGGTTAGCAATCATGAAAACATTTCACTACCCACCATAATGTCTTAAGAATGATCAACTTTTGCAACTTAAAGAGTGTTAATATTTCCTTTTAGGATTTCTATTTCATTTTGTTGATGTCTTAGTAGATAAATAGTTATAATGTGTATGCACATTTATTCAGTCTAGGGATAATATTTTTTAAGCGTAATATTGTATATGCACATTTTACTTATGTTACTTTCATCCTCATGCTTCTTTTTCTTGTTTGTTTAATATGTTATTGTTGGTCAAACATTAATATCTGAATAACAAAGGCATTTGGGTTGCTTTTAGGTTCATCCAAGTAAGAAAATTGAACTTGAACAGCAACTACAGAGAATTGCTCAAATGTTCATTGTAGTAGAATGACTTACAATAAATAATGAAAAAGAAATGATAATAATAGATCTAAGCGAATAATAAGTTTATTACTCAGATCCTTTGTGAAATACTCTAGATGCTAATTGTTGATAAGTGATAAATTGTGTCAATCTTTTGTCAGTCTTAAGGTGAGACTATTGACTGGTAGATCTGAATTTAAGGAAAAAGAAAACTTACATTAGTTGGAGGGAGTTCTGAAACACGATGTCCATTTGGTAGAAGTTATTGGATTGATGATCTCGGAATGCCTATTCCGAGCTCACAGTTTACCCACTGGCTATCATCAATTCGAGTAAGGAATAGGCTCTTCACCTCTTCATCGTGGCGCAAAAATGTGCCACCGGCTTCCCTCAAACACTTTCGGTGTCAACTCCATGATGAATTGATTTCACACCTCATTAAGCGGATGTTGATTAGTTCATTTTCGATTTCTGGCGAACTCCTGAGGGTTGAACTATAATCTAACAGAGTTGAGAGATAATGTAACACAACATCTTTCTTTGGTGTCTATAATATGAAACAGGTGGCTAAATTGGCTCCGTCAGTAGTAAACTAAACGTGGCAATTTTGACTCACACACTTGCGAATCAGTAGTAGATTTTAATTATGTTCAAAGATTAGAATATTGTTGTACCACTAAAGTTATTCTAACCATAACACATTAACTATTTAAAAAGTTTTAAACATACAGAAGTTATTGCAGACCAACCAAAGACCCAGCTAATTCTGACCTGGCCAAAATGACCCTTATAGACCCATTACCCTTTACATTACATATCTGTGTAGTTTTCCAACAAAATTTGAAAACTAAACCAACGTACAATTAGTAAAGTATTATTTTAAAATAGTTTGAGTAAAGAAAAGTAAATAAACAACGTACAATCATGTTTAACATCCGTAAAAAGAATCGACTTGTCACTTATGAATGTTATGCCTTTCAAAATGAGCATTACATAGATTTAAATAAAAAAATATATCTAAGTTCCTTATTTAGAAATACCAAAAAACATGCATCATACTTTGTGCTTATAAGAAACTTATCAATTACTTGCTAATGCCAATTGTAAAATAGTTGAAGAAACACTGGTATTAATTACTTGCTAATGCTTTGTCTCTAGTAACTTTAATATATATATACGACTATTGCGAGCACATATGGTTTAGTTAAAGATTAATCCTTAACTACACTATTATGATAAAAAGAGAAAAAGAATAGTGCAGAGAACTTAACACATATAACTGCAAAACAGTCGGATGATTTCGCATAGCTTTTTAAATCTTAGCAATAGTCATATTAAACCGGGCTATCTAACATCCTGCTGCATAAAGGCGAACATAAAAATAAGAATTCATATTAATTAAAGTCCAAACTTCAAACAACTTATGCAGCATCAATGAAAATGAGCCAAATAAAGCGAGGTTCACATAAGGGTTAAATGTGGCCTTTCTTTTGATTTGGACTTAAGACGACATAATAATAATTAAGTTCAAGGTACATAAATCATCCATTTACGATAAGAAATTTACATTATTTGAAGAGATGAGAGTAGAAGATAAATTATAAATTATAAAAATACAGTATTCAAAGATTAGTATTTCTTTACATTGAACAACTCCTTCACTCTTAGCATTCACACATTTCCATTTTAAACATTAATTTACATTCTTATGTCTCCCATAACTAATCATATTGGCTTGATAGTCAATACCACAAATTAACTAAAAGAACAGCTACAAGTTCTTTATCAATACTTGTTCTCTGATCATATAACCAAAAGCATAAACATGGAATAAACATTACATACGAGTTTATAACTTTTCAAGTATTAGTGGCCAAATGGACAAAATAAATCACGGGTCAAAATGGATAAACAATATGAGTTTAATTTTAAATGGATAATAGACGGATAATAATTCTAAAAAATTACGACTAAAAGAGTAAAAAAGTGGTTGACATGTATATGCAAAGATGGGTTTTTCAACGTGTAACTGTTACATCAGTGAATATCAATATTCAAAATATGATGTAACACCATGGATAATAATATCACATTTCCTAATTAAGGGTTCATTGCTAATGAGTTTAGGTACGATCATAACCTTTTTTTTACTAATACTAAATCTCATTTGCACCTAAATAACACAATTTAGAAGCAAAGAAAAAGTTTATAGCATACCTATAATAGTTCTCTTATCTTAGGCATTTAATCAAATAGTTGTTGCACGCTCCACCAAACATCCATCATCAAGCACTTGACACTGCAATTAACCACAATACAACCTGAAAATTTTCAAATTAAACTATTAATCATCAACAAAAAGTCGTACCTTTTTATCATAGATAAACTAATAACCTAAAACAAAACCAAAACCTATAACACTATCTTAGTATACATTAGAACATACGGTTAAAGTGAATTAGTAGTAAAAAAAACATACCAATGGATCTGTGTATGTAGGACGCGGTAAAACTGAACATAGTTTTGGTGTCCACGTTTATACATCGTGTGGTGAATAGCCGAACTGATCTTGTCGATAGAACCCTAATTTTGGATTTGAAATTGAATTTTAGATGAAGTGTTTTTCTTTGAAAGTAAATATGACAGCCGATTTATTTGAGATAATATTAAAGAGGAGTTATGTGTTTGACCTTTTCAAGCCCTTTAAAATTAGTTGATTGGTGTATTTTAAATTTTGAATGCAAACAGAGTAATGGTTGTATATTAGTTAGGGAATGCAATTTTGTATCACACTATGTGGATTGCTCCACTGGTTGAGTTGCTCATTTGTGGACGTCAAGACCAGTGTTCGAATCTTGCAAGTTACAGATTTTTTACATTATTTACCGGAAATAGTGCCTAGTCACCATTTCCACCTCATCAAATGAAGTGCCATGTCAATATTAAAGTTAATACATCGGCATGTGGCGTGTCATGTAGTCCCATATATATGTATAGATTTCAAAGTCTCATAATTGCATATATCCAATCAAAACTCATAATTACATATATATATATCTTTCCAAAGCCTTAAAAATGTCATATATATATCCAACCAAAACTCATAATTGCATATATATCCTTTAAAAGCATTAAAATTATCATATATATTCAAATGATTATTTTAATAGAAAAAATGTCTAATAATTATAATTGATATATAAAATAACGATTGTACCCTTATACTTATTAAATTATTATTTTTTATTTATTATTATTTTTTAACAATTACAAAATATCCTTAAACCATTTTTTAAGAAAAGAAAGAATAACCATATTCGACGATTCAACCGTGTTCGTTATCGACGAATCTTGAATAAGAATATCAATATATATATATATATATATATATATATCAAATGACATAATAAAATTCAAACCAATAAAAAGATATTTTGTAATTGTAAAAAAAAAATTAAAAAAATAATCGTCATTTTATATATCAATTATATTATTAGACATTTTTTTATTAAAATAATCATTTGGATATATATAACAATTTTAAGGTTTTGGAAAGATATATGCAATTATGAGTTTTTGTTCGATATATATGTAATTATAAGGTTTTGGAATGATATATATGCAATTATGAGTTTTGGTTGAATATATATACAATTATGAAGCTTTGGAGGGATACATATGCAATTCCCCTAATATTTTTATTATTTCTTTTAAAATTATGAATTATGAAAAATAAAATGTATTTTAACAGGAAAAAGTTTATGCTCAGTAAAATAATGGTCTACTGACTAGAGTTATCATAAAGAAAACAAAGATGTATGAAATGACCGATGTACACTTGTTAACTAACATGTTAAATAAATTTGATGGTGTATAATGAGTTTTTCTAAAGTAAAAGAAACAGAATTTGTTTTAACTGATAGTTTATAGTGTATTTATAGTTTTTACTCAAATAAAAATTAGCTTATAAACATATAACACACCTTTGTGGTAAAACAGTTAAGCGGATGAGGTTTATTCTATGATTTAAGATCGTTTGAGGACAAAAGATTATTTCATCTAAGGGATCAATCTTTACCATCCATTTTTATTTGATCTAATGGATGAGATTAATCCCAACAATTTAAAAAACCCACTTTCATCATTTTTTTTCAAATATTAATATCTTTTAAACCGTTAATCGTTAAGCGAAAAAAAATATATCATTCACGAGGCATTTAATTGTCTTTCTATAGATAGGCACTTTGATATAATTTGAAAAAAAATTTCGTATTTTTCAAGTTTTTTTTTTTAGTTTTTTCGTTTTTTTACGTTACTGAAATTTGCATTAAAAAATCATATATGATACTACCTCCAGTCCATATTGACTGTCCCGTTTGACTTTTTTAAGTCTTTCTTTGTCAACTTTAACCTTAAATATTTTTGTTTGTGTTATATAATATTTGATGAAAGTTATATCAATGAAAATACATTTAAACCCTCATTCTATTAATATATTTTGCATCTAGTATTATATAACACAAATAAAAATATTCAAAGTCAAAGCTGAAAAAGAAAGACTTTGAAAAGTCAAACTGGACAATTAATATGGACGGGATTAAAACTAATTTGAATATCACATGTGATATTAGTGTAATATCATATACTAGACTATAGACCCGAATTTAGCGGTGTAAAATCCCATTATATGTAAGATACTCTAACAAAGTAAGTTGCATATTGAAGTACCAACATTACATGTTGTACAAAGAGAGAGTGTACACTGTACTTAGAAGCATAAGTATCTCATAATCAAACCATGTAACACATGTATTTTTCATAAGATATAGAGATTACAGGGTACATAATGGACTTTTGGGTTGCATTTTAAAGGTCCACTTCAAATACGGGATGAATAATTGCGTGAACTTTTCGCCTAGGTTGATTTCCTTAGGTTTGTGCAAGATCAGCCATACCCCTTTCATACTTGGTGAATTCCTTAGGTTTGTGCAAGATCACCATACCCACTTTCATAGCACGAATGTCGAAATAGACAAACATCATTATATAGGCCTCTTATTTTTTGTTTAATTGAACTTTGTTCATCTTAAGATATAAAAAACAACAATAGACTTCATATTAGCACGGAAAGAATCTTTTTTACAAATCTATAAACGGTTGTTGAGACATCCCTGAAATAATATTGCTTGTGTCATGTAAGTAGTAAAAAAATAAACATCAGCAGCATGAAACTTACATAATGAGATAAAAGTGTTAGCGCCTTAGCGGGTTGCGTAATCGACCCGGTTTGACCTGCAAACAAAAGTACCTAAATCAACAATATCATAAAACGTACTTGTTTTGACCCGCACATAAAACAACATTACTATTATAAATAGAGTGAGGTTATTTTGCAAACCAAACAATATTCATATACCAAGGACAGATCCCAAGATCCATCAATCTCACCCAACGGACAAGATTAAAGAACCGTTTCTTTAAAACACACGGAGGGGCAATCTGAAATTAACAACCTCACACCACACACGCGTCCCCTCATTTCTATCATTATCAATCTCTCACCAAACACACAATACTCAGTTACTCACATAGAAAACCGATCAAAATCTATCATATCAACGCCGAAACAAACCCTAAATCTACTAAATCAAGCTGTAAAATCACAGCAAAATGAAAGAGGGCCTTGATGATATACTCAAACAATACGACACAAAAGCGGTTCGATGAACTTCCGATCAAAAAACTGCTAAAATGGTAGCGGTTAAAAGTATGATAATACATCTTCGTTGATTTAAACACATATTTTACTATTATTTACTGTTATTTATGCTTAAATAATGATCCATGTGGTTTATATAGTTTATGTAATTTTATAATGTTTAATGAATATTTATTGAAGTTATTGTCATTTTTGAAGCTGTGATTCAAAGTAGGTTTTCACCAGTTATAGAGATATTGTTGATGTTATTGTAAATAAAAGTGAGGTTAGAAGGCTTAGAAGAAGGTAAAGCCTGCGGCGAACCTTCTTTTAGCGCAAGCATAGCCTTCGGCTAAGCATAAACAATGCTTTCGGATTCCGAACCCGTAGGTACAACTAAGCCTTGAGATAAGCACTAAGCTAAGCAAAGGCTATGCATTTGACTTTAAAATAAACTTGGGATAAGAATTTGGCTAAGTATATCACATATGATATAGTAAAAAAAATGAGTCTATAAGTTGAAATTAAGTTGATATTTCTGTGATGATAGGCTAAGTCTAAGGGAAAAATAACATAAATACTATAAATTTGAAACTTTTATTTTTAATGTGATGAAAAGTTATGAATGTACGACACAACTTATATGTGATTTATAGACAAGTAATCTACTAATCTCATCGCATGTTTGGTATATAAGTCATGAGTCAAATCCTTCAAATTACACCCATTGAATGCCAATGACATTTCTTCATAAGCATCATCATCAACCTTCCTATAATCATCCATCATTGTGTAGTAAACCATCCTTCCTTCCTTGTTTAATGTCAAATGCTATTAACGGGTCTTAACTAGCAAACGGGGAGAGGAGCCGATTGACATCCAGAAGGCCACTTAAGCCGATCAATTTGGATGAATTTTAAACTAAAAGGCAAAGTATAACAGGAGGAGAAATGCATGTGATGATTTTCTTGGTTTTGTTATAAGCAATAGTCAATGCATTTATCATATGTGATATAACACTTATTACGGCGTTGTATTTATATCACATGTGATATTTTCCGAGAAAAATCACATGTGATATGAAACACTATGTTTTAGTAATAAAAATAATATGCATGATCACATGTGATATATAAAATATAATACGGACACATGTTATATGCATGATTTTTGAAAAAATCACATGTGATTTTTACTAATTTTCTAATAAGAAAGAAAAGCGATGCAAAGCCCGGTAGAAGCAGCAGGCATAGCCTTCGCCGCGGCTAACATTTTACACGATAAACTGATGATATAACTTCTGAACTTCTTATATTGCTTATCACATATGATGATTAACCTGCATATACTTGGTTACTAAAATATTAATTTGTTTGTTAGCGATATCATTTGTTGATTTATAAGAACAGACCAAAAAATATGATAGAAGGGAAGTTGATGGACACAAATGAAAAGAAGTATGAAGCTTTTAAGAAAACATGACAAGTGTGTTCAAATGAATCCCGATGATATGGCAATGAAACATGTTCAACTTGTAATAAATAATCTAACTTATTATGTTTGTTAATTGATTTGATTTATTTGTATATGATTGAATCTAAGTTTCTTTCAAATTCATATAGGCATTCGTCCCTATCATCGCGCATGAACACTACTATCTAGTTGTTTTCAATCTAGCGAAGGGACTTAGGATAATTGATAACTTCGACTTGGATGCCATATGATTCAAAATACAAACAAGCGTCGCGATCTTGATAAGTATGATGATCAAGATGGCAACAAAGATGTTGATGCATGAAGTGAAGATCCACAGAAATAAGATAAGTGATAAAGCACACTAGTTTGCTAAGGAAAACATGGATGTTCAAAAGCGAGGACTTAATAAATGAAAATATCCACAAGAAAAACAAGACAGGAACACATGCGTGTAGAAGATGAAGGTTAGCTCTGGCCAGGTTGGAATTTAGGCATACTTATTGAAGCACGGTACGCAAAAGACAATAGTTTAAAACTTAGTTTCGTAACATACGTATGTCGGTGTCTTTCCTTGAAATGTGTTGGTACAATCCGGTATGACAGACTTAAGTTTCTAGTTGAAGTTTAACTTCTGATACTATGTTGTCATTGCTTATAGAAAAATGAGAATGGCGAAACATCTACGGATGTCATTTTGGATACTATGATTTGTTCTTTTCGTTTTATTGCACCATTTGTAATCACTTATGTGTATATCAGAAAGATATCGAGATGTGATATTATAAACAAAACAAAATATCATATATGATTCCTTTGAAAGTTAACAACATGGTGTTAAATCACATATGATTTCACTAACATATCAGATGTGATATATAACATTGATATTCTGTGCGATTAAATGAAACCAAAATCAAGTAAATGAAACCAAAATTCTACGGATGTCATTTTGGATACTATGATTTGTTCTTTTCGTTTTATTGCACCATTTGTAATCACTTATATGTATATCAGAAATATCAGATGTGATATTATAAACAAAACAAAATATCATATATGATTCCTTGAAGTTAACAACATGGTGTTAAATCACATATGATTTCACTAACATATCGGATGTGATATATAGCAGTTAATATTGCTATGCGATTAAATGAAACCAAAATCAAGTGAATGAAACCAAAATCAAATATGATTATTGATATTCATGCGATTAAATGAAACCAAATTCAAGTATCAAGAAATTCTAACACTTGTTCATATTAAAAATCAAACAATCAACCATAAAAAAGGTATTCTTACTCAAGTATCGGTTGCTAGATATATAAAGTACTAAAAAGTAAA
>OU343221.1:222092166-222357127 GCA_910596185.1 Chrysanthemum makinoi | reverse complement strand
CGTTAGGATTCGTTCGTCTATGCATGTGTTATTTTCATCATTAGATACTGAATAAGTTAGAGCGTGTTGTTTGATTTTTCTGAATCTCATCTGTTTTCTCGCCATTACTTTGGTATATGATTATCGGTTATAAGTATTTGATTTATGATTTGATTTACGAGTATGAGTTTGTAGATTTTGATAAAATCCGTTTGTTCACAGATGAGTTCGTGTTCGTTTTAATTCCTCGAAACTCGAAACCCTGTTTGTTTCAATGTTCCTTCGAGTCGTCCAATTTCGAGGATGAAATTTTCTTTTTAGAAGGGGAGAGTTGTAAAACCCTAAAAATATAAACGCATAATAAGACTATTTTACCCTTAAAATAGTCAAGACTATAAAATACGTAAAATATAATTAACGCTCATCAAACGAAATTAAAATCTAACTTATGAATATTTAAAACCTAACGTATATATTAGAACATCGACATTGGTACGACGGAAAAATTTAAGGTCACGCATATAAGTTATTTTGACCGTTTGTTTCTTGTATAAGCGAATACCCATGATCTTGGGCCTCGTCTTTCTTTTGTTTGTGATCCGATGGTTGCCAACTTTCGTGGGCGGAATTTTGTAAGCCGGTTGGGCTTTTGAGCAAGAATCACAGCCCACAAGACTGATCGTATATGCATGTATATAAACAAACACAAAACATAATTTTGAAACCCTAGTTTTTACACAAGTCACGGCACACCCTTTTGCTCCTCTTCATCTTTTCCGATCGGGCCGCTTACTAACCTTTGTGTCGCGTGTTTGATCCGCCAAGCTAAGGTATAACATCCCCATTAGTCTCACTTATGTTTGCATGCAAACGTTTTAAACATTAAACTGTGAGCTAGGCTAACAACCGTACGGGTCAAGAAAGAAACATCCGATGAAACGTGGAGTCATGCGTTTAAGTATTTGTAAAACATGCAAACGATAAAACATGTGTTATACGTGAGAGTACATGTTGGCGTACCACAGCTTAGTCGGAGATAAAACATAAACCGACCATATAAATAAAAACCGTGAGGCGTCGTGTGATTTGTGAAACATGTGAGCTTGTCGGTGTTTTATATGTTACGTATTCATATTTTCCGAAACCTAGTTAGGTACGTATCGATCATATGTATTAACCGTATAGCAAGTAACGTGCATGTTATCGCGTTAAAAGTACACTTTGATGTTTCCTACGTTAAGGTTAACGCATGAGTTGTTAGGTCAAGATTGAGTTGTTGTGTAAAACGTAAATAAACATGAATCATGAAGATGTGTTAGTCTCGTAAAAGCTATAGGTCAAGTGCATGCATGGTTTCCTAGCGTGAGTCTTGGAAAAAGGTATTAATGGTGACAATATGCATGCATCACATTAATCTTTTAGTATAATTTGCTTGTGTCAAATGTATGCATGATTGGGATAATGAGTCGACATGTGTGGGTAATTGTGTAAAGGCATGCATGAAATTGGTCATTTAAAATCCGTAACATGTCAATTTAATGTGTATTTAATATGGTGCTAGAAGTTTGAGAGAAACCCTAGGTCATGATTATGAGTCGATTAGGGTTTAAAGCTGTGTGTTGATATGTTATTTCATGTGAAAATGGTAAGTTTGGAGGTCATTAATAACCATTGATTAAGTATATAACGAGCTAGTACTAAGTGTGTTGTACGCATGCATGAGTTGTGATTTTGTGAAACTAAATGTCATGAATTAAAAGTATTGTATGCATGGTCTCATTAAGTTGTGTTCGAGCAATGTTACATGGGAGTCTTGGTCTTTCATGAAAGATATAAAAGCTTGTGTAAACTGTTTTTGAAAGAGAGTCTTAAAATCCGTTCTTGACATTTGTAAACCCTATACCTTGAATGATGATCATATAATCCCTCAAATAAGATAATTATCATATTAAACCCTTAAGTTTACCATATATCCTTTGTAACCTATAAGTTGGCTATTAATGATTAAGATCCAAAATGTTTGTAATTCCATCCGTCACAAAATGAAAATATATTTACACAACTTAATAGAGTGTGAATGCGATGAATCCGTTATAACTTTAATGATGCTAATAAGTATTAAATAAATCATAATCCGTGTAGATTCGTTGGAGAGCGACGTTGTATCTTCGTTGTTCGTTCGTTCATTAGCTTTTCTCTCTTTGCGTTAAGATACAGATATTCGACCTTTTCATAAGAGTTCCTCATGTTTTCATTTCTTTGTCATTTCTCTTATGCTTATTAGGGTTCCCAATGCCATTGCTATGAACCTTTTCTTTGATTGTTTGATCTGTTGCTTATCTGGACTTCTGTATTATTAAACCATGCAATATATCGATTTGAACTTGTGTTATGAATACTCTGATATTCATATTGGTTGAACCTTACTAAATTTAATTATGAACTTCTAATGAATGGATTTGTGATTGTGATATGAACCTGACTTGAATATCTGAATATGAACCTTATGATATGAACTATCTTATATGTTATCTGTGACCTTGTGTTTGATTATGATATGTGTTATATCTGAAGATCTGTTTGACCTAAGTTAGTTTGACACCCGAGCCAAATATTTCACTAGTCTTGGGGTTCCATGTCCGTGTCGTGATGCACCTTTCTGACATGACTCGGAGGTAGAGTGTTCTGCGCCACGTCCCTTATCTGTTATCTGTTATGAGCTCAAGTTATGTTATATGACCACTATCCATCCGTTTGGGCGTTGATGGATTATCCTAGATCTGCGTTATCGATATGTTTTCGGTGAATGATGTCGTGGAATATTGCTGCGTCTTCACAAAATTCTGGGAGCTAGCTACTCCAATTAGTTTATGAGTTACCTTCAATAAGAAAGATATTTTTGATATGATATGTTCTGGCTTGTGGTAGTTAACTAAATCTTTATACGTTATTTCTGTAATAGTATTCGATTTTGATTCGGTATGTTCAAGTGTTTGTAATTATGTGCTAGGCTTATTATATGTTATTATAAGTGATTATGCTTTTGTATGTTTAAGTGACTACCGTTTACTATACTAGGATATTAATATGTTTCAATATAGTTGTGTCATGCGATGTTATGTTAGTTTATCGTTATGTGAATTAGTTGATCGGTGAGATGAATGTGCTAGTGAAAGTGAATATCCTGAAAGTTTATTAAGTATGATTGTTCAGTTAATCTGGTGAACTTTGCCTATCCGTTAGGGTATCTATCTGTTTATGTTGATACTGCCATGTTTTAGACTCTGTTTATATTAAGTTTTGGTTTGGAAAAATGTTTAATTATGATATCTGTTTTGATAATTTGCTAATTGCTATGCTATGTCTTTTGCTTATTTAGTTATAGTTTTCCTACTATGTTTCTATTTGCATGTGTGACTGCCATGATTTGATTGCTATTTCATTTCTTAACATATTGGATTAAGTGTGTCAAATGAAGATTAATTGATTTGTATGAATGCCATGTTTACTTTCTAGAAATTGTCCGTTAGCCTTTTGATATTTTGTTTGGCTCATATGTACTCGAATTTCCTGCTTTAGTTAATGTTTGGTTATCTTGATGTGTTTCGTTGGTGCCATCAATATGATATGTGAGTGTTCTTAATTGCTATTTGTTCTTCGGTTTCGTATGATTGTGTTTTCGCAAAATCTTCAAGATTCATTGATCTTATTCCGTTGTGACTTAGTTATTCGTTTCTTCGATTTTATTTTGTATTTCCATTTTGTTTAGTTTTCGTTTTACATTATATCACGTTCACTGGGCTTTGTAAGCTCAGCCGCATTTTCTTTTCCTGCGGCAGGTGTTAAGCATTCAAGATGAGCTTATGGGATAGCTGATCTGGTTGAGAGTAGAGATGAGAGCAAGATTTGAAATAGAGATCTTAGATTTATTTTGATTATTAAGTTATTTATGTTTTTTCTTTGTAAGTTTTGTAAGGGCTTCCGCTTTTGTATAGTACTTAAGGTTCTGATATGAAACCGTATTTGTGATATCTTTACCTTTGTCGGGTTGGGGTGTTACAATTTATGGTATCGAGAGCGAGGTTTTAGGACCCTTAGAGCTTAGGCTATTGACCTGTGAGGATTGGGTAGATTTAGGATTTCCCGCTTGCGTACTTTCTTTGCGTCCACTGTCGTACTTAGATTTTGCTAATAGTTGGTTATTCTTTAGATGGTTATCCTCGGTGGTTTAGTTCACACTTAGGAGCAAACAAGGACCAACTAGGCAACCTAAGGAGAGGATGAGGTGGACCGTTGTTATTGCTAAAGGCTGCAAGAGGTTTGGTAGAGTGAAGCGGACCAACAAGAGGATACGAGTTCCGGCTAGTATGTGGCCATGCACAGTTGAGGAGAAGTGACCTTAAGAGCGTAAGCGGAAAAATAGTAAAGGATACTGAAACTAAAGTTGTTGACAACCAAGGTTTCACCACTAGGTATCATGATAAATGTCCCGAGTTCTTTGAAGATGGAGGAGTAGGTTGGACTAGGAGTCGCGATTTGTATGCTTTTGTAGATCGTGTGCCTTGAAGAAGAAGAGAGGTCGGAGAAGTGACTTTGCTAGCCGCTTATTACCCTTGCGCGAAGGAAATAAGACGGATGGATAAGCGAGGAAGAAGAGGAAGAAGAAGATGAGAAGAATCGAGGTGGACTCGGTTTAGAGTCTACGGACTTCTAGTAGGTTTAATCCGATACAAGAATAGACATGTGCACTCCTGATTAGTTGCCTTTTTATGAGAGATTTCTGACATAGATTTTGAGTTTAGGTCCTTTTGTTTTCATTTAGATGATTGAATGCAGGATTATTAAGTCTTGTTTTGGAAGTTCATCTTATGACGATTTTGCAAATTTTGTTTGATTAGTGGGAATAAAACAAAATTTTGAAAGTATAGTTCTGTTTGTTGTTTCTTTTCGATAGATTCGTTAGGTTTCCGTTAGTCCTCATAAGTTTCGTCTGCTATTTGTTTTCTTAATAATGTGGCTCAATCACAACTTGAAATAAAGTATGACCATCATGATGGTATGCTCATGTGAATCGGGTCTTTATAGTATGTTTGCTATACGTATGTTATACATGTATGATATGTTTTGTTGTGATTCTAGTTTGTATGTTTGCCATGATCCGGGACGAGAATATGATGACAATAAGGACTTGTTATGTGATTCAAGTATTATAACGCCTGATCAACGTGATAATCGGAGATCATTGAACTTATTGAAACCATATGGCGTCTGAAATGCGGTGGTTGATCGCGTGAATGGACTTTGACTTGTATCATTTATTTGGCACTCCTCATGTTCATTTTGAAATTCGTACCTAATTGTGAGATTTTCGTCGATATCACATTACGTGTAAGTTTTGTGATCTTTAGACCGAAATGGTTATGATTTGTGTGAACTATGGATTGCTATGTTTGCTCTAAATGTATATGCACGTCTCACGTGTACGTATTGTGATCATTGGATACCAGGAAGTGTTTGAGAATATTAAATCCTTTTAGTTTGATTATCTGCGATTAGTAAGACCGTTAGGATTCGTTCTGTCTATGCATGTGTTATTTTCATCATTAGATACCTGAATAAGTTAGAGCGTGTTGTTTGATTTTCTGAATCTCATCCCATTTTCTTATTACTTTGATAAGTATATGATTATCGGTTATAAGTATTTGATTTATGATTTGATTTACGACAGTATGAGTTTGTAGATTTTGATAAAAATCCGTTTGTTCTGAGATGAGTTCGTGTTCGTTTAATTCCTCGAAACTTCAAAACCGCATTTGTTTTTGTTCCGTTCCGTCTCGTCAATTTCGAGGCGAAATTTTCTTTAGAAGGGAGAGTTGTAAAACCCTAAAAATATAAACGCATAATAAGACTATTTTACCCTTAAAATAGTCAAGACTATAAAATACGTAAAATATAATTCGGCTCATCAAACGAAATTAAAATCTAACTTATGAATATTTAAAACCTAACGTATATATTAGAACATCGACATTGGTACGACGGAAAAATTTAAGGTCACGCATATAAGTTATTTTGACCGTTTGTTTCTTGTATAAGCCGAATACCCACATGATCTTGGGCCTCGTCTTTCTTTTGTTTGTGATCCGATCGGTTGCCAACTTTCACGTGGGCTGAAATTGTTTTGTAAGCGGTTGGGCTTTTGAGAATAAGAATCACACACCAAGCCCCACAAGACATCGTTATATGCATGTATATAAACAAACACAAAACATAATTTTGAAACCCTAGTTTTTACACAAGTCACGGCACACCCTTTTGCTCCTCTTCATCTTTTCGATCGGCTTCTGTTACTAACCTTTATGTCGTGTGTTTGATGGTCAAGCTAGGTATAACATCCCCATTCGTCTCACTTATGTTGCATGCAAACGTTTTAAACATTAAACACTGCCAGCAGGCTAACAACGTCTGGGTCAAGAAGAAAACATCGAATGAAACGTGAGTCATCGTTTAAGTATTTGTAAAACATGCAAGCGATAAAACATGTTTATACGTGAGGTATGATTTGCGTACCACCTGTATAGTCGGAGATAAAACATAAACCGAACCATATAAATAAAACCGTGAGACGTGCGTGTGATTTGTGAAACATGTGAGCTTGTCGTGTTTATATGTTACGTATTCATATTTTCCGAAACCTAGTTAGGTACGTATCGATCATATGTATTAACCCGTATAGCAAGCGCGTGCATGTTATCGCGTTAAAAGTACACTTTGATGTTTCCTACGTTAAGGTTAACGCATGAGTTGTTAGGTCAAGATTGAGTTGTTGTGTAAAACGTAAATAAACATGAATCATGAAGATGTGTTAGTCTCGTAAAAGCTATAGGTCAAGTGCATGCATGGTTTCCTAGCGTGAGTCTTGGAAAAAGGTATTAATGGTGACAATATGCATGCATCACATTAATCTTTTAGTATAATTTGCTTGTGTCAAATGTATGCATGATTGGGATAATGAGTCGACATGTGTGGGTAATTGTGTAAAGGCATGCATGAAATTGGTCATTTAAAATCCGTAACATGTCAATTTAATGTGTATTTAATATGGTGCTAGAAGTTTGAGAAAACCTAGGTCATGATTATGAGTCGATTAGGGTTTTAAGCTGTGTGTGTTGATCTGTTATTTCATGTGAAAATGGTAAGTTTGGAGGTCATTAATAACCATTGATTAAGTATATAACGAGCTAGTACTAAGTGTGTTGTACGCATGCATGAGTTGTGATTTTATGTAAGAAACTAAATGTCATGAATTAAAAGTATTGTATGCATGGTCTCATTAAGTTGTGTTCGAGCAATGTTACATGGGAGTCTTGGTCTTTCATGAAAGATATAAAAGCTTGTGTAAACTGTTTTGAAAGAGAGTCTTAAAATCCGTTCTTGACATTTGTAAACCCTATACCTTGAATGATGATCATATAATCCTTCAAATAAGATAATTATCATATTAAACCCAGTTTACCATATATCCTTTGTAACCTATAAGTTGGCTAGTTAATGATTAAGACTCTAAAATGTTGTAATTCCGTCCGTCACTAAAAAAATGAAAATATATTTACAACAATAAGAAGGTGAATGCGATTAATCCGTTATAACTTTAATGATGCTAATAAGTATTAAATAAATCATAATCCGTGTAGATTCGTTGGAGGAGACGCGACGTTGTATCTTCGTGTTCGTTCGTTCATTTGCTTTTCTCTCATTTGCGTTAAGGTCAGATATTACCTTTTCAGTAAAAAGGTTCCTCATGTTTTCTTTTCTTTGTCATTTCTCTTATGCTTATTAGGGTTCCCAATGCCATTGCTATGAACCTTTTCTTTGATTGTTTGATCTGTTGCTTATCTGGACTTCGTATTATTAACCATGCAATATCTGATTTGAACTTGTGTTATGAATACTCTGATATTCATATTGGTTGAACCTTACTAAATTTAATTATGAACTTCTAATTATGAATGTAGGATTTGTGATTGTGATATGAACTTGACTTGAATATCTGAATATGAACCTTATGATATGAACTATCTTATATATTATCTGACCTTGTGTTGATTATGATATGTGTTATATCTGAAGATCTGTTTGACCTAAGTTAGTTTGACACCCGAGCCAAATATTTCACTCTAGTCTTGGGGTTCCATGTCCGTGTCATTGATGCACCTCTGACATGACTCTAGGCGAGTAGAGTGATGTTCTACCATGTCCCTTATCTGTTATCTGTTATGAGCTCAAGTTATGTTATATGACCACTATCCATCTGTTGGGGCGTATGGATGCATCCTAGATCGATCGTTATCTGATATGTTTCTGGTGAATGATGTCGTGTGCAATACACGTCTTCACAAAATTCTGGGAGCTAGCTACTCCAATTAGTTTATGAGGTTACCTTCTGAATAAGAAAGATATTTTTGATATGATATGTTCTGGGCTTGTGGTAGTTAACTAAATCTTTATCTGTTATTTCTGTATTAAGTATTCTGATTTTGATTCGGTATGTTCAAGTGTTTGTAATTATGTGCTAGGCTTATTATATGTTATTATAAGTGATTATGCTTTTGTATGTTTAAGTGACTACCGTTTACTATGCTAGGATATGATTAATATGTTTTCAATATGATTCGCAGGCTGTCATCTGATATTATGTTAGTTTATCGTTATGTGAATTAGTTGATCGGTGAGATGAATGTGCTAGTGTGAAAGTGAATATCCTGACGGTTTATTAAGTATGATTGTTCAGTTAATCTGGTGAACTTTGCCTATCCGTTAGGGTATCTATCTGTTTATGTTGATCTGCCATGTCTAGACTCTGTTTATATTAAGTTTTGTTTTGGAAAAAATGTTTAATTATGATATTTGTTTTGATAATTTGCTAATTGCTATGCTATGTCTTTTGCTTATTTAGTTATAGTTTTCCTACTATGTTTCTATTTGCATGTGTTGTGCCATGATTTGATGCTATTTCACTCTGCAATATTGGATTAAGTGTGTTAAATGAAGATTAATTGATTTGTATGAATGCCATGTTTACTTTCTAGAAATTGTCCGTTAGCCTTTTGATATTTTGTTTGGCTCATATGTACTCGAATTTCCTGCTTTAGTTAATGTTTGGTTATCTTGATGTGTTTGCGTTGGTGCCATCAATATGATATGTGAGTGTTCTTAATTGCTATTTGTTCTTCCGGATTTCTGTATGATTGTGTTTTCGCAAAATCTTCAAGGATTCATTGATCTTATTCCGTTGTGACTTCGTTATTCGTTTCTTCGTTTTATTTCGTATTTCCATTTTGTTTAGTTTTCGTTTTCTGTTATATCTGTTCACTGGGCTTTGTAAGTTCAGCCGCATTTTTCTTTTCCTTGGCGGTGTTAAGCATTCAAGATGAGCTTATGGGATAGCTGATCTGGTTGAGAGTAGAGATGAGAGCAAGATTTGAAATAGAGATCTTAGATTTATTTTGATTATTAAGTTATTTATGTTTTCTTTTGTAAGTTTTGTAAAGGCTTCCGCTTTTGTATAGTACTTAAGGTTCTGATATGAAACAGTATTTGTGATATCTTTACCCTTGTCGGGTTGGGGTGTTACAATTTATGGTATCGAAGACAGGTTTAGGACCCTTAGAGCTTAGGCTATGACCTGTGAGGATTGGGTAGATTTAGGATTTCCCCGCTGCGTACTTTCTTTGCATCCACTATCGTACTTAGATTTTGCTAATAGTTGGTTATTCTTTTAGATGGTTATCCTCGATGGTTCTAGTTCACTGGTAGAGAGCAAACAAGGACCAGCTAGGCAACCTAAGGAGAGGATAGAATGGACCGTTGTTATTGCTAAAGGTGCAAGGGTTTGGTAGAGTGAAGCGGACCAACAGGAGGATACGAGTTCTGGCTAGTATGTGGCCATGCACAATTGAGGAGAAGCTGACCTTAAAGAACGTAGACGGAAAAATAGTAAGGAGATACAAACTAAAGTTGTTGACAACCAAGGTTTCACCACTAGGTATCATGATAAATGTCCCGAGTTCTTTGAAGATGGAGGAGTAGGTTGGACTAGGAGTCGCGATTTGTATGCTTTTGTAGATCGTGTGCTGGGAAGAAGAAAGAGAATCGGAGAAGTGATTTTGCTAGCCGCTTATTACCGCAACGCGAAGGAAATAAGAACGGATGGATAAGCGAGGAAGAAGAGGAAGAAGAAGATGAGGAAGAATACGAGGTGGACTCGGATTTAGAGTCTACGGCTTCTAGTAGGTTTAATCCGATACAAGAATAGACATGTGCACTCTGATTAGTTGCCTTTTATGAGAGATTTCTGACATCTGATTTTGAGTTTAGGTCCTTTTTGTTTTCATTTAGATGATTGAATCTGGGATTATTAAGTCTTGTTTTGGAAGTTCATCTTATGACGATTTTGCAAATTTTGTTTGATTAGTGGGAATAAAACAAAATTTTGAAAGTATAGTTCCTGGTTGTTGTTTCTTTCTGATAGATTCGTTAGGTTTCCGTTAGTCCTCATAAGTTTCGTCTGCTATTTGTTTTCTTAATAGTGTGGCTCAATCACAACTTGAAATAAAGTATGACCATCATGATGGTATGCTCATGTGAATCTGGTCTGTTATAGTATATTGTTTGCTATCTGTATGTTATCTGTATGTGATATGTTTTGTTGTGATTCTAGTTATGTAGTTTGCCATGATCCGGGACAGAATATGATGACAATAAGAACTTGTTATGTGATGCAAGTATTATGACGCCTGATCAACGTGATAATACTGAGATCATATAATTTGAACTTATTGAAACCATATGACGTCTGGGGAAATGCCGGTGGTTGATGCGTGAATGGACTTTGACTTGTATCTGTTATTTGGCACTCCTCATGTTCATTTGAAATTCCGTACCTAATTGTGATATTTTCGTCGATATCTGTTACGTGTAAGTTTTGTGCTCTTTAGACCGAAATGGTTATGATTTGTGTGAACTATGGATTGCTATGTTTGCTCTAAATGTGTACGTCTCGTGTACCGTATTGTGATCGTTGGATACTTCAGGAAGTGTTTGAGAAATATTAAATCCTTTTAGTTCGATTATCTGCGATTAGTAAGACCGTTAGGATTCGTTCTGTCTATGCATGTGTTATTTTCATCATTAGATACCTGAATAAGTTAGAGCGTGTTGTTTGATTTTCGAATCTCATCTGTTTTACGCCATTACTTTGATAAGTATATGATTATCGGTTATAAGTATTTGATTTATGATTTGATTTCTGAACAGTATGAGTTTGTAGATTTTGATAAAAATCCGTTTGTTCTGAGATGAGTTCCGTGTTCGTTTTAATTCCTCGAAACTCTGAAACCCGCATTTGTTTGCTGTTCCGTTCCGTCTCGTCCAATTTCGAGGACGAAATTTTCTTTTTAGAAGGGGAGAGTTGTAAAACCCTAAAAATATAAACGCATAATAAGACTATTTTACCCTTAAAATAGTCAAGACTATAAAATACGTAAAATATAATTAACGCTCATCAAACGAAATTAAAATCTAACTTATGAATATTTAAAACCTAACGTATATATTAGAACATCGACATTGGTACGACGGAAAAATTTAAGGTCACGCATATAAGTTATTTTGACCGTTTGTTTCTTGTATAAGCCGAATACCCACATGATCTTGGGCCTCGTCTTTCTTTTGTTTGTGATCCGATCGGTTGCCAACTTTCACGTGGGCCGAAATTGTTTTGTAAGCCGGTTGGGCTTTTGAGCCAAATCACACACCCAGCCCAAGACCTGATCGTATATGCATGTATATAAACAAACACAAAACATAATTTTGAAACCCTAGTTTTTACACAAGTCACGGCACACCCTTTTGCTCCTCTTCATCTTTTCCGATCGGCTGCTGTTACTAACCTTTGTGTCGCGTGTGTTTGATCCGTCCAAGCTAAGGTATAACATCCCCCATTCGTCTCACTTATGTTGCATGCAAACGTTTTAAACATTAAACCTGTGAGCTAGGCTAACAACCGTACGGGTCAAGAAGAAAACATCCGAATGAAACGTGAGTCATGCGTTTAAGTATTTGTAAAACATGCAAACGATAAAACATGTGTTATACGTGAGGTATGATTTGCGTACCACCTGTATAGTCGGAGATAAAACATAAACCGAACCATATAAATAAAACCGTGAGACGTGCGTGTGATTTGTGAAACATGTGAGCTTGTCGTGTTTATATGTTACGTATTCATATTTTCCGAAACCTAGTTAGGTACGTATCGATCATATGTATTAACCGTATAGCAAGTAACGTGCATGTTATCGCGTTAAAAGTACACTTTGATGTTTCCTACGTTAAGGTTAACGCATGAGTTGTTAGGTCAAGATTGAGTTGTTGTGTAAAACGTAAATAAACATGAATCATGAAGATGTGTTAGTCTCGTAAAAGCTATAGGTCAAGTGCATGCATGGTTTCCTAGCGTGAGTCTTGGGAAAAGGTATTAATGGTGACAATATGCATGCATCACATTAATCTTTTAGTATAATTTGCTTGTGTCAAATGTATGCATGATTGGGATAATGAGTCGACATGTGTGGGTAATTGTGTAAAGGCATGCATGAAATTGGTCATTTAAAATCCGTAACATGTCAATTTAATGTGTATTTAATATGGTGCTAGAAGTTTGAGAGAAACCCTAGGTCATGATTATGAGTCGATTAGGGTTTTAAGCTGTGTGTTTTGATCTGTTATTTCATGTGAAAATGGTAAGTTTGGAGGTCATTAATAACCATTGATTAAGTATATAACGAGCTAGTACTAAGTGTGTTGTACGCATGCATGAGTTGTGATTTTATGTAAGAAACTAAATGTCATGAATTAAAAGTATTGTATGCATGGTCTCATTAAGTTGTGTTCGAGCAATGTTACATGGGAGTCTTGGTCTTTCATGAAAGATATAAAAGCTTGTGTAAACTGTTTTTGAAAGAGAGTCTTAAAATCCGTTCTTGACATTTGTAAACCCTATACCTTGAATGATGATCATATAATCCCTCAAATAAGATAATTATCATATTAAACCCTTAAGTTTACCATATATCCTTTGTAACCTATAAGTTGGCTAGTTAATGATTAAGACTCTAAAATGTTGTAATTCCGTCCGTCACTAAAAATGAAAATATATTTACAACAATAAGAAGGTGAATGCGATTAATCCGTTATAACTTTAATGATGCTAATAAGTATTAAATAAATCATAATCCGTGTAGATTCGTTGGAGGAGACGCGACGTTGTATCTTCGTGTTCGTTCGTTCATTAGCTTTTCTCTCATTTGCGTTAAGGTACAGATATTCTGACCTTTTCCTGTAAAGGTTCCTCATGGTTTCCTTTCTTTGTCATTTCTCTTATGCTTATTAGGGTTCCCAATGCCATTGCTATGAACCTTTTCTTTGATTGTTTGATCTGTTGCTTATCTGGACTTCTGTATTATTAAACCATGCAATATCTGATTTGAACTTGTGTTATGAATACTCTGATATTCATATTGGTTGAACCTTACTAAATTTAATTATGAACTTCTAATTATGAATGTAGGATTTGTGATTGTGATATGAACTTCTGACTTCTGAATATCTGAATATGAACCTTATGATATGAACTATCTTATATGTTATCTGTGACCTTGTGTTTGATTATGATATGTGTTATATCTGAAGATCTGTTTGACCTAAGTTAGTTTGACACCCGAGCCAAATATTTCACTAGTCTTGGGGGTTCCATGTCCGTGTCAGTGATGCACCTCTGACATGACTCTAGGGCAGTAGAGTGATGTTCTGCAACGTCCCTTATCTGTTATCTGTTATGAGCTCAAGTTATGTTATATGACCACTATCCATCTGTTGGGGCGTATGGATGCATCCTAGATCTGATCACTTTATCGATGTTTACGGTGAATGATGTCGGTGCAATACGCGTCTTCACAAAATTCTAGAAGCTAGCTACTCCAATTAGTTTATGAGGTTACCTTCTGAATAAGAAAGATATTTTTGATATGATATGTTCTGGGCTTGTGGTAGTTAACTAAATCTTTATCTGTTATTTCTGTATTAAGTATTCTGATTTTGATTCGGTATGTTCAAGTGTTTGTAATTATGTGCTAGGCTTATTATATGTTATTATAAGTGATTATGCTTTTGTATGTTTAAGTGACTACCGTTTACTATGCTAGGATATGATTAATATGTTTTCAATATGATTCGCAGGCTGTCATCTGATATTATGTTAGTTTATCGTTATGTGAATTAGTTGATCGGTGAGATGAATGTGCTAGTGTGAAAGTGAATATCCTGAAGGTTTATTAAGTATGATTGTTCAGTTAATCTGGTGAACTTTGCCTATCCGTTAGGGTATCTATCTGTTTATGTTGATCTGCCATGTTTAGACTCTGTTTATATTAAGTTTTGTTTTGGAAAAATGTTTAATTATGATATCTGTTTTGATAATTTGCTAATTGCTATGCTATGTCTTTTGCTTATTTAGTTATAGTTTTCCTACTATGTTTCTATTTGCATGTGTGACTGCCATGAATTGACTGCTATTTCCGCTGCTGCAATATTGGATTAAGTGTGTTAAATGAAGATTAATTGATTTGTATGAATGCCATGTTTACTTTCTAGAAATTGTCCGTTAGCCTTTTGATATTTTGTTTGGCTCATATGTACTCGAATTTCCTGCTTTAGTTAATGTTTGGTTATCTTGATGTGTTTGCGTTGGTGCCATCAATATGATATGTGAGTGTTCTTAATTGCTATTTGTTCTTCCGGATTTCTGTATGATTGTGTTTCCGCAAAATCTTCAAGGATTCATTGATCTTATTCCGTTGTGACTTCGTTATTCGTTTCTTCGTTTTATTTCATTATTTCCATTTTGTTTAGTTTTAGTTTTCTGTTATATCTTTCCTTTGGGCTTTGTAAGTTCAGCCGCATTTTCTTTTCTGCGGCGGTGTTAAGCATTCAAGATGAGCTTATGGGATAGCTGATCTGGTTGAGAGTAGAGTGAGCAGCAAGATTTGAAATAAGGATCTTAGATTTATTTTGATTATTAAGTTATTTATGTTTTCTTTTGTAAGTTTTGTAAAGGCTTCCGCTTTTGTATAGTACTTAAGGTTCTGATATGAAACCGTATTTGTGATATCTTTACCCTTGTCGGGTTGGGGTGTTACAATTTATGGTATCAGAGACAGGTTTTAGGACCCTTAGAGCTTAGGCTATGACCTGTGAGGATTGGGTAGATTTAGGATTTCCCCTTCTGCGTACTTTCTTTGCGTCCACTATCGTACTTAGATTTTGCTAATAGTTGGTTATTCTTTTAGATGGTTATCCCTGATGGTTCTAGTTCACCTGGTAGGAGCAAACAAGGACCAGCTAGGCAACCTAAGGAGAGGATGAGATGGACCGTTGTTATTGCTAAAGGCTGCAAGAGGTTTGGTAGAGTGAAGCGGACCAACAAGAGGATACGAGTTCCGGCTAGTATGTGGCCATGCACCGATTGAGGAGAAGCTGACCTTAAGAACGTAAAGCGGAAAAATAGTAAAGGAGTACGAAACTAAAGTTGTTGACAACCAAGGTTTCACCACTAGGTATCATGATAATGTCCAGTTTTTGAAGATGAGGTAGGGTTTGGACTAGGAGTCGCGAATTGTATGCTTTTGTAGATCGTGTGCCGGAAGAAGAAGAGAGGAATCGGAGAAGTGACTTTGCTAGCCGCTTATTACCGCAGCGCGAAGGAAATAAGAACGGATGGATAAGCGAGGAAGAAGAGGAAGAAGAAGATGAGGAAGAATACGAGGTGGACTCGGATTTAGAGTCTACGGCTTCTAGTAGGTTTAATCCGATACAAGAATAGACATGTGCACTCCTGATTAGTTGCCTTTTTATGAGAGATTTCTGACATCTGATTTTGAGTTTAGGTCCTTTTTGTTTTCATTTAGATGATTGAATCTGGGATTATTAAGTCTTGTTTTGGAAGTTCATCTTATGACGATTTTGCAAATTTTGTTTGATTAGTGGGAATAAAACAAAATTTTGAAAGTATAGTTCCTGGTTGTTGTTTCTTTCTGATAGATTCGTTAGGTTTCCGTTAGTCCTCATAAGTTTCGTCTGCTATTTGTTTTCTTAATAATGTGGCTCAATCACAACTTGAAATAAAGTATGACCATCATGATGGTATGCTCATGTGAATCTGGTCTGTTATAGTATATTGTTTGCTATCTGTATGTTATCTGTATGTGATATGTTTTGTTGTGATTCTAGTTATGTAGTTTGCCATGATCCGGGACAGAATATGATGACAATAAGAACTTGTTATGTGATGCAAGTATTATGACGCCTGATCAACGTGATAATACTGAGATCATATAATTTGAACTTATTGAAACCATATGACGTCTGGGGAAATGCCGGTGGTTGATGCGTGAATGGACTTTGACTTGTATCTGTTATTTGGCACTCCTCATGTTCATTTGAAATTCCGTACCTAATTGTGAGATTTTCGTCGATATCTGTTACGTGTAAGTTTTGTGCTCTTTAGACCGAAATGGTTATGATTTGTGTGAACTATGGATTGCTATGTTTGCTCTAAATGTGTACGTCTCTGTGTACCGTATTGTGATCATTGGATACTTCAGGAAGTGTTTGAGAAATATTAAATCCTTTTAGTTCGATTATCTGCGATTAGTAAGACCGTTAGGATTCGTTCTGTCTATGCATGTGTTATTTTCATCATTAGATACCTGAATAAGTTAGAGCGTGTTGTTTGATTTTCTGAATCTCATCTGTTTTCTGCCATTACTTTGATAAGTATATGATTATCGGTTATAAGTATTTGATTTATGATTTGATTTCGAACATATGAGTTTGTAGATTTTGATAAAAATCCGTTTGTTCGAGATGAGTTCCGTGTTCGTTTAATTCCTCGAAACTCGAAACCCGCATTTGTTTTCTTTGTTCCGTTCCGTCTCGTCCAATTTCGAGGACGAAATTTTCTTTTAGAAGTTGTAAAACCTAAAATATAAATGCAATAAGACTATTTTACCCTGAAAATAGTCAAGACTATAAAATACGTAAAATATAATTAACGCTCATCAAACGAAATTAAAATCTAACTTGTGAATAATTAAAACCTAACGTATATATTAGAACATCGACATTGGTACGACGGAAAAAAAGGTTAAGGTCGCATATAAGTTATTTTGACCGTTTGTTTCTTGTATAAGCCGAATACCCACATGATCTTGGGCCTCGTCTTTCTTTTGTTTGTGATCCGATCGGTTGCCAACTTTCACGTGGGCGAAATGTTTTTGTAAGCGGTTGGGCTTTTGAGCCAAGAATCACACACACCCACAAGACCTGATCGTATATGCATGTATATAAACAAACACAAAACATAATTTTGAAACCCTAGTTTTTACACAAGTCACGGCACACCCTTTTGCTCCTCTTCATCTTTTCCGATCGGCTGCTGTTACTAACCTTTGTGTCGCGTGTGTTTGATCCGTCCAAGCTAAGGTATAACATCCCCCATTCGTCTCACTTATGTTGCATGCAAACGTTTTAAACATTAAACACTGTGAGCCGGCTAACAACCGTACGGTCAGAAGAAAACATCCGAATGAAACGTGAGTCATGCGTTTAAGTATTTGTAAAACATGCAAACGATAAAACATGTGTTATACGTGAGGTATGATTTGCGTACCACCTGTATAGTCGGAGATAAAACATAAACCGAACCATATAAATAAACCGTGAGACGTCGTGTGATTTGTGAAACATGTGAGCTTGTCGTGTTTATATGTTACGTATTCATATTTTCGAAACCTAGTTGGTATGCGTATCGATCATATGTATTAACCGTATAGCAAATAACGTGCATGTTATCGTTAAAAGTACACTTTGATGTTTCTCACGTTAAGGTTAGCATGAGTTGTTAGGTCAAGATTGAGTTGTTGTGTAAAACGTAAATAAACATGAATCATGAAGATGTGTTAGTCTCGTAAAAGCTATAGGTCAAGTGCATGCATGGTTTCCTAGCGTGAGTCTTGGAAAAAGGTATTAATGGTGACAATATGCATGCATCACATTAATCTTTTAGTATAATTTGCTTGTGTCAAATGTATGCATGATTGGGATAATGAGTCGACATGTGTGGGTAATTGTGTAAAGGCATGCATGAAATTGGTCATTTAAAATCCGTAACATGTCAATTTAATGTGTATTTAATATGGTGCTAGAAGTTTGAGAGAAACCCTAGGTCATGATTATGAGTCGATTAGGGTTTTAAGCTGTGTGTGTTGATCTGTTATTTCATGTGAAAATGGTAAGTTTGGAGGTCATTAATAACCATTGATTAAGTATATAACGAGCTAGTACTAAGTGTGTTTATGCGCATGCATGAGTTGTGATTTTATGTAAGAAACTAAATGTCATGAATTAAAAGTATTGTATGCATGGTCTCATTAAGTTGTGTTCGAGCAATGTTACATGGGAGTCTTGGTCTTTCATGAAAGATATAAAAGCTTGTGTAAACTGTTTTGAAAGAGAGTCTTAAAATCCGTTCTTGACATTTGTAAACCCTATACCTTGAATGATGATCATATAATCCCTCAAATAAGATAATTATCATATTAAACCCTTAAGTTTACCATATATCCTTTGTAACCTATAAGTTGGCTAGTTAATGATTAAGACTCTAAAATGTTGTAATTCCATCCGTCACAAAAAAATGAAAATATATTTACAACAATAAGAAGGTGAATGCGATTAATCCGTTATAACTTTAATGATGCTAATAAGTATTAAATAAATCATAATCCGTGTAGATTCGTTGGAGGAGACGCGACGTTGTATCTTCGTGTTCGTTCGTTCATTTGCTTTTCTCTCATTTGCGTTAAGGTACAGATATTCTGACCTTTTCAGTAAAGGTTCCTCATGTTTTCCTTTCTTTGTCATTTCTCTTATGCTTATTAGGGTTCCCAATGCCATTGCTATGAACCTTTTCTTTGATTGTTTGATCTGTTGCTTATCGGACTTCGTATTAAACCATGCAATATCTGATTTGAACTTGTGTTAGATACTCTGATATTCATATTGGTTGAACCTTAAATTTAATTATGAACTTCTAATTATGAATGTAGGATTTGTGATTGTGATATGAACTTCTGACTTCTGAATATCTGAATATGAACCTTATGATATGAACTATCTTATATGTTATCATGACCTTGTGTTTGATTATGATCGTGTTATATCGAAGATCTGTTTGACCTAAGTTAGTTTGACACCGAGGCCAAATATTTCACTAGTCTTGGGGTTCCATGTCCGTGTCGGTGATGCACCTCGACATGACTCTAGGCGATAGAGTGATGTTCTGCTACGTCCCTTATCTGTTATCTGTTATGAGCTCAAGTTATGTTATATGACCACTATCCGTCTGTTGGGGCGTATGGATGCATCCTAGATCTGATCTGTTATCTGATATGTTTCTGGTGAATGATGTCGTGTGCAATACGAGTCTTCACAAAATTCTGGGAGCTAGCTACTCCAATTAGTTTATGAGGTTACCTTCTGAATAAGAAAGATATTTTTGATATGATATGTTCTGGGCTTGTGGTAGTTAACTAAATCTTTATCTTATTTACGTATTAAGTACTGATTTTGATTCGGTATGTTCAAGTGTTTATAATTATGTGCTAGGGTTATTATATGTTATTATAAGTGATTATGCTTTTGTATGTTTAAGTGACTACCGTCTACTATGCTAGGATATGATTAATATGTTTTCAATATGATTAAGTTGTCATCGATATTATGTTAGTTTATCGTTATGTGAATTAGTTGATCGGTGAGATGAATGTGCTAGTGTGAAAGTGAATATCCGGCGGTTTATTAAGTATGAGTGTTCAGTTAATCTGGTGAACTTTGCCTATCCGTTAGGGTATCTATCTGTTTATGTTGATCTTCCATGTTTAGACTCTGTTTATATTAAGTTTTGTTTTGGAAAAATGTTTAATTATGATATCTGTTTTGATAATTTGCTAATTGCTATGCTATGTCTTTTGCTTATTTAGTTATAGTTTTCCTACTATGTTTCTATTTGCATGTGTGACTTCCATGATTTGACTGCTATTTCATTTCTTTTAATATTGGATTAAGTGTGTCAAATGAAGATTAATTGATTTGTATGAATGCCATGTTTACTTTCTAGAAATTGTCCGTTAGCCTTTTGATATTTTGTTTGGCTCATATATTTCGAATTTCCTGCTTTATTTAATGTTTGGTTATCTTGATGTGTTTGCGTTGGTGCCATCAATATGATATGTGAGTGTTCTTAATTGCTATTTGTTCTTCCGGATTTCTGTTGTGTTTCCGCAAAATCTTCAAGGATTCATTGATCTTATTCCGTTGTGACTTCGTTATTCGTTTCTTCGTTTTATTTCGTATTTCCATTTTGTTTAGTTTTCGTTTTCTGTTATATCTGTTCACTGGGCTTTGTAAGTTCAGCCGCATTTTCTTTTCCTGCGGCAGGTGTTAAGCATTCAAGATGAGCTTATGGGATAGCTGATCTGGGTTGAGAGTAGAGCTGAGAGCAAGATTTGAAATAGAGATCTTAGATTTATTTTGATTATTAAGTTATTTATGTTTTCTTTTGTAAGTTTTGTAAAGGCTTCCGCTTTTGTATAGTACTTAAGGTTCTGATATGAAACCGTATTTGTGATATCTTTACCCTTGTCGGGTTGGGGTGTTACATTAGGAAAATAGTCTTGTCTCTTACCTAGAATAGCCTTTGTAAACAGAGACAAAATGCATCAGTATTTTGTCTTCTGTAAGATGTCATTTTGTCACTTAGGAAAGAATTAAAACTCATACATGTATAATAAGACAAGAGATGGAGCGAAAAGGTTGCTTGTAATTGTGAAAACACACATACACGCTAGTTTCATCTTTTTCACTCCTCCAATATAACTTAATCCCCGAGATAGCTCATTGGTTCTAGAGTCTCTGCACTTAGCCTCGAGCTTAGAGAGAGTCACCAAACTTTGTCATTTCAATCCCAAGCATCGTTCGCAAGTACTTGGGTAACGATTCTTTTTGATTGATTTCTCATAAAAATATGATGTTGAAAATTATTGTGTGTTTTACTTATGTTAATTTCAGTCATTGTTCACTATTAACTTGTTTTATATTCTTAAACTGCTTTTAAACGATATAGTAGTGAACGAACAATAATATTGTTTAATAAGTTATTATAACCCATAAGGCTTTTCATCATCCGACATAGTATCAGAGCTTTAAGTCAATCGTCATCGATCACATTAAGACATCACCTTGTCAAACCTCAACCCCAAAAAGTTTATCAAACCTGTCATAACAAATTTGCTTAGCGGAAATTTTTAGATGATGAACATCGCCTAATAAATAAACACCTCCAACACAATTCTTTTGTTAATCCTTATTTACTTCCATTCCAATTCAATTATCCGAGCAGGTTGATCCCCTGAACTAGTCGTCCTTGAGCCACCGCCTCTATGTCATCCCGTCAAATCCTAGTCGTCGTCGTATCCCTAATCCTAAAAAAATACAGCCAAGTGTTCGGCCATTACTCCCAAACCATAAGGAGTTATTTGACACCGTGAGCGTCATTAGTTTCGTATTGAAGTTTCAAAGGAAGAATTATGAAATCACCACCATAGCCTCTGCAAGGCAATGTCATGCGCAGTAACAAGCCAACAGGTTTTTGAAATATAATCGGCTCACTGTTTTGCTTATAACTCTCAAATAGCTTAGAGTTAGATAATAATCATATACCGTAGATTCAGATATAAAAAGATAGCATACCGAATCACCGCCTCCACCGATCTAACATTCCATCACACTGTTATAAGTCCAAACAATTGTAAAAGAAATATTTTTCAGATTTCATTTATCCGCTTCAACCGGATACCAATCAATGTTTTGATTTTTTATCAAGATAATTATCTTAAGTTTTGCTTTAATGTTTAGCTTTATTTTTTCTAATAAATAAAGTTTGTTTTCCGAATTGAATTTTCACGATTTCACCGCTCAAATTATGGGAAGTATTAGATGATGTTATGTTAGTTGCTTAAGCCCGTTTGTGAGCTTAGGGTTCGTTAGTTTTTCTCAAATTGTAACCTATGTGCCTCAATAATAGATTGTGCTACGGGGTACGTGATTATCCAACAATATATCTACGTTTGACGAGTATTGTAAATTTCTATTCAAAATTGAAGGTTAACATGACGCGTAATGAATCCACGATTTGGCGCAGTTTACATTTATCAAATGATCAAAAGAATAATAAAGTCGTCATTTAAATTTGTGGAAACTAAAATCGGGGACCTAAACACAAAAAACTTCGAGTTAGGAAACTGCGTGCACGACATGCCATATCAATATATCATGCAACTTCAATTCAAACACATCAAAAGTTAGGGTCTTTATAATTAAAAATCATTTCCACCTCTCTTTTCTACCTGCCATTGTTCCATATAAAACTCTACTAACTCGTGGATAAGCTCCGCATCACTGACATGAACATGATAACTTGAAGCTCACAAATACTAGCTGGCTTACATCTAGGTAAGGTGTCGAATCTTTGAGTCATTAGTGACCAGGTCCACGATGACTTGGACCTGGGTATAGCTTAGAGAATGCCGAGATGGGAGGAGGAGGGTGGTGATAATCTCTCATGTGTCGAACACCCTCCACGTTTGTCAAGAAGGAAACTAGTACAACGAAGAGGACAACAAAAACCAAATTCGGAACAGTAAGTAAACTACTGGTTTTCATAATGAATAAAATGGCTTGACTCGTTTGTTCCTGAAGTTTAGCATGGCTCTCTTTTTATACATTGAGAGCTAAAGAAAGCTACATGTGATGGCTACAAATTTATGACAGTATCATGCTTTAGAAAAAAAGGAACAAAGTTCTATATATATATAGTGACACATTATTGACCATTTGATCAAAAAAAACAACCGATTAATTAGTAGAGGTGGAAATAATCGTTTTTCTATTTGATCAATATTCTAATTAGTTAATATAAAACTCTATTGGCCATTTTTTCACATGCATAAACGTTTTTGTATGTGAAAGTTTGATATTCGAAAATTTTATTAACCTTCTCTTGTACTCCGTATTATTGAGAATTTCATTCTAGCACGTAGAAACATTATATGAAATTTCTTTTTTTCTAACATCAAGATTACTATTTCATCATCAATGTCAGAATTACATGATAGTGGTACATCTCAACCATTACAAGAAGAATAGTGAAGCGCACGAAAATTAAATAGTACGGAGTAACAAATAAGAAACTGAACAAAATTAAATAGATGTAAGCATTAACAAATTGTATAGATGATAGAAAAGCAATGAAGCTAGAAACAAATATTAAGATGGATACATGATATAACATGATCATCATCCTTTTTCAAAGTTTCCCATGTTTGGGTTGTTATGATATATCAAAAAGAGTGACTTCTGATTGCTCTGATTTGATATTCCTCTTCGGAAACTCAACATGCGGGAAACATTATTCGTAAATCATAACTTGTATTTGATGTCTAACTCTCACTTTATTTTCTATATACGATAGCAACATTATATTCCATGAGAACAGGTGGTTGTGCAAATCATGACCACCTTGTTAATAATGTATGAAAGAAACAAACAACATAGACAACATGTCTTGTAAATATTGTTAGTATGTTTAAAACTAATGCTTTGTATTACACACTTGTATGACCTATCAAGATTAAGAGAGATGCCAATCCACAACTCACTAGTGACCACGCCCACGATGGCTTGGTCCGGAATAAAGTTGAGCTAGCACCGAGACTAGACAAGGAGAAATAGGATGGTGGTCGTGATCTTTGATATGTCGTAAACACTCCACCCTTGTCAAGTTGGATACGAGTAGAAAGAATAAGATTGTAGAAACCACATTCATAACCGTAACACCAGTTTTCATCATCTTGAATGAAATTTAACACTTGATTTATGTTAAGTTGATGAAGTTAAGCAATGATTCTCATTTATATAGATATCACATCACATACATGCATTTATATATGCGCCAATTAAGTGGAAGGAAAGCACGTACGTAAGACACGAATTTAAGTGAAAATGGAAGTTTGAAGAATGAATGCACGCTATGAAAGTCAAATATTCAAAGTCAAACAAAAAGGATCACCAAGAATTTGGTGAACATGTGCTTTTGACAGTTTTGGTTAAAGTTGTTATGTATATTGTGTGAAAATTCGATTATATATAATATGAAAATTGCGATTCTGATTATTCAGTATAATGAAACATACAGTATTCTAATATAGTTAGATTAAAACATATGTAGACACTTCTTATTTAGATTGTTGAGTATATATACATAACTAAAATAAAAAGTTATTCATGTTTTTAGATTGTTGTGAATAGCTCATTATTTTGTCCCTGATAATAAATCATATGTAATGTCTATATTGTTTATTTTAAAATTATATACTTTTAATTGCACGGAAGAAACTTGAACGTTGTTAGTGGAGGAGCCAACTTGAAAATTATTTATTTTAAAAGGTCGATATACATTACACTTAAAGTTTTGTATTACAAGTGACTAAAACCATACGTAAAAGGGTATAGGAACTATAGTTATAGTAGCGCAAAAAATTGATATCACGATAAGACACATAAAATAAAATATATTTAACCGGGGCTCTTAACACTAGAAGTTGTAACACTTACTCAATCAAATTCCAAACACACGCTAAAAAGCAGAGTTGTTATAGTTGTTCATATTACGCCACCATTAACGCTAACTATAACGTTGAGGTGGAGTGTGAGATGAAGTTCGGTGTCATCCAATAACACTAAGAATGATATTGTGATAGACTTTCGGTTTTGTCAACAATGTAATAATAATAATAATAATACGGGCAAGTACATTTATATCTTTTATAAAATTTAATATTACATCAATATGTCTTTCACTTTTGTAATTACGTCAATATCATTCTCGTACTTTTGTAATTACATCAATAACCTTCTCAAACATTTAATTCTCGTATATATCACAAAATCAACATGTTCTTTCATCACTCAAGACTAAAAAGTATATATGAACAAATAAATAAATATGAACAATATGTTTTTTCATATGTATATCCAAACATTTGTAATTACGTCATCATGTTTTTTCATCAATCGAGGCCAAAAATATATATGAACAATATAATTATGATGAATAACATATATAAATATGATATAAAAAATAGTTTTTGAATTTAAAATCAATATAATTACAATTTAATCGATTTATGGATATATATGAAAATTTAAAAGTTCGAAAAAGAATTGTTGTAATTACAAAAGTTTGAGAAAGACATTGTTGTAATTATAAAAGTGGGAAGGATATTTATGTAATGAGAATGATATTTACGTAATATTTAACTTTAAAAAAAATATACATGTAATTCTCCAATAATAATAATAATATACTTTATTAGTTGTTTTATTGGTTAAAGACGGAAGGAAACTTTTGAAAACAAATCTTGAAACTTTCTAAAGTCCAAATTTGAACTTATCTTACAAAGAATTGTACTTTGCAATGATCATTACATAAAGCAATTGAAACGCTACCAAAAGGTTGAATAACGTTAGTTAAATACAAAGGCTATGTTTTAAATAATTGAATGTTACAAAGGTGTTAGTCAAAGTTTGTAATTCTTGAACTACACTATCTGCTATAAAATGTTTAAAATAAAATGCAGTAGGATTTATGTTCAGTTTATTCGTAGAAGTTGGGTACTTTTGAGTCTTCTATTCACAGTCTAACCGGTATTTTCGTTATCATTTTTAAATTTTTAACGCTTATCCAAAAATGTTTATCCAGTGAGTTTTGAACCCTGGTCTCTTACGAGACTTTAAAAACACTTTGATGTTGGGCACCGTCGAAGGTTTATAAAAGAGATAATAATCTAGAAATGTAACTAATTTGTTGTTTCTTGTTTTGTGTAACTTTTATTATTTTTTTGTTTCCTTTTATATAACTATACTTTTTCGTTTAACATGCGTTTTTCTAACCATTAACCATTTTACTCCTCCATGTTAACAGAAGTGTTAATTAATAGAAGAGTAAAATGGTCACAAGATACACGCAACAAACGTCATTCAAAAGTTTTTGTTAAAAGCAGAAAAGAACTAGAAAATATAACAAGTTAACTGCGTTTTCAGTTGCGTATTTATCTCTACTGCATATAAAGAAAATGTTATTCATTTGGTCTTTTTTAAAACTCTTAAAATGAGAAGAGTTTTGCTACAACCTTTTGTTTTTTCTTTTAACAAATTCTTCTAGACACACAATAATATTATATAGTTTTTTCCACTCATTCTCTATCTGCATTCAAATCATTCGTTCTAACATTAGTCATCATCCATTAAGTATGACATTTTGTAAGAACAAAATATAAGAACATTTAGCACTTTCCAAATGAGAAAAGTCTAATTATTGTTATGCCCTTACTCATTATAAGTTGACTATTCCACCATCATGTTCTTTCTTTCTGTTAACTATGTCATACAACTGCAACCTTTCCTTTCATACATAAAATAAAAAATAGGGAAAATTCTCTAAATGCCCCAGTTGTCCAAGTAATTTACCCCAAATGCCTCACTTTTTTTTCACTTCCCTTAATGCCCCATGGGCAATTCTCACATAGGCAACTCTCCCACAAAGTTGACAAGTGTCCTTATTTTTGGGCCCACTTGACTTACATAGATGTTAAAGTGTCATAAGAGTGAGTTTTGGGCAACTTTGACCTACTTTCTAACCGATTTTTTTTTGTCTTTTAAAATACAAAGTATAGTCTTTTTTTATTATAAAAAAGTACATATATCTTGGGCAACTTGATCCCACACATATGTAATCTTGAGCAACTTATTAGGCAGAGGATGTATTTTTATATTTTTTATTGTATTGATATTTATAAATACAAAATACATTTAATTACAAAATACATTTTATATTTTTTATACACTATATACATTGAAATATATAATACATACAGATTTACACACACTTCACATTCAAACATCTTCTCCCCCACTGCTACCCAGATCAAATCCAAACCATCAATCAAACGAGATCACCACTGAAGAAAGGTTGAAAAACCAAAAAGCAGAGGAAGAAATAACTCATTTCATTACACTATTATTCTTTCTAATTAGTTTATTAAGAGAATTATTATTTCAGGAAGCAGTTGAAGGAAAAATCATCACTAAATTCTCTTCTTCAATATCTCACCATGGAATCCATTTGACCCTCAATGCTTCATGTCAATTTGGGTTTCATTTTTTTTTTTAATTTTAATTTTAGGGGGTGTTTGTTTGGGTATTGAACTATTCATGAATCCATGTTTCATTTTAGGTATTGAACTATTGATGAAAAACCTAAATCATAAATGCTATGGCTTCTTTGTAGTTTGAATGATTGGTGGTCATAAGATGTTATAAATGGTGAAAGTAGCATGTTAGGTTTGTCAAGGCAATTACTAAGTAGACTGTTATTTGTTTAATCGACAATCTCCAGCTTTAATCGTGACTGGGAAAAAAGGGCAATGGTTATGCGTACAAGGGTTTTTTTTGTTACCACTGCTACTTTATTTCATTCCACTGCTAGTGTTACTAAACCACTGCTAGTATATTTTGGTAACCACTGCTAGTGTTACTAGAAACCACTGCTAGTGTTACGAGAAACCACTGCTAGTGTTACTAGAAACCACTGCTAGTGTTATTTCATTCCACTGCTAGTGGTTACCAAAACAGTAAGTTAGAAGAAAAAAAAGATCATATATCATCATCGAGTTAAGAAGTTACAACTAAGTAACTAGAAGGATCATATCTTGCTTCGATCCGGTAGAGTGGTACGTTTTAATTTTGCTGATTATTATTGTTATTAGTAGCCTCGTGAATTTATAGATCTCATAATCTTTCTCTTTAATCATCATCATCATCATCTAGGTTGGTTTTTTTACAAATTGATTAAGGGGACACAAGTCATATAATATGTCTTCTTCAGCTCAAGATCCATTTTATATCGTTAAAGACGAGATTCAAGACTCCGTAAGTCAGTCGCCCTTTTGCCATTTACTTACTTACTTACTGCTGGAACCTCCTCATAATTTGTTTTTTCTTCATTATTAGATTGATAAGCTGCAGTCCACCTTTCATCAATGGGAACACATCCCCGTTGCCAGCGGGGAACAATCCCGTCTCACCAAGGAACTCCTTTCCAGCTATTCGCATAAAGACGGCATTGGTTAGTGTATGGTATGCACTTAGGGTGTGTTTGCCGTGACTTTTAAAATAAGCTAGCTTATAATGTAAGTTTTATAAGCTATAATCCTCCATAAGCCCAAGCCAATTGAAACGGGCTTATAGGGGCTTATAGTTAGTCAAAATACTTAAAATACCCTTCAAAATATAGTTAATTATCACACAAAAGCTGGAAATATATTTTGATGTATTTTATCGATTTTACATTAATTCATTATTTAAACCCCGCATAATATAAGCTCCAATTAATTTGTCAAACAACTCTACAAAAATATAAGCTCATTTCAAACTTTTCGACAAGCACACCCTTACTACTACAATTTTTTTAAGCACTCGTTTCTCAAAATCAGTTTTCCTGATAGGGAAGGTGGATGAGCTTGAGAAGGCTATTTCGTGGGCAACTAGAGACCCTTCTTTGTACGCATTAACCAAGTTGAGCTTGAAAACGAAGAAAGTGGACTAGTATCGCTCGGGTTCGGTGAACACCACCCTTGTTGCTTTGTTTCTTTCTTTTGAGATTCGTGATTTGTGAGTGCAAGTGTTGATATTTACACCGTGTGTTCGTGAAATATTAAGCGGTGACTGGAAACGCCTAACTTTGGTGGATGCGTCAAGAACTAATGCGAATGCCGGCCACATCGCAAGATAAGACCTCACCGTACATTCCTAAAGATAATGATGATTTCATCTCTTGAATCGCATAACACGATGCTTCTCATCGTGTACTTTTTATTTTTCAAATGGATTGTTTGTATGCAACAAATATATGAAAGGCGCATAAGAAGCAATTTCCCTTTTTTATTAAAATTTGTCAATTTGGGTTGTGTTTTCTTCTAGAAGGGTAAAACATGGGGCTAAAAAGGAAGCGTAACAAATGGGTTGATTAGTTTTAAAGCGATAGCAGAGTCAAGTATTTGCAAACTCCAAAACTGCTCTCTTAGAAGAACAATGTACAATTATGTTAATAGCTGTCCGTTTAGTCCTATTAAACATACTCCATAATAGTTATTTGTTAAACTTACAAAAGAAGTCAAAAATAGTGTAACGGGTCAACTCAGAATCGACCCAATTCTCGCATCTCCCAATAATTTACCATTATGATCCCTACCCATCACCTAACCTGCGATTATTTTCTCAAAGTATTGCCCTAAACTGTAACCCCGCAACCTACAGGCAACAAGATGAAGAGCTCGATGAGCTAAGTGCTGAAAGGTTCGGTCCTGTCGGACTTACACACCGATGAACTTACAAGGCGTGTGTTGTGTGCTTATGCATTGACACACACACACACACATATATATATATATATATATATATATATATATATATATATATATATATATATATATATATATATATATATATATATATATATATATATATATATATATATATATATATATATATATATATACAAAATTAGATTGAATCGAGCACATGAAAGTATGTTAATATGATGCAATCAGGAAATAATTATGAAGAATTGGGTGAGATGGATAGCACATTTAATCGCCTTGATTTTGTTCGGTACATCTTTCTCTCATCTCTATATTCTTTAAACCCGTTCAATTAAAAATGGCACATTCTAACACTTTGACTATGATTTTGATGGCTCCCAAAAAGTGGCCGTGGTTATGAAGAAGCCGCTGGGCCGATGATGGTGATCTTATTCTTGATTGTCCCTTCATCGTTTTATTTGTGTTAGTTTTCCTCACCTAGGCTATTCGAGGTTATGGATCTTGTCGCAACGAGGCATTCTTGTAAATATATCGATTTCAAGAATAAAAGTGTGGTCCTAGAGTATGTGTGTTTTCATTAGGCCTTCAGTCCCAGTATTCCTGCCCGATATTGTAAACTGAACAGATTCTGAATACTTGTTTTTGCTGTTCTTGCACATTTTAGATACTTGGAATTGAATTTTGAAGTTAAGTTTTGTATGAAATAGTTATGTGTACAATTTGCACCGTATATGCTTATGTTGCTTATGAAAATATCCGCTTGATTATAATTACTGTTGTCTTAGTATTGTTTGTTTGCAGCTGAATTCCTAAATTGCAGCCATACGACTCAGGAAAAAACGCTTTACCAACAATATTTCGCAAATGCTGCCTAGAACTATGATTACTTTTCATTGAATATATGACCTTAAAAAAATGCGTCCTCGAATACAATTTATGATTAGTTTTCATTGAATATATGACCTTAAAAAAATGCGTCCTCGAATACAAATTTTCTTGGACCGAATTTCCAAAATTATAGCGATCTATTTAAACCGAGTCGTTCTACTGAGATCTCAAAAGAGGAGAGGGAAAAAGACCCAACTTGATCATGAATCTTTGACGATCAAGCAAGCAAAGAATGGTTCAGGTTAGCTCTGGAGATCTAACACCTTCCAGATGCCTGGGTCTTCTCCTTTCTTCTATAAGAAATGGTATTTAACCATCTTCATCGATGAGCTGCTCTTGTGCTCCGCCTCGTAGTTTCTCCAACCTTGTTCCATCTGTATTCAACATCTTTACCACTTTAACAACATTTGTTGATCCCCCAATAACTAATAGTGAACTTGCAATGATACCTATCCACACCCACATATATATGCAGACACACCATATGAAAGAAAACCCACAAAGCTCTTTTGCATCTTTGCATATAGGTTTAAAGAAAATCACACATACATACCAACAATTTCAAACCATAATGATCTGGTCCAACTTGTTCTCGTAATTCACAATGGCTCCGGCAAAGAAGAAACAACAAGTTGCCCATCAAAACGGAATCTGACACAATGTTGCAAGATTTGGACATTCCCATCCTACCGCTTGTATATTTGGCATGAGTTGTGAATGGAGCCAAGCACCCATAACGAAGTGCCGGCAATAAGCAAGTTTAGAGCATGAAACTCAATCCTATGATAACCAAATCCTCTATCTGCCTACAAATATGCATACACGAAACGAAGATTGCAACAATTTTAGATAGTCACTGAAAATACCCATTCACCCTTAAATACATATACAGTATATAACTCTCTCATAAGTATAACCTTTCTAAAAATAGTACTACTACTTTATGGCAGATATATGTCAAATAACAATAAGCTAATCGAATTCAGACAAGTTGCGGCTCCACAACCACTATTATACTAAAATTGGAACATAACGGCCAAAACCGCCTAGCAAAAGCTCATACTATTAAACTAGTTGCACAGTGCACAAAACCTTTTTATCCACATCAAACTAACTAAACTCCAAAACAATGGATCCATTTAACTACATTAAACTTCAAATGACACTTAGAATTAGGACAAAATTGGATCACTATTATCAGTTGGTTAGGTGATTGACACAGTTCACCAAACGCGTATTGTCACATTAGATGTTAATAATGTCTGAGAAGTCGTAACAAAAGGATCTATAAGGACTTATAAACTCAAAATTCTTATGTTCACTGCACTGGGCGACGAAGAAGAATCGCAACAAAAAATAAAAGGCCACCCAAAGCCTGAACAGCAGGAACCGCAACTTCAACGAAAAGAAGCTGAGCATCAAGCTCTATCAACCTGAGCCTAAAATCAATGCTAGCTAGATGTGCAAGCATGTCATGTATATTCACCACTATTATCAACCCTATTCCTATCAACATCACCACTAAGCCCGATTTTGCCTCACTCGAAAATTGGGCAACAAAACCACACAACACCACTATCGTCGAAAACAAGTAACACTAGCAGTGGAATGAAATAACACTAGCAGTGGTTTCTAGTAACACTAGCAGTGGTTTCTAGTAACACTAGCAGTGATTTGTCGTAACACTAGCAGTGGTTTCTAGTAACACTAGCAGTGGTTACCAAAATATACTAGCAGTGGTTTAGTAACACTAGCAGTGGAATGAAATAAAGTAGCAGTGGTAACAAAAAAACCCTTGTACGCATAACCATTGCCCTTTTTTCCAATCGCATCAAAGCTGGAGATTGTCGATTAAACAAATAACAGTCTACTTAGTAATTGCCTTGACAAACCTAACATGCTACTTTCACCATTTATAACACCTTATGACCACCAATCATTCAAACTACAAAGAAGCCATAGCAATTATGATTTAGGTTTTTCATCAATAGTTCAATACCTAAAATGAAACATGGATTCATGAATAGTTCAATACCCAAACAAACACCCCCTAAAATTAAAATTTTAAAAAATGAAACCTCAGAAATTGACGAAGCATTGAGGGTCAAATGGATTCCATGGTGAGATATTGAAGAAGAGAATTTAGTGATGATTTTTCCTTCAACTGCTTCCTGAAATGATAATTCTCTTAATAAACTAATTAGAAAGAATAATAGTGTAATGAAATGAGTTATTTCTTCCTCTGCTCTTTGGTTTTTCAACCTTTCTTCAGTGGTGATCTCGTTTGATTGATGGTTTGGATTTGATCTGGGTAGCAGTGGGGGAGAAGATGTTTGAATGTGAAGTGTGCGTAAATCTGTATGTATTATATATTTCAATGTATATAGTGTATAAAAAATATAAAATGTATTTTGTATTTATAAATATCAATACAATAAAAAAATATAAAAATACATCCTCTGCCTAATAAGTTGCCCAAGATTACATATGTGTGGGACCAAGTTGCCCAAGATATATGTACTTTTTTATAATAATAAAAGACTATACTTTTGTACTAAAAGACAAAAAATCAGCTTCAAGAAAGAAAAATAGGTCAAAGTTGCCCAAAACTCACTTTCTATGACACTTGTACTATGTAAGCAAGGTGGGCCTAAAAAATAGGACACTTGTCAACTTTGTGAGAGGTTGCTATGAGAGACAGTACTGAAAGCATTAAAGGAAGTGAAAAAAGTGGAGATTTGGGGTAAATAACTGGGCAAGAACTCGGCGATTTAAAGAATTTTCCTAAAAATAAGAATCTTAGACATGAAACAATTTATGAGTTGACAACTCTTATTGTTGTGAAAAATGAAAGTTTGAAACAAGAAATAATATAGACAATACTAAAACTGAAAATAAAAAGTTTGATTAATTTACTTTGTATGGGTTTACGTAACACGAAACACTTAATCATAATTTCACAACTACAATTATTTGTTGCTATAAACTTGTTTAAAAAACTCCCAAAATAAGAATTGTTAAATTACTACTACGTATTACCCTACAGCTTTTAAAAAATGAGGAGACTTTTTTCATTTAATGACTACTTAATTAGTTTTTTAATTTTGTTGAAATGTTTTAAATTTGTTGAAATGTTTGACTAGTTTCTAGAATTATTTCACTACTATTTCTTATTGAAATGTTTGACCCAATTCGTTTCACACACGAACCATTTAACAACAATTTTGCAACCAAAGTTATTTGCCTCTACAAATTTTCGTCTCTATGCTCATGTACTCGTCTAATATTATATAAAGTGAAAATGTATTTGCTTAAAAAAAACTCTGGAAATAAGAACTAGAAAAGAAAAATATACCCAGGGGCGGAACTACGTGGTGAGTATGGGGGCCGGTGCCCTCCGCGATTCGCCAAAAAAATCAGATTTTAGTGTAAAATTTATTTTTTTTGGACCTTTTTATTAAAGTGCACCCCCTCACAAAATCAAATTGCCCCTCACCTTGAAGCCAAACAATGTAAAAACCTTAGATCTATATCTTAATCTTAAAAAATATCAGTTTTTTGTGTAAAAAAATAAAAAATAATGACCTTTTTAATAAAGTGTATCACGAAATTTATCAAAAAAAAAATTTTTGCCCTCCGCCTTCTAAAATCCTGGGTCCGCCACTGAATATTCCCCCTGTACTTCAAATACTATTTATATATGAGTAGTGATTGGGAGGCATAAAAGATATGCCTAAACTTATGCCTAAACCTGCGTGACATCATCTTGATGGCCGCAAATGAGACCCACTTTTTCACAAAACCATCGAGATCACGCCACATATGTTGTAGGATGTTTTTAGACCACATAATTAGGTCTCCAAATCATTTTCCTTTATATTAATGACCATCTTTATATTTCTTACTTATATAGCAGCATTGCAAAAAATCATCAACAACCTTTTTATGTACTTTAAATTTTAAAGCTTAAAGCTTTACAATTTATTAAAAAAGTTCAATTAATAAGAAATGTAATTATTTCCTTATTCATAGCAATCATCACTACATTGCATTGATGTTTTTATCATTTTCTCATTGTGTGATTTTCTAAAAATAGAAAATAAGTGACTCAATTAAGGTTGATGTTGTTGTTTAAAAATTATAGTCAGTATGAAATCCACGGGGTTTCGATTTTAGAATATTACAAACATTGAAGACAACAGTGCAGCACATTCATGACAAACTGCAGAAAATGAAATAACTACTACAAATGGTAAAGCATTATAAGGTCCTTTAAACTGTGAAAGAAACTTACATATGTTGCAAAACCGCACTAACTTAGTATCAACCTGCAGATCTCTGGCTCCAAAGAACTAGAAAAAAAGAGAAAATGCAAACACAGGAAGTCAGGAAAAAGAAAGAACATGTATAACGTTACATAACATTATATGCATGAAACTTTACACTAACTTTTAAAACCCTAAGACCAAAACATATACGTGATTAACAGTTAACACTGTTGACGTAGCACCTTTGTGTGTGTGTGTGCGTTTTTTGTATCCCTCTTTTTTTCGTCGTCTTCTTCTTCGCAGATGAACTTAAAGGTATAGAAGCTTCGCATGGAATTTAAGAAAACCTAGCCACTTAGATGATCAACACGTGGGTAGGTGGGTATCTTATTTTTGGACCAAAAAAATCTGAACGGAACGGCATTAGAAGACCCACGGTTTCCGTTCTTGACCTGTTCTGTTAAACTAAAAAGAGTCAAAACGACGTCGTTTAACAACCATTCGCAATTTGAGACCAAACAACCAACGTTAGGCCAAATGCTAACGCAAAAACGTGTATTGTTCACAAAGGACGTCGTTTCAGCAAAGGGGGAAACGACGTCGTTTCCCACGCCTTTTAATAATATATATATAATTTGGCCCTACACGTAGTAAAAACAAATGTTACCCGAAACACTTAACTATAATATCCCAACTATAATTATTTTTCTTAAAATTTGCCACTATGCACCGATGCTCCTCTTGTCTATTTATAAAATGGTAAAAATTAAAGCATGGACACCTTATATACGTAACCTCTAAAACATGTATGATGTCGTTCCATTATTTCCTTAGATAATTAACTATACCAAAAGAGTTTGGTTCAATAAAGATCAAAGAAAAACTAAAGATCAAATAAAATATACTCAACCATTCATTTTTTCATTAAAACAATAAAATAAACTTTCACATTCATTTTTAAAAACTAAATATCTCACAAACCATTAATTGTTAGACGAAACTAATCATATCATCACGACAAGCATAAAATTACCTTTAATTTGATATCCCACATCATATACTTTCGACGAACTTTTTTTTTCGACTTTTTTTTATGGGTTTAGGGTTTATAGTTAGGGTTTAGATTTTTAGGGTTTAGGGGTTTGACTTTTTTAGGTTAAGCTTTTTAGGGGTTAAGTGTTTAGTTTTCTTAGAGTTTAGCGGATAGGGTTTAGGTTTTTTTTGTTTAGGGGTTAGGGTTTTAGGTTTTAGTGTTTAGGGTTTTTTAGGGTTTAGGGTTTTAGGGGTTAGGGTTTTTATGGTTTAGGGGTTAGGGTTTTTAGGGTTTAGGGTTTGTAGTTTAGGGGTTGTGTTAACACAAAAGAGTATTTTTAAAATTTTCATTTATGGTGTAATATATCAAAACCCGCAAAACACGATAAAAAATAAGTTCGTCGAAAGTTTACAATATTATATCTCTATAGAAAGATAACTTTATTTTTGTCGCAATAGTATAATTAGTTTTATCTAATTATTAACGGTTTATGAGATATTTACTTTTTAAATATAAGAGTGAAAATGAATTTAATTAATTTAATCAAAAATGAATGATTGAGATTGACATATTTGATCTTTAGTTTTTTTTTTTTAATCTTTATTAATCTCACCCCACCAAAATATATGGCAAATAGGTTCATACTGCAATGTTAAACTTCTTATTTGAAGCTCGTATATTTGAGAAAAATGATTCATCAAAGTAGATTGCTAAAATCATAGTTTTGACTTTTGAGATACTACGATGACATAAATTGATTTTTCACTCATATTTGACCTATTCTTTTTTATCTCTTGTGTAAATTTCAATTTTCAACAAAAGAGTGAAAGAGAGCTTATTTTGGCAAATAATTATACATGCGAATTTGTGGTTTGGATATTACCTCTAATGCAATACTTACGGATTTAATTTGTAGTAATTTGAGAAAAAATATATAGTTATAAACAAAAAATGATAAAAGTTAAAGTATTAAAAAATATTTAAACTATAGTGAATTTTATTACCATTTCTAGTAAAATATTTCTGATATATCACAATTTTTTTTTCATAATAGTTTTTAAGTTTAAAAAATGATCATTCATACTTTATACTACCTCCGTCTCAAAATTATAGTCACCGTTTGACTTTTTCGGTATTTCCTTTCAACTTTGACCTTGAATATTTTTGTTTGTGTTATATAATAGTTGACAAAAGTTATACCAAATGAAAATACATTTAAAACACAATACATTCATATAATTTTCATAAAGTATTATATAACACAAAGAAAAATACTTAAGGTCAAAGTTGTGAAAGAAAGACCAAAAAAATCAAACGGAGACTATAATTTTAAGACAGAAGGAGTAATTAGTATAGATATAGATATAGATATAGATGATATCTCATATCGATTTTTCAAAGGAAGCAAATATCTTTACTTTTGATAAAATTATAATGGCAAAAGATTTATGCCTACCTATTAATAATCTTTTATGGCGTGGTCAACATAGGAGAAAAATCTTAAATTCAAGTCAAGAGCCTACATCAGATATTAGTAAACCTCGATGACATAGTTGCATACCTTTATGGCTTTATATCATAATATTTTGGGGGAATTACATATATATCACTAGTTTCATAGCCTGCCCGGATGGGCGGGCTAGCTTCATGATATTTCTTGATATGAATATAAACTGTATAACAAAAGAAATCGTAAATTTATAACAATGTGGAATAATATGTACTAAGTAAACGTGCCGTTGAATAAAGGAACCCAAAATCAAACCATTTGCATAACAAAAAAGTTAAGTATTGATAGCATACCACATTGTTAAAAACTTAAAAATAATCAAAGCTTATGAAGCATTTCTTTATAAATAGCATTGGTTGTGCATTTCATAGTTTCCCTCATTATGACAACAAAAAAATGTAACTAAATATCAAATAAGAAACCTAAAACTACCAAATGATCACCATTTCATCCATGTAGCAAACTTCTTCATATCGCTCCAATGATACGTCTGTTAATTGACAAAAATAAAGTGTATAATTAATATCAATGATGAAGGCAACAAAGATCACAAATGTTAGTAGTAACTCTCGTTATTTTCAGCCATAAACTAAAGACACGCCAACAATTCGAATAACATTAGACATAGTGTGCGAGAAAGCTATGTGTGAATAACAATTAAAAGTCTCGCAGAAAGTTTAAAACTTACTTGAAGTCAAGTAATGGGTAAAGACGAACAATAAATGCATAAGAGATAGATAACACTCTATGACTACATATGACTAATCAGAAACTTGACGAATAAATTCAAAATATGGTGGTGATTACCAGCAGAGAAAAGTTTTGCATACGCTTCGGTGTGGTGCTTATGCTAACACAATTACTTGCCATGCCAACTAATTTATCAAAAACTATTGTCGAGAGATTTTTTAACCGCAAAGATCTTGCTTCCTGTCCGTCAAGGCTTGAGGATGTGGTCACCTGACAGTGTAAAACCAGTTAGCAATCATGAAAACATTTCACTACCCACCATAATGTCTTAAGAATGATCAACTTTTGCAACTTAAAGAGTGTTAATATTTCCTTTTAGGATTTCTATTTCATTTTGTTGATGTCTTAGTAGATAAATAGTTATAATGTGTATGCACATTTATTCAGTCTAGGGAGAATATTTTTTTAACTGTAATATTGTATATGCACATTTTACTTATGTTACTTTCATCCTACGTGCTTCTTTTTCTTGTTTGTTTAATATGTTATTGTTGGTCAAACATTAATATCTGAATAACAAAGGCATTTGGGTTGCTTTTAGGTTCATCCAAGTAAGAAAATTGAACTTGAACAGCAACTACAGAGAATTGCTCAAATGTTCATTGTAGTAGAATGACTTACAATAAATAATGAAAAAGAAATGATAATAATAGATCTAAAAGCAGACAATAAGTTTATTACTCAGATCCTTTGTGAAATACTCTAGATGCTAATTGTTGATAAGTGATAAATTGTGTCAATCTTTTGTCAGTCTTAAGGTGAGACTATTGACTGGTAGATCTGAATTTAAGGAAAAAGAAAACTTACATTAGTTGGAGGGAGTTCTGAAACACGACTGTCCGACTGGCTGTAGAAGTTATTGGATTCAGTGATCTCAGAATGCCTATTATTCCCGAGCTCACAGTTTACCCACTGGCTATCATCAATTCGAGTAAGGAATAGGCTCTTCACCTCTTCATACTGTGACGCAAAATGTGCCACCACGGCTTCCCTCAAACACTCGGGTATCAACTCCATGACTGAATTGATTTCACACCTCATTAAACGGATGTTGATTAGTTCATTTTCTGATTTCCTGGCGAACTCCTGAGGGTTGAACTATAATCTAACAGAGTTGAGAGATAATGTAACACAACATCTTTCTTTGGTGTCTATAATATGAAACAGGTGGCTAAATTGGCTCCGTCAGTAGTAAACTAAACGTGGCAATTTTGACTCACACACTTGCGAATCAGTAGTAGATTTTAATTATGTTCAAAGATTAGAATATTGTTGTACCACTAAAGTTATTCTAACCATAACACATTAACTATTTAAAAAGTTTTAAACATACAGAAGTTATTGCAGACCAACCAAAGACCCAGCTAATTCTGACCTGGCCAAAATGACCCTTATAGACCCATTACCCTTTACATTACATATCTGTGTAGTTTTTCCAACAAAAATTTGAAAACTAAACCAACGTACAATTAGTAAAGTATTATTTTAAAATAGTTTGAGTAAAGAAAAGTAAATAAACAACGTACAATCATGTTTAACATCCGTAAAAAGAATCGACTTGTCACTTATGAATGTTATGCCTTTCAAAATGAGCATTACATAGATTTAAATAAAAAAATATATCTAAGTTCCTTATTTAGAAATACCAAAAAACATGCATCATACTTTGTGCTTATAAGAAACTTATCAATTACTTGCTAATGCCAATTGTAAAATAGTTGAAGAAACACTGGTATTAATTACTTGCTAATGCTTTGTCTCTAGTAACTTTAATATATATATACAGCTATTGCGAGCACATATGGTTTAGTTAAAGATTAATCCTTAACTACACTATTATGATAAAAAGAGAAAAAGAATAGTGCAAGGAGACCTTAACACAATATAACTGCAAAACAGTCGGATGATTTCGCATAGCTTTTTAAATCTTAGCAATAGTCATATTAAACCGGGCTATCTAACATCCTGCTGCATAAGACGAACATAAAAATAAGAATGCATATTAATTAAAGTCCAAACTTCAAACAACTTATGCAGCATCAATGAAAATGAGCCAAATAAAGCGAGGTTCACATAAGGGTTAAATGTGGCCTTTCTTTTGATTTGGACTTAAGACGCAACATAATAATTAAGTTCAAGGTACATAAATCATCCATTTACGATAAGAAATTTACATTATTTGAAGAGATGAGAGTAGAAGATAAATTATAAATTATAAAAATACAGTATTCAAAGATTAGTATTTCTTTACATTCGAACAACTCCTTCAGCTCTTAGCATTCACACATTTCCATTTTAAACATTAATTTACATTCTTATGTCTCCCATAACTAATCATATTGGCTTGATAGTCAATACCACAAATTAACTAAAAGAACAGCTACAAGTTCTTTATCAATACTTGTTCTCTGATCATATAACCAAAAGCGCAAACATGGAATAAACATTACATACAGTTTTATAACTTTTCAAGTATTAGTGGCCAAATGGACGAAATAAATCACGGGTCAAAATGGATAAACAATATGAGTTTAATTTTAAATGGATAATAGACGGATAATAATTCTAAAAAAATTAACGACTAAAAGAGTAAAAAAGTGGTTGACATGTATATGCAAAGATGGGTTTTTCAACGTGTAACTGTTACATCAGTGAATATCAATATTCAAAATATGATGTAACACCATGGATAATAATATCACATTTCCTAATTAAGGGTTCATTGCTAATGAGTTTAGGTACGATCATAACCTTTTTTTTACTAATACTAAATCTCATTTGCACCTAAATAACACAATTTAGAAGCAAAGAAAAAGTTTATAGCATACCTATAATAGTTCTCTTATCTTAGGCATTTAATCAAATAGTTGTTGCACGCTCCACCAAACATCCATCATCAAGCACTTGACACTGCAATTAACCACAATACAACCTGAAAATTTTCAAATTAAACTATTAATCATCAACAAAAAGTCGTACCTTTTTATCATAGATAAACTAATAACCTAAAACAAAACCAAAACCTATAACACTATCTTAGTATACATTAGAACATACGGTTAAAGTGAATTAGTAGTAAAAAAAACATACCAATGGATCTGTGTATGTAGGACGCGGTAAAACTGAACATAGTTTTGGTGTCCACGTTTATACATACGTGGTGAATAGCCGAACTGATCTTGTCGATAGAACCCTAATTTTGGATTTGAAATTGAATTTTAGATGAAGTGTTTTTCTTTGAAAGTAAATATGACAGCCGATTTATTTGAGATAATATTAAAGAGGAGTTATGTGTTTGACCTTTTCAAGCCCTTTAAAATTAGTTGATTGGTGTATTTTAAATTTTGAATGCAAACAGAGTAATGGTTGTATATTAGTTAGGGAATGCAATTTTGTATCACACTATGTGGATTGCTCCACTGGTTGAGTTGCTCATTTGTGGACGTCAAGACCAGTGTTCGAATCTTGCAAGTTACAGATTTTTTACATTATTTACCGGAAATAGTGCCTAGTCACCATTTCCACCTCATCAAATGAAGTGCCATGTCAATATTAAAGTGTCTAGTCAGCATTAATGACGTGTCAATGTAGTCCCATATATATGTATAGATTTCAAAGTCTCATAATTGCATATATCCAATCAAAACTCATAATTACATATATATATATCTTTCCAAAGCCTTAAAAATGTCATATATATATCCAACCAAAACTCATAATTGCATATATATCCTTTAAAAGCATTAAAATTATCATATATATTCAAATGATTATTTTAATAGAAAAAATGTCTAATAATTATAATTGATATATAAAATAACGATTGTACCCTTATACTTATTAAATTATTATTTTTTATTTATTATTATTTTTTAACAATTACAAAATATCCTTAAACCATTTTTTAAGAAAAGAAAGAATAACCTTATTCGACGATTCAACCGTGTTCGTTATTGACGAATCTTGAATAAGAATATCAACTGCACAATCTATCGTTCCATCTAAGCATAAACTCCTATATATATATATATATATATCTATATATATATATATATATATATATATATATATATATATATATATATATCAAATGACATAATAAAATTCAAACCAATAAAAAGATATTTTGTAATTGTAAAAAAAAAATTAAAAAAATAATCGTCATTTTATATATCAATTATATTATTAGACATTTTTTTATTAAAATAATCATTTGGATATATATAACAATTTTAAGGCTTTGGAAGGATATATATGCAATTATGAGTTTTGGTTGGATATATATGACAATTTTAAGGCTTTGGAATGATATATATGCAATTATGAGTTTTGGTTGAATATATATACAATTATGAAGCTTTGGAGGGATACATATGCAATTCCCCTAATATTTTTATTATTTCTTTTAAAATTATGAATTATGAAAAATAAAATGTATTTTAACAGGAAAAAGTTTATGCTCGTAAAAAATAATGGTCTACGACTAGAGTTATCATAAAGAAAACAAAGATGTATGAAATGACCGATGTACACTTGTTAACTAACATGTTAAATAAATTTGATGGTGTATAATGAGTTTTTCTAAAGTAAAAGAAACAGAATTTGTTTTAACTGATAGTTTATAGTGTATTTATAGTTTTTACTCAAATAAAAATTAGCTTATAAACATATAACACACCTTTGTGGTAAAACAGGTAAACGGATGAGGTTTATTCTATGATTTAAGATCATTTGAGGACAAAAGATTATTTACATACTAAGGGATCAATCTCCACCCTCCATTTTTATTTGATCTAATGGATGAGATTAATCCCAACAATTTAAAAAACCCACTTTCATCATTTTTTTTCAAATATTAATATCTTTTAAACCGTTAATCGTTAAGCGAAAAAAAATATATCATTGCGACGAGCATTTAATTGTCTTTCTATAGATAGGCACTTTGATATAATTTCGAAAAAAAAAAATTTCGTATTTTTCAAGTTTTTTTTTTTAGTTTTTTCGTTTTTTTACGTTACTGAAATTTGCATTAAAAAATCATATATGATACTACCTCCGTCCCATATTGACTGTCCCGTTTGACTTTTTTAAGTCTTTCTTTGTCAACTTTAACCTTAAATATTTTTGTTTGTGTTATATAATATTTGATGAAAGTTATATCAATGAAAATACATTTAAACCCTCATTCTATTAATATATTTTGCATCTAGTATTATATAACACAAATAAAAATATTCAAAGTCAAAGCTGAAAAAGAAAGACTTTGAAAAGTCAAACTGGATAATTAATATGGGACGGAGGGATTAAAACACTAATTTGAATATCACATGTGATATTAGTGTAATATCATATACTAGACTATAGACCCGCGAATTTCGCGGGTGGCAAAAAAAATCCCATTATATGTAAGATACTCTAACAAAGTAAGTTGCAAATTGAAGTACCAACATTACATGTTGTACAAAGAGAGAGTGTACACTGTACTTAGAAGCATAAGTATCTCATAATCAAACCATGTAACACATGTATTTTTCATAAGATATAGAGATTACAGGGTACATAATGGACTTTTGGGTTGCATTTTAAAGGTCCACTTCAAATACGGGATGAATAATTGCGTGAACTTTTCGCCTAGGTTGATTTCCTTAGGTTTGTGCAAGATCAGCCATACCCACTTTCATACTTGGTCGAATTCCTTAGGTTTGTGCAAGATCAGCCATACCCACTTTCATAGCCTGAAATGTCGAAATAGACAAACATCATTATATAGGCCTCTTATTTTTTGTTTAATTGAACTTTGTTCATCTTAAGATATAAAAAACAACAATAGACTTCATATTAGCACGGAAAGAATCTTTTTTACAAATCTATAAACGGTTATTGAGACATCCCTGAAATAATATTGCTTGTGTCATGTAAGTAGTAAAAAAATAAACATCAGCAGCATGAAACTTACATAATGAGATAAAAGTGTTAGCGCCTTAGCGGGTTGCGTAATCGACCCGGTTTGACCTGCAAACAAAAGTACCTAAATCAACAATATCATAAAACGTACTTGTTTTGACCCGCACATAAAACAACATTACTATTATAAATAGAGTGAGGTTATTTTGCAAACCAAACAATATTCATATACCAAGGGACAGATCCCAAGCGTCCATCTACATCTCACCCAACGGACAAGATTAAAGAACCGTTTCTTTAAAAACACACGGAGGGGCAATCTCGTAAATTAACAACCTCACACCAAACACACCCGTCCCCCTCATTTCTATCATTATCAATCTCTCACCAAACACACAATACTCAGTTACTCACATAGAAAACCGATCAAAATCTATCATATCAACCGCAAAACAAACCCTAAATCTACTAAATCAACTGTAAAATCACAAAAAAATGAAAGAAAAGGACGCGGTGATGATATACTCAAACAATACGACACAAAAGACGGTTCCGATGAACTTCCGATAAAAAACTGCTTAAAAAATGGGCGAAAAAAGCGGTTAAAAGTATGATAATACATCTTCGTTGATTTAAACACATATTTTACTATTATTTACTGTTATTTATGCTTAAATAATGATCCATGTGGTTTATATAGTTTATGTAATTTTATAATGTTTAATGAATATTTATTGAAGCTATTGTCATTTTTTTGAAGAAAACTGTGATTCGAAAGTAGGTTTTCACCAGTTATAGAGATATTGTTGATGTTATTGTAAATAAAAGTGAGGTTAGAAGGCTTAGAAGAAGGTAAAGCCTGCGGCCGAACCTTCTTTTTAGCCGCAAGCATAGCCTTCGGCTAAGCCGCAAACAATGCTTTCGGATTTGCCGAACCCGTAGACTGCAACTAAGCCTTCAGATAAGCACTAAGCTAAGCAAAAGGCTATGCCTGCATTTGACTTTAAAATAAACTTGGGATAAGAATTTGGCTAAGTATATCACATATGATATAGTAAAAAAAAAATGAGTCTATAAGTTGAAATTAAGTTGATATTTCTGTGATGATAGGCTAAGTCTAAGGGAAAAATAACATAAATACTATAAATTTGAAACTTTTTATGTGATGAAAAGTTATGAATGTACGACACAACTTATATGTGATTTATAGACAAGTAATCTACTAATCTCATCGCATGTTTGGTATATAAGTCATGAGTCAAATCCTTCAAATTACACCCATTGAATGCCAATGACATTTCTTCATAAGCATCATCATCAACCTTCCTATAATCATCCATCATTGTGTAGTAAACCATCCTTCCTTCCTTGTTTAATGTCAAATGCTATTAACGGGTCTTAACTAGCAAACGGGGAGAGGAGCCGATTGACATCCAGGCGGCCACTTAAGCCGTCCAATTTGGATGAATTTTAAACTAAAAGGCAAAGTATAACAGGGAGAGAAATCGCATGTGATTTTTTACTGGTTTTTGTTATAAGCAATAGTCAATGCATTATCATATGTGATATAACACTTATTACGACGCATGTTATATCACATGTGATTTTCAGAAAAATCACATGTGATATTTTTACTAGTTTTAGTAATAAGAAATAAACAATGCATGATCACATGTAATATAAAAATTATTACCTGACGCATGTTATATCACATGTGATTTTCAAAAAAATCACATGTGATTTTTTACAAGTTTTTGTAATAAGAAATAATCAATGCATGATCACATGTGATATATAAAATATAATACCAGACACATGTTATATCGCATGTGATTTTCAGAAAAATCACATGTGATTTTTTACTAATTTTCCTAATAAGAAAGAAAAGCTCGATGCAAAGCCGTCGGCTTAGCCACGAGCATAGCCTTCGCCATGGCTAACATTTGACACGATAAACCGATGATATAACTTCGAACTTCTTATATTGCTTATCACATATGATGATTAACCTGCATATACTTGGTTACTAAAATATTAATTTGTTTGTTAGCGATATCATTTGTTGATTTATAAGAACGGACCAAAAATATGATAGAAGGGAAGTTGATGGACACAAATGAAAAGAAGTATGAAGCTTTTAAGAAAACATGACAAGTGTGTTCAAAATGAATCCTGATGATATGGCAATGAAACATGTTCAACTTGTAATAAATAATCTAACTTATTATGTTTGTTAATTGATTTGATTTATTTGTATATGATTGAATCTAAGTTTCTTTCAAATTCATATAGGCATTCGTCCCTATCATCGCGCATGAACACTACTATCTAGTTGTTTTCAATCTCAATAAGGGACTTCGGATAATTGATAACTCGACTTGGATGCCACATATGATTCAAAATACAAACAAGCGTGCGATCTTCTGATAAGTATGATGATCAAGATGGCAACAAAGATGTTGATGCATGAAGTGAAGATCCACAGAAATAAGATAAGTGATAAAGCACACTAGTTTGCTAAGGAAAACATGGATGTTCAAAAAAGGCAGGACTTAATAAATGAAAATATCCACAAGAAAAAACAAGAACAGGAACCTGTACGTGTAGAAGATGAAGGTTAGCTACTGACGCCAGTTGGAATTTAGGCATACTTATTGAAGCACGGCTGCAAAAGACAATAGTTTAAAACTTAGTTTCTGTAACATGACGTATGTCGTGTCTTTCCCTTGAAATGTGTTGGTACAATGCCGTATGACAGCTTAAGTTTCTAGTTGAAGTTTAACTTCTGATACTATGTTGTCATTGCTTATAGAAAAATGAGAATGGCGAAACATCTACGGATGTCATTTTGGATACTATGATTTGTTCTTTTCGTTTTATTGCACCATTTGTAATCACTTATGTGTATATCCGAAAGATATCAGATGTGATATTATAAACAAAACAAAATATCATATATGATTCCTTTGAAAGTTAACAACATGGTGTTAAATCACATATGATTTCACTAACATATCAGATGTGATATATAATGATTGATATTCTGTGCGATTAAATGAAACCAAAATCAAGTAAATGAAACCAAAATTCTACGGATGTCATTTTGGATACTATGATTTGTTCTTTTCGTTTTATTGCACCATTTGTAATCACTTATGTGTATATCCGAAAGATATCAGATGTGATATTATAAACAAAACAAAATATCATATATGATTCCTTGAAGTTAACAACATGGTGTTAAATCACATATGATTTCACTAACATATCGATGTGATATATAAGATTAATATTATCAGACGATTAAATGAAACCAAAATCAAGTGAATGAAACCAAAATCAAGTAATGATTGATATTCCTGCGATTAAATGAAACCAAATTCAAGTATCAAGAAATTCTAACACTTGTTCATATTAAAAATCAAACAATCAACCATAAAAAAGGTATTCTTACTCAAGTATCAGTTGCTAGATATATAAAGTACTAAAAAAGTAAACAAAGCGGACAGTTTGATGAATGAAAATAATGACTATAATCGGTTAATGATCACATATATTATCCGACCAACTCTTCTTCTTATGATGTATACTTCTTACGGCATGTTCCCTTGTTATGACCGTGTACCTCTCTGCATATGGAACAACCATTATTCTTCATACTTTCTTCAACAACTCTCTTCCCCTTACATTGTAAAGTATGATTTTTAATCAATGTGTCAGCCCAAATTCACCTTAAAAAATATACCTTCATTCAATCAATGTGTGAGGCCAAGCAAACGAGTTCTTTTTCGATGTCGGTTTCAAATCATCACTGCAGGATAATGAAATGTTGTTTTAAATTTAAAATTAAGAGACTAGAAAGAACAAAAAAAAAAGCACATTGACTCAAACCCAAGAGCCACGCCTGCTCTAAAGATTCAACAAAATTGAAACAATTTGACCCAACAGTTAACTCATAATTTTCGTATATGTACTCACAAAATAGGATTTGAATTCTACGGTTCAGTTCGTCTTAAACAATACCTTTAAACTGATAAACAATCAGTATCCCATACCGACAAGCCAACTTATTTAAATGTCAGCCTGGTCAAATCTAAGGTTCATCTTGAACAATACATTTAAACTGATAAACAATCAGTATCCCATACCGACAAGCCAACTTATTTGAATGTGAGCCTGGTCAAACTTTTGGCCAGCAAATGGTATAAGTCAAACCATGGACATCCCTAGCAGGAGATAGTGTTTGGATGTGTTTTTTTTATTAAGGATCATGGTAATTAGTTGTTTTATTGTTTGACAAATTTTGATTGTCTATCAAATCTAACTGACACATAAAATGTACAAATAATGACTTTTGAAAATGAGATACTCATTGTGATATGGAGTAGAAGTATCAAATATTCTACAATGTAACTATGTATGTTCATAATAGGATTAACAACACACAATGACAACTTACAATAATAATATGTTTGCTGGTACAAGTGTTAAGAGTCTGCTTATGAGTCTGCTGCAAAAGAATTATAATGGGTCTGCTGCAACTATATGGTTTCAAGTGATCTATTGTCTGCTGGTACAAGTGTTAAGAGCCTGCTGCAAGTGAAAATTAATGGGTCTGCTGCAACTATATGGTTTTAAGTGATTTATTGTTCGATGTATATGTTTCTGTGATGACTATCCCTGTGGCTATATGGTTTTAAGTGATTTACTTTTTTAATACAGGAATGATCAAAAGTAACTAGTTAGAACCACTTCATATCGACTTACATCCAACGTAAACACGCAACTATTTGCAACAAATTTAGTTACAGGTTATCTAAACAGCGTGCGGTCCGATCATCTAGATATGAACTAATTCGCACAAATACAATGAGAATATGTCTATATACATCATTACCGATCAAAATTAGAACCGCTTCATTTCGACTCACATTCAACGCAAACACCGCAACATATTCGGTTTACTCATTCATTATCTAAACAGCATGAGGTCCAATCATGTATAAATAAACTCGTTAAACAATCTCACACAAATACAGTTACTATACGCGCGTGTACTTTATCATCGATCAAAATTAACCGATTAGAATCGCTTTATTTCAACTTATATTCAACGCATTCACGGAGCGATTCACAAACAAATTCAGTTACACATTCAGATATTTTCTAAACACTTAAAACAACATAAGGTCCGATCATCTAGATATCAACTAGTTCAACAAATTCACACAATATTTAACGAATCACTTTCAAACTTATTTAGAACAACACATGATATACAGTTATAAAACTTCATAAAAATCAGAAACTCAAAATTAGACTTGAACAAAATCATAAAGTTCGTAACTATAAGCTTACTAATAACGTTCAGCGTTTCAATAATGTTTTCGTATGCAAGATAATCTCTTCTGTAACATCTCCCTCAGTCGCAACCACATAGATGATTAAATCGTGATTGTTTATATAAATCGTTGTTGTTGATTAACGTAATGATAGAGAAAAGTTCCATACGAAACAAGATTTATCTAAGGAACAAATCACAAGATCTCAGCCATCCATCCTCCTTCCATCCAACGGTTTAGATTAATCACTCTTTTAAAATAAAAATATACTTAAGGTTATTATAGTCTTTTTAAAAGTAAATTAATCACCCACAACTGTCACATAACACAAACACACTCACTCACTCTCAAATGCTCTCACCCCCAAATCAGATCTCAAACGCTCTCACCATCGAAAACCGTCGCCAAACCACCGCCAAACCCTAATCGCTATTCATGTCAAATTGATCAAAATCAACACTATTCAATGGACATACGAGATGAATCGAACGAAATAGAAGAGGTATGCGTTTGATCCAGAGTCTGGATTTTTCTAGTTATGGATTTTTCTAGTTAGGCTTAGAATATGCTTTATTGTGTATGTGGTTGTTGGGAAATTGTTGTGCACATGCCGGTGGTTGGAAAGAAAACTTTAAATTGAAGGAAGCCATATTGGATATGATTCTTCATACGAACTAGTTATAAACTTGTAATTTTGATATATTATATACGCGTACACGAGGTGTTCGACGAAATGTGCAAATGAGTTTTTTGCTTTTTTTTTTTGTTTAAAATGTCGTGAATTGTTCTATATATATTTAGAGTGTAATCCAAGTGTTCGTTGAAATGTTTGAGTAAGTTATGTATTTTGAAAAAGTATAATCTTGACCTTAAAAAAGATTCTTTTCTTACTCACCTTAAAACGTATAATCTTGATATGGGTAAATTAGTAAACTAAAGAGAACTTGCAACTTTTATGACCAACAAGATACTTAAAACTCATGGTAAAAAATAAAGATTAATGTCATGATGAATGCATGAAATAAGCAAATATTCTGAAAGTCATCAACCAAGCTGGATGTATTCCTTTCAAACATGGCTTCCTGTAAAGTCCACCAGTAATCTCATCGGATTATCAGAATCCCATGGGATTTATACAAAATCCCATGGGATTTATACAAATCACAAATGAATTTTTACGAATCCCGTGGGATTTTTTTACGAATCCCGTGGGATTTTTCTGGACGGAAATTTTGAAAAAAAAAAGTTCGTCTTTTTACGAATCCTGTGGGATTTTTTTACGAATCCCGTGGGATCTTTCTGGACGGAAATTTTGAAAAAAAAAGTTCGTCTTTTTAAGAATCCCGTGGGATTTTTTTACGAATCCCGTGGGATTTTTTTACGAATCCCGTGGGATTTTTCTGGGTGAAAATTTTGAAAAAAAAGTTCGTCTTTTTACGAATCCCGTGGGATTTTTCTATACGGAAACTTTGAAAAAAAAAATTCGTCTTTTTACAAATCCCGTGGGATTTTTCTAGACGGAAATTTTGAAAAAAAAAATTCGTCGAAAGTATATAAAAATGCATATCATTAGAAAGAGGATTTTTTTCTCGTCGCGATGGTGTATTTTTTGTAGCTTGAAGATTTACCGTTTGAAAGATATGTTGTTTTTTAAAAAAAGGTGGAAAGTGGGTTTTTATAGAATTACATTTCTACCCTTCCTTTGTTAATTTTTACTTTGATCTCATCCATTGGATGAAAAGAAGATGAATGGTTGAGATCTTATGATTTGTTCTTTAGATTAGATGTGTTTTGTATTGATCTTACCTCCGTAATGATAATGGTGATATTGAGCAGGGATCATTTTGATGATCGATTGATGAATTAAATGGTGAAATTAGGGTTTCGATCTGGTTATGGAAACGCCAGAGGAGAAAACACACATTTTGTGTGTGTAAAAAATGACTTTAAAAGAGGGATATTTTTAAAATATGGTTTACATATTGACGAAAGTGCCCTTGTAGTGCAAGTTATTTTGTTTAATCACATCCATTGATCAAAATGAATGAAGGGCGGGGATTAATCCCTTCATATGTAAACAAAGTTTTGTCCTCAAATGATCTTATATCTTATAAATATCAGTTAAACAACTATAAAGGAAAAATCTAAGTTTCGATCTTCCTAAGTAATCATGTGTTGATAGATGGAAAATAGTACTTACGCCTCAACGATTGGTGAAAGCAAACTAATTAACTTAGGAAGTGAGCTGAGAAGAGGCTCCTGCACATAAACATGATACATCACACACTTAAAACTAAAAAATAAAAAGGTTCTCTTATTTACCTTCTTTATTCGTTACCCAATCACGCCGGTCAATTCAATTAGAATTTCATCCGACCTAACTTGAAGTAACTGTAGAATTTTCATATATTAGTATTGCCATCGTCATAACAGAGATAGGAAACCATGTTTAAGTACACATACCTTAGCAAGGGCATCTAAACAGTATTACATCTTGGTAACCTGCGTCCCCCCGGAAGTCGTACAAGAATCACATACAAACTTCATGAACCAAGAATTGAATCAAACCAAACTGTACAAGACCTTGAACCGTCTATGGGAACACGTTTCACATGCAACATGAATTTAAAACCCATGTATCAGATAAAAGTTACTGTTGCTGCATTTGCTTGACCAGCACGACCCTAAGAGGTTGCATTTTTTAAGAAAGTACAATATGTTTAATTGATTTATTAATTAAAGGAAAGAGTCGTAGAGATAACATACCGTTTTAGATTTTTCTAATGTACGTTTGCTATAAACAGCAGGCGCAGCTGCAACCACGTTTTTAGTAAAAGCTCCTGAAGTAAGGTTGTCATAAGAAAGTCAGAGGATGATACATCAAAGGTAAGTTAGATGGCAAATGCTTGCTAGATTATTTTCACTCTAATAGTCTAATTAATCAAAGCTTTTGAAGCTGTAATTTAGTTGAAAAACAGCAAAAGGTTTACATTCGTCACTGATTAGCTGATCATTGTGTTTCAATAAGCAAATGCATATCTTGTATATTGCATTTCGTTGCATGTGATTATGACATTCACATTATTCTAAATACCACAATAAGCAGGTTAAATAACTAATACCAAACACCCCAAAAGTTAACTGAATTAGTTTTACCACTTCGTCATAGCTAATTAGAATAGGGTGTCATCTATAAACACTAACCCGTAAGTACAGAGATCTATATAAAATGACCCTTAAGAAGACATTATCTATATTGGTTTTCTTTCAGTATACATAAGTGTTTGTTAGAGGAAGCCTAATAGATATTATCTATTATGTTCAAAGTGTAAAAGAAAACAAACAATTGGAACAGGTATACTATATAAACTGATCCTTAAGTACATATAATCATAATCAAATTCCCTGTACCCAAATTCACTTTTTTACGCAATGCCAAACACCCTCTGATGTTTGTTATCACTCTCACATTCCGGTAAGTTGCTACTATCTTCCGTACGAAACACCCTCCTACAGAAATAATAACAAAAAAGCTATAAAAAATATTTAAAATTAACAGAGTATAACATGCTTTGGAGTATAATAGTTTTTTGAATCACACTTTTTTTCTCTTGAGCAAAAGAAATAATATAAGAACACTAAATTGTTCATGCACAACAACAAATAGTTAAAATATTTTTAAACACTACATCTTTTGAAACAGTTGCTCCAACTTCTCTTGTATCATATATTCATATTACCCTTTGACATGATTTAGATTTAAGACTATAAAAACATAATTGCAATCGAAACAGCCTGTGACAACTAATATACCATACCTAGGACCACATTCTAGCCAACAATCTTGAACATGGTTTCAAGAATAATTTATTGCAAGTTAAGTATAAAACTATAAAAACTTTTGCCCATGATTACTACCCGTAATCCAAGCTAGTGTTCCTATGAAAAAACTCAAACCCATGATGTAGAAGTCATTTAAGAAGAAGCCATAAAAGAACTACGCAGTGGCATAAATAGTTAGAAAGAATGAGAGGCCTAAAGGCATGTACTCCACACTTTTTGTCCTAATCACTTTCCTTTGCATAAATGAAAATGAATCATATTCTGAGTTTAGGCTTGATGAGATGTATAAAAGTTTATTAACCATAAGCAACAGTAGATGGTCGAACTTTGTTACGAACATATTCAAAGGACCTAAAGTCAAAGCCGAACAATGAGCCACCAATGTCATTGCATTTAACGACTTTGGTTATCCGGTAAAAACTAATTCAATACTTGTGGGCAACAACATGGTGCTTTCCATATCTTTCAGTTACACCATCTACTATGAACCATCATACAAATTAAAATCACACAATCATACAAATTAAAATAAAGATTCAAATTAACAAAACCCCTAAAATGAATCATCACAACAAAACCCCTAATATGAACCATCATAATATGAACCATCATTAAAAATAATAATAATAATAATAATAATAATAATAATAATAATAATAATAATAATAAAAATAAAAATAAATATGAATCGGGTAAAAAAAATTAATAAAAACAAATTATTTACCTTTATCAAATGAATAAGTAATCTGAAACATCAAAAAAAAGGCCCAATGATCTTTGTTTCATGCTGTTGGTACAAAAAAATTCAATACTGATGATATGGATAAACATAAGGTACTTTAGATGGATCGTGGTTTTTGAATAAAAGATTTGTGAATTTAGAAACATTATAAAAAAAAGAGTAAATTACACCGTTCGTCCTTGTGGTTTGCGTTGACCGCAGGGTTTAGTCCTTTGACCAAAAAAATTGCACCGTACGTCCTTAAGTGTGAAACGTCATGCGTCGTTCGTCCCTCCTTCCAACTGGGCCCACTAACGGTCGTTAAGTCACTCTACATGAGGGTATTTATGTCTTTTGAGTGCAAGTGAGGGTTAAGTGGTCATTCTACCCTTATGACCCACTACTGCTAATAATCATCATTTAATATTAAAGTATTCATATTTGCCCAACCACCATTAATCAAACTCCTCTATTTTTTTCCCATCTTCATCCACCACCACCCAATCACTCCAACCAATTTCCAGATATCCATTCCTAAAAGTATCTACCCAAAGATATTTAAATATTTATCATCATAAATTATACACATAAACAAAAAATCTGGAAACAATAATAGACATCAAACATCTAATTATGAACAAAACCGAGTTGTTGTGGAGGCGTTGGTCCAAATAATTCAAAACACACATCAAACCCACACACACGCACAATAGCAGCTCCAAACTGCACAACAGCAGCTCCAAACTCAGATTCAAACTCACCCGACCAAATACCAATATTCCGGCCAAATCAAAAGCCACGAACACCAACACCCCCATCCCCATATCCAAAACACTAATCACAATAAAAATCCATATCCAAATCATTATCAAATCCGTATCTAAATCCCACAATTAAACTTTGAAATTATCTTTAAAAAAAACGCAAATGATGTAACTGAGCAATCCAAACACCATCGAAATAATAGATGTAACATGATGTTATGATAAATGGTTTTATAATGTATACACGCAACAAGAAAATGGTGTAGCAGCGGATATGGGCGGTGGACGAGGCTGTGGATCTGGTTGGTGGTGGCGGTGGATGTAGATGGTGTAGCAGTGAATATAGGCGGTTGATGGTGGCGATGGATACAGTGGTGGAGTGCGGCAAGGGATTGGTAGGTTGTGCGGATCTTGATTTTGTATATTGAAGTATATTTTGATTTTGTATATTGAAGTATAATTTTTATTTGTGTGCTTAAAAAAGCTGTGAAAAGAAAAGAAAAGAAATGGTGATGAGTGATGGTGGTTGGAAATAATGGTGTATGAAAGAAGAAGATGGAATAAAAAATGAGGGGAAAGTGTTTTAGATGATGTCTTTTTTAAGATGGAGATATTGAAGAAGATGAAGGTGGGTGAGAAAGTGTTTTGAGATAATGATAAAGAAGATAAGGTAAAGAGAAGAAGATGATGTCTAAGGGTAAAATTACCAAAATACCCTCATGTGGGAATCACGTGTGGCCATTTAACGACCGTTAGTGGGCCCAGTTGGATGGAGGGACGAACGACGCATGACGTTTCACACTTAAGGACGTACGGTGCAATTTTTTTGGTCAAAGGACTAAACCCTGCGGTCAACGCAAACCACAAGGACGAACGGTGTAATTTACTCTAAAAAAAAATATGATGATACCAAAACGGCAAAAAGAACGGGATGAAGTCATGATGTAAGAGCACACGGTATGGAGATAATTTAACATGCCAAATATCTATTTTTCGTGCCATTGGTGAGCCAAACCATACAACCACTTGTGCCATTCGTGAGCCAAAAGTATTTGAGCCATTCCAATGGCTCAAGCCATTTGTGATGTTTAGTGTTTTTTTTGTGTGTATTGTGAGTGAGTGGGTATTTTTAGTGGGGTATTTTGTGGGACCCAATAACATGTTAGTGGTGTGTTATGAGAGAGGGTGTTTTAATTATTGGTGAGTTATTGGAAGGTGTATGATGTGGCGCCGAGGTGGCATACCAATAACGTGTTATTGGTATCCATGATACCTTGTGCTCTAAGCAGAAATATGTCGCGTGTATATATGACGTCAAGATATGACGTCAGAATAAGGAGGGGTGTCATTCAAAAATCTTTTCTTTTATTAGAGTAAACTACACCATTCGTCCTTGTGTAATACGTTGACCATCAAGTTTCGTCCTTTGACCAAAAAAATTGCACCGTTGGTCCTTAAGTGCGAAACGTTACTCAGCGTTGGTCCCTCACTTTAACGGGCTCATCTAACGCCTGTTAAATCTCCCCATGTGACATCCTCATGAGAGTATTTTGGTCTTTTTATCATCACTTTCTTAACATCATCTTCTTCTTCCTTTATCTTCATCCAAACATTCTAACAACACCACTAACAAAACCACCATCATTATCTCACCACCACCACCACCACCATTATCACCATAATCTATCACCAAACACAAAATCCATTTTCAAATCTCATTTTCATCCACCACACTCGATATGTTCATCCACCCACATATCCATTACTGCAAATATTCACCCAAATATATTTAAATCTTTATTTCCATAAGTTAATATCAAACATCAAATCATAACACATAAACCAACAATCTGAAAACAACAATATACATCAAACCTCATATTATGAACAAAAAAACTAACACCGGACACTAACTAACCTTTGAAATCGAGTGAACTTTGCGACCAACAAGAAGTTTTGATCTTTCAACTTATATAAATAATTAACAAATACCACAAATTGTGGCAGATTCACATCCTCACCATAAATTCTTGAACACAAACATCTCACACACCACTTCAAATTCAACACTTTTCAATTATAATTCAATCCAACACAAACCCTCGTGACCATCATCATTATCATTATAGATCTGATTGCTCAAGATATTTATCTAGACGGATGGTTTGTCAACATCGGCGTTTCCAAGGTGGTGGCCGCCGGTTTTGAGGTGGTGCCGGAAGTTTACGACGTCATCACCATCTTCATTGATTTGCGAAAACACCCATCTACACTACACTGGTCTCATCATCATACAACAAAACCTATATTAGGATATAACCCTAAACAGTTAAGCATGATTTACTTATGTTACAGGAAATGATAGAATTTATTATATGGGTTTCTAAAATAAATAGTATATGTTTTAGTAGATGAAATGGGTAAACAGTGGATCTAGTGATTTTTTATTGAATTAATTGATGTAATATGCAAATTGTATTGATTTTACAAGAATGGATACACGTGTTTGAGAAGATAAAAAATTAGATAGAGAAAGAAACAACAGTAGAGAAAAAGAGACCGGGAAAGTAGAGACCTGGACTAAGAAGAAAAAGTAAATTACACCGTTCGTTTGTAGACTGGGAAAAAAATAATTTTGTTTTTGGATTTATGTTTGGTGATTTTAATTTGATTTAAATTGGATTAAATTTATTTATGTTTTTGAGTGGGTGGATGAACATATCGAGTGTGGTGGATAAAAATGAGATTTGAAAATGGATTTTGTGTTTGGTGATAGATTATGGTGATAATGGTGGTGGTGGTGGTGAGATAATGATGGTGGTTTTGTTAGTGGTGTTGTTAGAATGTTTGGATGAAGATAGAGGAAAAAGAAGATGATATTAAGAAAGAGATGATAAAAAGACCAAAATACCCTCATGAGGATGTCACATGGGGAGACTTAACAGGCGTTAGATGAGCCCGTTAAAGTGAGGGACCAACGCTGAGTAACGTTTCGCAGTTAAGGACCAACGGTGCAATTTTTTTGGTCAAATGACGAAACTTGATGGTCAACGTATTACACAAGGACGAATGGTGTAGTTTACTCCTTTTATTATATATAAAGATGATATGTAATATCACATGTGATATCACATGTGATATTACATATCATATATGATATTACACTAATATCACATGTGATATTCAAATTAGTGTTTTATCATATATGATTTTTTAATGCAAATTACAGTAACGTAAAAAAGACGAAAAAAAATACGAAAAAACGTGAAAAAAACGAATATTTTTTCTTTTTTCGAAAGTATATCAAAGTGCCCGTCTATAGAAAGATAATTAAATGCTCTTCGCGACAGTGTAAATATTTTCACTTAACGATTAACGGTTTAAGAGATATTTAAATTATAAAAAATAGGTGAAATAATAAAATGTTTTTAATCTCAGCCATTGATTTCTTTTTAAATGGATGGTGGAGATGAATCCCTTGGTATGTGAGAAAAGTTTGGTATATAAAATAACTCTCCTCTTATTCTATTGATATAAAACATAGATTAAACATAAATGTAACTATGTAAGTCCTTGAGTTATGCACACGGCCTAAGTGAAGCACTATCATGTCGTTTTAGACCCTTTCATTGACCACATTTAAATGAGTACTAAGCGAGTTTTAGACTTTATACAATTTATTAGGGTCGTAAACGAATTGAACGTTCAGTAAACAATTCATGAATTGTTATGAAAAAGTTCGTTTATGTCTTTATTTATTAAATGAACGAACATGAATTTTTTTTTGGGCAAATCACCTAGAAATGTAGTTAACTTGCCACTTTTTTCCATTGTATGTAGCATTCTTTTTTTTTTCTCATTCTGTCAATAAACTTCTATCGTTAGTCCTTTGTGTGTACCCGTTACCAAAAAAACATGCATCGTTAGTCCTTTATGCTAACGACCGTTAATAAATAACTTAAAATTTGGTTATCTTACGCTAAACTTGCGTCGTTGGTCCTTTATAGTAACAATCGGTAAAAAATAACTTAAAATTTGGTTTTCTTACGTTTCCGTCCGTTTTTTTTCACGTTTTCGTACGTTTTTACATGTTTTCGTTCGTTTTAACACGCATTCGTCCGTTTTTTCACGTTTTTATCAGTTTTTACACGTTTTCATTCGTTTTTACACGTTTTCGTCTGTTTTTTTCACTTTTCTTCTGTTTTTCCCCGTTTCATTCGTTTTTTCACGTTTTTACCGTTTTGCACATTTTCATTCGCTTTTACACGTATTCGTCCGTTTTTACACGTTTTCTTCCGTTTTTTCACATTTTCATGCGTTTTTACACGTTTTCATCCGTTTTAACACATTTTCGTCCGTTTATGCACGCTTTCATCCCTTCTTACACGTTTTCGTCCGTTCTAACACGTTTTTGTCCGTTTTTTCACGTTTTCATCCGTTTTTACATGTTTTCATCCGTTTTTACACGTTTTAGTCCGTTTTTCACGTTTTCGTCCGTCTTTACACGTTTTGGTCCGTTTTAACACGGATGAAAACGAATGAAAACGTGAAAAAAACAGACGAAACCATGTTAAAACGGATGAAAACGTGTAAAACAGATGAAAACGTGAAAAAAAATAGACGAACCCGTGTTAAAACGGACGAAACCGTGTTAAAACGGATGAAAACATGTAAAAACGAACGAAAACATGCAAAAATGGACGAAAATGTGTAAAAATGGATGAAAACGTGTAAAAACGAATGAAACGGGGAAAAACAGAAGAAAAGTGAAAAAGCGAAAACGTGTAAAAACAAATGAAAACGTGTAAAAACTGATAAAAACGTGAAAAAACGGACGAAAGCGTGTTAAAACGAACGAGCGTGTAAAACGTCAAAACGTGAAAAAAAACAGACGGAAACGTAAGAAAACCAAATTTTAAGTTATTTTTTAACGATTGTTACTATAAAGGACCAACGACGCAAGTTTAGCGTAAGATAACCAAATTTTAAGTTATTTATTAACGGTCGTTAGCATAAAGGACTAACGATGCAGGTTTTTTTGGTAACGGGTACACACAAAGGACTAACGATAGAAGTTTATTGACAGAATGAGAAAAAAAAAAGAGTGCTACATACAATGGGAAAAAGTGGCAAGTTAACTACATTTCTAGGTGATTTGCCCTTTTTTTTTTACCACGTTAGTTTTATTAAATGAACAAAAGTCGTGTTCGTTCATTTATGTTTGTGAACGTCTGATTAGGTGTTTATTACCATTCGTTTATGTTCATTTATTTGTTTATGTTCGTATATCATATATTTAATTATATACTTTTAAAACTGGTTTGTTTAAACAAGACAATACTCATAAAACAAAATATTACGCATAATTTAATAAAGTTTATGTTTGTTTTTCTAGGCTCATTTATGTCCAATCGTTTATGTTCATTTATGGTTCGTTTAGTGTCTTAATGAATGAACATAAACGAACATGAACAACTCATTTTCTTAATAAACGAACATGAACAAGAAAATTTGTATGTATAAATATTTGTGTTCGTTTATTTTTCCGGTTAAAATTAAACAACGAATATGAACAAGCCTCCGTTCGTGTTCGTTCAATTCGTTTACAACCTATCCTTTATAAGAATGCCACGTGACTAACCGCACATCCTTCCAGCCGTGTTGGGTCATTATAATGGGTGTTGAATCTGAGAAATAAAAACTAGGTGTTTGTCTGATGAATTTTGACTGGTTTTATGGATGAAAGTTGAATTTAGTTGTTTTATATGTTACTAGCTTAGAGACCCGTTGACACCGGGTTATTTTTTAAAGAAATAGATAAATGAGATGATAATAAAAGTAATAACGTAAATTTGTTAAATTTAAAATGTGTGTGAGTCACAATCGATTTACAACCATCGCGTTGCCAATCTAAAATAGATTGACTTGAACATAAAATGATGTGTGATTTTAATGATCAATTGAGTTGCTAACAAACCTTGTAACATTATAACCATAGTATAACATAACGTGATTACACCAATGATACATACATGATACAACATGAACCTTGTTCAAAGACCTTCAAGTACTTCTTTATAAACAACATTTGTTGTGGTTTTGGAGAGATTACCATCCTGATCACAAACGACAACCTTCAAACCCCGCTTGCTTTTTACTCTTGATACGGAAACGTACAGTTGTCCATGTGTGAACACAGGATGGGGCAAGTACAAACCAACTTTAGAAAGCGATTGCCCTTGGATTTTGTTGATTGTCATGGCAAAAGATACTGATATCGGATATTGTTTCCTGACAATCTTAAGAGGCAAACGCTTATCTGACGGAGTAATCCTCAACCTTGGAATAATCACCTTTTTCCGAAGTTGGTTCCGTTAATGATCTGCGCCTGAATAGAGGTTCTTGTTAATTTAAGTACTTGAAGTCTTGTACCATTACATAAACCATTTGATTGGTCTATGTTTCTTAACAACATAATCGGCACTCCGACTTTTAAAGCAATCATGTGGTTTGGAACACCTGAGAACTTCAATCAATTTATAAATTCAGGCGAGAAAATAGACTGATCTATGACAGCACCACGTTCACTTTTATCCACGTTGTCACAACTTAAGTAGACCATTTCTTCTCCTGGAAATTTGGCCAACAAATGTTCATTTATAGTGTCGACTAACTCATTTGTGGGTGCCAAAATTGCCTTTTCTTTGTTGTGTTTATATGTACTATAATAAGCTATATAGCTTAAAGACCCGCGGATTTGCGGAGTTTTTAAAGAAATATGAAAATGAGATAATAAGAAAACAACGAACATCAACATGTTTAATTAATATAAAAAAGAAATAATGATACTAATCGTGAATTATTCAACAATCAATTGAGTTTGTAGCATTTAAAATAATAGACGTCCATGCATTGTCATCTCCACATTTGATGGTCTTGAATAGCAAATGACGTCTGTGTGCACTAATCAATATAATAGTCAATGTCCATTCGGTGTACACCCAATAGTCCATAGAAACCTTTAAACAACCGCATATGGTTTTCCGTGTGTGAATACATGCTTTTGTAAAGCTAAAAAAAGTTATGTCTTTATACATAACAGTTTAGCTCCATTAATCCTTAAAGCATAGGTAAATAGGTTCTTACTTGGAAACATCATGGATGTAAAAAAACAAATAAAGAAGAACTAATCTATTATATATATGTGTACATGCATGTTCAGGTTTGATCAAAGGTCTTGAAGTAGTTTTTCATAAACAATGTTTGTATACTTTACATATTTATTGACCGTTTGATCATAGACCTTGAAGAACTTCTTTTTTGATAGGTTACCATCCGAATCTTAAACAACAACCTTCAAACCTTTTTTGCTTTTGACACGTGAAAGAGTCACATATAGCTATCCATGTGTGAAAACAGGACGTGGCAGATACAATTCGAATTTTGAAAGCGATTTTCCTTGGCTCTTGTTTAATGTCATGGCGAATGACGCCGAAATCTTGAATTTTATGTATTTCTAATTTTAAAAGTCATTTTTACTTTATAAGATAGTGACATTTATAATGATGATGATAACAATAACTATAAAAATGTAGGTTTTTTAAAATACATAATTCTAAAAAAAAATCAGTTATATTTGAAATTCAAGTGGCATAGACCAATTATTAAAATTTAAAAAAAGAAAAATGCATAATGCAAGGTTATCATTTTGCCATAATCATTCAGTTTGTCCTAAAGCAACCCGATATAAATGCCAATTGGAAAGGTATTTGATGAAGTTTCTAAAATTGAAACAAAAGTTATCATTTTTAGGCCAATTAGAAAAATGCCAATTAGAAAAATGCATAATGCAAGGTTATCATTTTTAGGCCATAAAGTTACATTTAATTCAATACACGATATACAAAAGTTGAAACAAAATTTGACGTCTCATATATTGCCACGATTCTTCACAAACATCAGATATGGTAATGTTGATTTAAGTTATACCTCTATTATCTAAGCAAAAAAAAGTAAGCAATTTATGGTACCATTAACACCCATTTACCAATTTACTACACATTAAAAACTCATGCTTCTTTAGTGGCCTCATTTGTAGTTGTGGATTATTCGTCTGTAATTGTGACTACATTCTGATGGATGATCAGCAGCTACTGCAGGCCCATTGATTGTGTTGGAGCAGAGACTCAACAATGGTCTCCAAAGTCTTGGTTCAACTGTCAAGTCTTTCTCTTCAAAAGACATTTTTTGCACAAAACACTTGTTTGTTTCTTCATATCTGTGAGAATTAATAACACACACACTGCAACTTCGTACTACTAATTGCTAAAGAAATAGAAAATAGAAGGTGCAACCTAATAGAATAAATCACTTGTAAAAATGATAACAACCCATTATCCTAAAAGATGGTATAAAACCCCAAATTAACCCATAATGTGGATTATGCAAAATTTGAAAGAATGCATATAGGATATGGGTCGTGTAAACTTACGAATCTTTAAGGGCTCCGAAAGCAAGATTGACACATCCATCTTTAATGCATAAGAATACCTATACTGGCATAAGAAAGGGTATTTGGGTCAGCAATGCCTTTCATTGACGACAAACTCAAAAAGAGTAAGTTGCATCATGGACCAGTGTACATATGATATATCTACCACACACAAAAGACTCATTATGCATATTGACACAAAAGACTTGTTATGCTTATTGATAAAAATATACCAGTCCTAATTTCATAAACGTGATTCACTCGATCAATACCAAAAAACAAAGTCAAAAGGTAGATCAAGTGAGTAATTATGATCATTCTTACCCCACCTTAGCTAAGTTGCAGCAACGGACCCAATTAGATATATGAAAATACAGTTAGTTTCACATATTGTCAGCTAAATCCTAGAGTTAACAGAGTTGGTTAAAAACATAAGCTATAAGGGAAATGGTGAAATGGTTTAAAAGCCACTGAAAGTGTATTTTAAATGACCTTACTGTCCTAAAACTATTGCAAATAATAATAAATAATGTTACTATTGAAACAATATAATCTTTTATGATGGCATTTGACACACTATATATATCTAATAAGAAGTTTTTCGGGTCAACCCAAGTTGCTTGACCCACCCACTTTGCACCTCTACAAATGACACACTATGCATATCTAATAAGAATGGTACTTGAAAGACAAAGTTCAGATGGGCCAAAAGTAGCATAAAAGCTTGAAAGACACAGGTCATATGGGCTAAAAGTCGCCATAGAATATCGATAAAACTTTATGTTGTTAATAAATACTATAATTAAAATAGTCCAATAAGTGCTTTCGGTAAAATCATTTAAGAGGGTTCTTCAGATTTTCATAACTTGCTTTACTGATTAAAGGAAAAGTCAACTTAAGCTCTTCTAAATTCGAGTTTTTGAATTGAACTGCATAAAAAAGTTTACTTTCACAGCAACTTCAGTTTCACTTATCACTATCAGATGACTGCGATAAAAATGCTAAGCTAAAATCGCTTTATATATCCAATATTTAAAGAGCTTAAGTAAACATAATCCATTATTTTTTAAAACATAGCGTGCACAATCTATGGCTAGAGGGGTGTGTTTGAAATGACTTACTATAACTCCACTACAGCGCAAGACCCAATCTCACAATCTTTAATACTGTCTAACTGAACTGCTGAACACACAAAAATGAATATCTGAGACCATACTGTATAATCACAGTTCCAAATCATTATCTTAAATTTGATACCATAAGATGTATGTCATAATAGACTCTCGGTCATCGTAACTTAATGATATTATATTTCACCCGTTGGACTATATAAATCAAACTTTCGTAATCAAAATAAGACAAATTAAAATTCCATCCATGGTCTAGATTATTTAAATCAAACTTTCGGTTTAGTAAGACACATTGGACCAAATTTAGAGAACAAAATCATGGTATTAAGATTATAAGTTACATAAGTACATATTGTAGTTCATGATTTTTATGAACTTGACTTTATTGAGGGATTCAGATGGCATGTTTATTTAAACTTTGACGTCATCTAACTTATAGTTAAGAACCAATTAGATAGTCTGCAACTTATTGTTAAGACCAGGCACTTTAATCCATTTGATCCCATGTATTTTTTATAGCAAACAATATAGTGACCCATTCCAACCCATATATTGTTCAGTATTCTCAACTTGATTTGTGCCTAAAGTGATGAATCGCCACTAACAGACTTCAGAGAATCAGCATGAGAATCGCCGCTGATTCTGTGAAGTCTGTTATTGGCGATTCTTACATCCATTAATCTTCTCCCACATCTCCATTCTCAATAAAATCTCTTTAGCTTTTCTAAATTCAATTCTTTCTTTTAGCCTCTTATTCTTTTAATTTGTTAAATCTCATAATACAAAAGATTACAATAAATATGAGTGCCATTCAAACACTATTATCGTAAATGAAGATATGAGCAGGGATGTGAGGGCATAGTGATGAAAGCATTTGTTGAACCATCTGAATCATGTGATGAAAGCATATTTGTTAGTTCACTATAGTTCCTGTCTACTTTAATAGATGTCACTTGTATGGTCAAATTTGTCAATTGATTAACACGACCCACATTATTTAACAATTACCATACACATCTTATCTCAAATAACATTAAAGAGGTTAATATATTGTTTACCTGCTACTCATTACCATTTGTATATGTTATTCATAGCAAGATCCTTAAAAATCTAACCCGTGATATTCTTCATATACATCTCCTGCACAATTCAAACATCACAATATAGATTACTCCGAACTCACAACCTTTTTGTATCTCAAATTAGAACAATCCATTTTTTCTAATTCAAATAATAGCACACCCGTTAAGAAAGAATTTCAGACATGGGTCAACTAAGGTGATCTATTCTTTAGCGGGTCAAACAGGCATACAAAGTCAAAATCCAAACTCTTTATTACCTGATCCAACACATATTCCTATGCCACCTTAATATCAATGATAACCGGTGATTTTGAAACTGGTTGAATCAAATCGAAATTGTTTTTTGTTTATTTTTGAATCGGTGATTTTGAAACTGATTTTCAAATCGAAACTGATTTTGAAACATATCACCAACCATTAATCCATACCCGATTCCTCCAAAAATCACATCACATTTAACAATTCATTACAGAATAGAAGAATACGAAAAAAAAATCAAAAACTAAACTTTATAAACAACAAACATACTAAAATCATTAACATAATCCATATTCAAAGTAAAGCCCTAAAAAACTTGGTTATTTAAGTCGAAACTCACCTTAATTAATCCTCAGAAGCTTTGGTGTTGTCCTCCTCCAGTTTCACCAAACACCCCTGCACTATAATCAAAAAATAAAGATTATAGAATCATCAGGCAATTCACACAACGACAAAGTATATCATTTACTCTCTGGAACTCTCTGTGTACTGACCAAAAAACCCAGTGGTGGATTTACATCAAGATCATCGTAACAATGGGATTTACATCAAAAACCTAAAAAAAAAAAAAAAAAAAAAGATTGAATAGATTCAATACTCACATCATATGATTTCATTAGTTCAAACACATTTGATAAGAATCAAGATTACCTTTATGTTGTCCATGTCATTAAGCTATCATTCTTTATGAGCCCGTTAACACCAAAAAACAAATAGATTAATATTACATAACAAAGTAGATGAATGATAATGATCACCAATCAGGTCAATGAAAGAATTCACCTTTTGATCTCAACTGGACCAATAATCGATCACTTCATTTATTTATTATGCGTAAATGGTCAAACAATTTAAAATACAACAAATTTAACCTGTAGAAGGGTGCAAAAAAGTGACCTCAAACAAAAAAATATGTCCAATATATAGGTTTTATTTGAGATTATTACAAAAAAAATCAATGTAAGGTTTCGATTAATATAGTCGATGAAGATCGATACGCAATAATATAAATCAAATGGATTTCAATACAACTAAAACTTACATAAATTATTGGGTCGAATTCAAAGTCCTGAATCATTGTAGATTGATATGTGAAGCCTGCAAAATAAAAAGAAGTAATACAATCGGTTCAACCTATACCCAAATCATAACATGTAAAAAGAAAATAAACAATTGCAAAAGTAGAAGATGAATAGATGGTGTAGTCTTTATGAGGTGAAATTTTTGAACGATGATGTTGTTTTGATTTGAAATTATGGTATGATGTTTTGAATCTGGTCAATGAGACATTAAAGGACGAAGTGTAACTGATTTGGGAAGGAGCGTGTAGAAGAAGAATCATACGGAGTTTGTGCAAAATGCGTGCAGAGAAGTGTTGTACTATGGCTCTAAATAAGGTACGGCATTAAACCAATTTTTAATGCACCGTGCTTAGTAGGCTTGTACAAAAGCTTATAATAGATAATAGATTGTAGGCTCTAAATTTAGGAATAACTCCTTCATATTTGCTATCTATAAACCTTAAGTAACTTGCTTACTTTTTGAAAAATTATGTCTAATCTCATGTTTAATGTTTAAGTGGACTCATTTTTCATCACTTCCAATTATTATTTTTTTATAATAATAAAACTTTGAAGTATTAAATATTATATTTAAAAAAATATATATAATATAAAATTTTATTTAATTTTTCTCTATCTCTTTTACTTTCTAATACCTGCTCTAAATTCAAATCCAAATTCAAATTCTACTCATACCACAAACCAAACACACCTTAAGTTTTCTGGTTTTGTTGCACATCATCTTCAAGTGTTGTTCTTCCACAAACAATGCTTATAAAACCTAGAATCTTTCATCTTTCCTTTATGAGAAAAAGAAAATCATTTTGATGAAATATTTCATTAACAAAATATCAAAGAGTCCTCATTCAAAAATGTTAACCAGGTTAAATTTTTTAACGAGTCTTCTCCCTAGCGATCGAACAATAATTCCAATTTGAGAAAATAATAACAAGCCAAAATCTTTGACCACCTTTTCCCTCAAAATTCTGTAACAAACTATAAGCAACAAGCCCCCAAAATCCTGAATGTTGATGTGAGATGCAATTTTCTTAGGTTTAGTGTCTTTTCAATGTCCAAAAGTGATTTCACGATAAAATAGTCCCCGCGACACATATCGTTGATATAGGTTAGTCTGATATCTATATGACCTTATAATGTATTTAGGACTTTCTAAAGAAGGAAGTCTTCATTTTTTAAGCCTACACATCTTACTATCATTAGTAATTCATATAATTAAATTCTACACTATAATAATTGCATTATAATGTACACTAATGACACATTAAATTTTTGTATTAAAATGGATGTTACAAACTTACAATAATACAAATTTTTTAGTTGCAATTTTTATCATAAACATTCAAGTTATACAAAGTTCAAATGAGTATAAGTATGAATATCTATATTTGGATTGATATACTTTACGGGGAATTCAAATACGCATCTACTCTTTTCGAACTATCAAACGGGTAAACCGTCTTAATACTAACTCTCATTGCATATCGCTTAAAGATCAAGGTACGAGAAAACTGACATGTTAAGTACCGCCCCTGCTTTGCGCGGATACTATGCTAGTAATCTCTAAAAACTATTAAAGTTTTTTAAATGACAATGCAAGTCTCATTTAAAAAAAAGTCATTTTCCTTATCATCCATTCTAATTTTAAAAGAATAGCATGTTCAGTGGTATGAGTTGTTCTATTAACTATGAACTAATTGTTGGTTGTGAGTTCAAGTCCGCAAGTGTATAATGGTTGTGAGTTGGAACAACATTTAATCAATTGGGGCGGGGTGTTTGGATTAGCAGCCGAGTAGTGATGGCTCTTTGGCACCCTCTAGTGGAAAAACACAAACATGACTAATTTGATCAACAAGTCAGCAAATCTTGGTATGCAACCACATTAAATAATCCCCCACACATTACGGTTTGAAGCAGCTGTGAACTAACAATCCTTTCTACATTTAGAGCATTCCCAACAATAACACAATAACATCAATAACACCGTCTACGTCATCGTCACATCAGCTTTAACATTTCACCTTAACATTCTCAAAAAACACCCACAACAATAACATCCCAATAACATCAATAACATTTCATATTTTCAATTTCAACCCTTAAACTAAAACAAACACTTCATTTATTAAACTAAACATAACATTAAATTTGAAAACATATTACAATATGAGATTAAAAAAAAAAAATTACAACGAAATAAAAAAACACACTACAAATTAAACGTTACAACAAATTAAAGGAAATGACGAGAATACAATCTACCGACGAGGTTTCAAGTTATATTTTTTGATGATTCGGTCTTTTTCGTCATTGATCCAAGCCACGACATTTGGATCTTGCCCTTCAGTAGGCGTCATCAAAAACTTTATCTCTTCCAACCTTGTTATTGTGAGATCTTTTTCCTGCCGGGCCCAATACGCCGCTTCGGCGGTTTTACGTTTCATACGATACTCGTTTGCCATAGTTTCGGTGAAATAAGTTGACGAGCTCGTTCCTCCAGTGCTTGCTCCCCCAGTACTTGTCGTGCTCTCGGATCTTGCTTTTTTGGTAGCACGTTTCTTTCCCATGGGGCGTGGTTGTTCATCATTACCAAACAAAGCCTCGTTTGTTTGGCTTGGCACATCGCCGGTTAAATCAACCAGCTCCGGCGTGTCCCATTTCTTATAATGACGCAAAACCTCCCAAGCGTCATCGAGACCAAACGGTGCTGCTTTGGTTTCCTCACGATACCATTGCTTTGCCCGTTTCATCACATCCTGCTCACTTTCCCCGCTTCGTTGATCCCGTTGTGCACGTCTGAAACAAGAGTTGAACTTTGTGCATATGCCGTTCAACGTTTTCCACTTGCTTGACATCATATCCTTGGTGCGCCGTTGAAAGTTGTTTCTATTGAACTCATTTATGACCCGATACCAAAACGCATCTCTGGGTTGGCACTTTCCAACTTTCGGATCCTCCGAAACAGCTATGTAACACCTTGTAAGTAACGCTTCCTCTGCTGGAGTCCAACGCGCAGCAACGACAACTTCCTCTTCATCAGAATCAATTGGTTCGGGCTCGGGGTCTTTGGATTTTTTTGATTTTCGCTTAATACGACCTTTTCCTTTTTTTGGAGGAGACGTGGGCGTCTCAGCAACATCATGTGTTTCAGTTTGTGATTGTTGTAATTGTTGTGTGAATTATAGGTTTTGAAAGTTGGAGTTTAAGGTGCTTTGTTGGTGTTGTTGTTGATAAAAGAGAAATTGTTGATGTTGTTGCCACATTTCTTGGCTCGAGAAGCCTAGTGGGTTGGGGTTTGAAGATGAACCCGCGTTCGGGTTAGATGATGAACCCTGGTTTGAGGGATTCCACCCACCACCGAGAAGATTGAAGAAAGTATCATCGTTGCCTCCCGACATTTTTTTTTTGCAGTGAATAAAAGATTGAAGATTGAGAGTATTGAGAGGATTTAGTAGTGGAAGTGTGAAAAAAAATGGTGTTTTAATTGGGTATTTATAGTGGTAAAAAAATGTTTCTGAAACTTTGTTTTTGTTTTATAAAAACTAGCCGTTTAGGGTTAAAAATGATTTTTTTTTAAACCTAACGGCTAGTAGCTGTTACAAGGGGTCTTTTTGATTTTTTTTCCTCTTCCCCTTAACGTGCGTTAAGAGGGTAACGTCGGCCCCCTTTTCCCTTGCTAACGCCGTTGCTGCAACGGTCATAACGGGCGTAACACCGTTATTTTCATTTTAACACCGTTACGGCGTTGTGATTGTGCATGCTCTTAAGTATTAACCAGAGGGAAAGTAGTAACTTGGCATGTGTAAATCCCCTAGCTTTTAATTTCTTGCCAGAAAAAAAATAAAAAAAATGCATATATAAAATCTGTCTAATGATATAGCTAGACATGTCAATTTTAAGGCATTTTATGAGAATGATTGGATTTAAGGCTTATGAAATTGATCATGAAAATGTGTCAAACTAAAGAGTTTAGCTAAGAAAAGTGTGTTGAAAATGTTTAAAAGTTGCGTAAGGCATATTAAGAGGATGTTTGAGATTGTACTGAATGAAAAAAAAAATAACTTACAATACCGTCTTTCACGGGTTATGGGTCTCAATACCGTCTTTCACGGTGTATAGGGGAGGTTGAGACGTAGACAGCCTTACCCCTACCAAAGATAGAGAGGCTGCTTCCGGTTCTACCAAAGGTAAAAAAAGACCTCCGGCCTTGCAAGAGGTGAGGATCGAATTATCTAACTATTGCATAAGGCAACTTTGTTTATTGGTTTTGTCATTTGATTACCAACAAAATGTTGTTTGGGAATCCATTTGAAAGAAGTGATCCTCTACATTTGCTAAAAAAATTGTTTAATAAAGATAAGGGTTTTGGTAAGAACAACTTTAAAAATCATGGTTAACAAGTTGATTTCTACCATAATTCATTGTTTTAAAGGATAGGCTAATGAAAGTTTCGAGTGCTACATTCGAGAAGTAGTTTCTATTACATAAACACGCATGAATGATTATGACTGAATGACAATCTTTGTGAAACACGACAATTTTAGAAAAAAGGAATTCAATGGTTATAAGTGAGACAATTAATTAACCGTTAATTGTGAATGGTGAATTATATCTAATGACAGTGTAAAAGACATCTCCTTAATCATAGTCGTTTGTGCTGTCATTAGCAAAACACTTATTTAAATGTTTGTGCTTATTAGTCTTTTTCTCGATACATGTCCAACATAGAGGTGCACAAACCGTTTTTTTTTTAAAACCGAACCGGTTTAAAAACCGGTTCCTGTTCACGTTGACTAGTCAAAAACCGGTTTTGCCAAAAACCGGTCCGGTTTGAACCGGTTTTGGCAAAAGAAAACACAATCTGGGCCTAACCGGTTTGGGACCGATTTAAACCGGTTCATAAAACCGGTTTTGTTTAGACACTGGGTTGGGCATATGAAGCATCCCTATTTGTTTGGGCCTCACTGAATATCCAGCCAAACTAAAGAAGCCTGTAGGCTATATTTACGAAAAGAAAAAGCACATCATTTTTAACTAGTCCAAAGGACTCCACCATTAAACACACATTGATAATGATTCATAAAATATATAATACTCCACCATCCCCTTTTTGTTGCAGCAACACAACAATAACCACAAGACCTTTAAAACCGTAACCATGTCCATCACTGTCAACAACAAAACCAAAAACGAAAAAGAAATATGTAAGAAAGATCTCAGTTTTCTTTCATTCGTGTTGTATAATAAACCTCGAGACCTTTATAAGATCAAACACGCGAAAGAGATATCATCATAGATCTGTGAAAAGTTGGAACTTCTCTTTTATATCCGAAAAGAAATAAAGACTAATAACAAATTTAGATCGTTCAAAGAAACACAAGAAACAAAAACGACAAAGTGACCCTACCCGCGGCCTCACTTGGAGATCTTGTAGCTTATCCTTATTGTTCAAATTTAATGGCTGCAAAAGAAGGTTTAGGGTTAGAAGAGAAAGGGGGCTGATATGTTAGTTGTAGGGTTACAAATGAGTGAATGATAGGGATGTGGGTATTTAAGGGTAGTGAGAAAATCCGGTTCAAACCGGTTTTAAAAACCGGTTATTGAAACCGGACCGGTTTAAACCGGTTTTTTAACAGGTCGATCAAAAAATTAGTAACCGGTTCTAAAACTAGCGGTTCGGTTCAAGGAAAACCGGTTTCGCTTAAACCGGTTATTGGGAGAACCGGTTTTCGGTTTTTTTACCGGTTCGGTTCATAAACCGGTTTTTTTGTTCACCTCTAGTCCAACACTCCAACGCGTTAATTTTAGATCTCTCGAAGGTTGGCTGGGCTATTAAGCATTTATATTTTATTTTGGGCCATAGCGCTTATAAATAGGTCTTAAATAAGCCCGGACCTTTTAACTAAAAAGTAAACACTTCTACCACAATTTTAGTTTTAAAGATTTATGTCCGTAAAAATTGTGGTTAAATATGTAGAACTTGGTATATGTGGTTAACTTAAGATTTTGACCATTATTTGAGCATGATTATGCCGAATTGCTACATATGTCTTCTCAATCGCTTATTTACATGCGCTCGTACATGTAAGAAGTATGCATGAAACAAAATTTGCGTTAACCAAATCAAGCCTAGTTCAAAAGCTATGATCGTGTATGTTTATGTCGCTAGCTAGATAGAAAACATTGTGTATTTAAGATCGATCATCTACCTTTTAATAATTTTGTTTGTTCATTAGAAAGGAAGTGAACAAGCGGTATATATGGTAATGTCGATATGAATTGCTAGTTGTAGATACGAATTCACATGGGTATGTTCAAAGTACAAGCTTGTGCGGAAAAAAAAAAAAAAATTGAACCCAGCTTATGCAAATTTTCACATGGAAAGCATCACGATATCTTTCACATGGAAAGCATCACGATATCTTCATTTTTATGGGTTCAACTCTTGCTTCGAACATGTGAGATAAATTTATAAGGCGAGGTGAGAAAAAATGTACTGTGTGAGAGAGAGAGAGAGGGACTTCGCTACATGAAAAAGATAACGAGAAACACACGAGAGATTATGAGAACATGAGAGATAGGGCACACGGGAAACAAAGAACAATACAATGGCAAACATCTAGGAACCAACTACATCGGTGGGAAACGTAACTCGGCGGTATCATTTATGTTTTTCAACTTCCCGGAGGAGTGGGGAATGGGTAAGCTTTGGATGATATTTAAGAAATATGGCATCGTTTTCGACATGTTTATGGTACAAAGAAGATTGCGTAATGGAAAGAGGTATGGTTTTGTACGATTCAAGTTTGTAAATGATGTAGAGGCTCTTCTAAATCAGTTACAAAAGATCAAGATTGGGGAAGAGTTTTTAAGAGTATATGTAGCGTATGACAGGGGACAAAATGGCAATGAAAGGATGGGTGGAACAGGAAGAAACCAGGATACTAACAAGAAGTATGATAACTGGGGAAGGAACACCATGAATGAAGGAAGGATGCACAACCGTGACGGTCATAGTTTTGTCGATGTGGTGAATGACGTAGGGACAGGTAACTCGGAAAAGATAACGAGAAACACACGAGAGATTACGAGAACATGAGAGATAGGGCACACGGGAAACAAAGAACAATACAATGGCAAACATCTAGGAACCAACTACACTGGTGGAAAACGTAACTCGGCGGTATCATTTATGTTTTTCAACTTCCCGGAGAAGTGGGGAATGGGTAATCTTTGGATGATATTTAAGAAATATGGCACCGTTTTCGACATGTTTATGGTACAAAGAAGATTGCGTAATGGAAAGAGGTATGGTTTTGTACGATTCAAGTTTCTAAATGATGTAGAGGCTCTTCTAAATCAGTTACAAAAGATCAAGATTAGGGAAGAGTTTTTAAGAGTATATGTAGTGTATGACAGGGGACAAAATGGCAATGAAAGGATGGGTGGAACAGGAAGAAACCAGGATACTAACAAGAAGTATGATAACTGGGGAAGGAACACCATGAATGAAGGAAGGATGCACAACCGTGACGGTCGTAGTTTTGTCGATGTGGTGAATGACGTAGGGACATGTAACTCGGAAAAGATAACGAGAAACACAAGAGAGATTATGAGAACATGAGAGATAGGGCACACGGGAAACAAAGAACAATACAATGGCAAACATCTAGGAACCAACTACACCGGTGGGAAACGTAACTCGGCGGTATCATTTATGTTTTTCAACTTCCCGGAGGAGTGGGGAATGGGTAAGCTTTGGATGATATTTAAGAAACATGGCACCGTTTTCGACATGTTTATGGTACAAAGAAGATTGCGTAATGGAAAGAGGTATGGTTTTGTACGATTCAAGTTTGTAAATGATGTAGAGGCTCTTCTAAATCAGTTACAAAAGATCAAGATTGGGGAAGAGTTTTTAAGAGTATATGTAGCGTATGACAGGGGACAAAATGGCAATGAAAGGATGGGTGGAACAGGAAGAAACCAGGATACTAACAAGAAGTATGATAACTGGGGAAGAAACACCATGAATGAAGGAAGGATGCACAACCGTGACGGTCGTAGTTTTGTCGATGTGGTGAATGACGTAGGGACTAGAAAAAATGAAGGGAGTGATGAAGACAAAGTAAGTGGAGGTGTTAAAGGATACCAAAACAATAGTGGTACTGGAACACATGAATTTCGAAATCATTATGGCAACAAGAACAGTGTTGGTGGTGATAGGGTGATCCAAGAATGCGGGAGAAACATCAATATTGAAGAAAAAGACTTAAACTTAGAGGTGATCCACAGAAGTGTAGCTGGCGAAGTGAAAGCAACTTGCTTCCTACATAAACTTCCATTATTATGTGAGGAACAAGGTTTGAACAAAATTGAAGTGAAACTACTAGGGGGCCTGGAAGTCATGGTGGTTATGGAGAATGCAGAGACCGCAACAAATGTATTAGAAGATAAAGAACATGGGTTAAGGAGATGGCTTCATAAACTAAAGAAAGGCAGTAGTAGTAACCGTACATCAGGGAGGATGACATGGATTAATATCATGGGTGTTCCTATTGCATGTTGGAACGAAGATATGTTCCAAAAGATCGCGGCATTACACGGAACCATTCTGGGAACGAGCAACTGTAGGTTGGAAGGAAATCAAAGCATTATCTATGGGAGAGTATACATTCACACGTGCAACAAGGGGCTCATTAACGAGGCTTTAAATATTATTGTGCAGGGGAAGACACATAGGATAAACGTGGTGGAGGAGGAACACGACATATCCATCTTTGGATATTCAAGAAAGTTCGAAATCAAGGCAAACGTGTAACATGGGGGAAGAGGAGGTGGATATGATGGGGGAAAAAGATATGCAAATTGAGGATGAAAGAGATGTTGAGGAAGAGGGTTCAAACAGTGAGGGGGAAGATTCCAGTGATGACGCGGTAGAGGGTGGTGAGACATATATGAAAAAAGACTTAGCACATGGTTCGAAGGATGGCAATCCACCGGTAAAGGTTTTCGGTTGACGGAACGACGAGGAAGATGTAGGGTCAAGATTTTCCGGTGAAGTTAGGGTGGGTGAGTCATTCGAGGAAGATGTGAATATTTCCAAGGAAAAGGTAGTTACAGAAACCAAAGGGGTGCATGGGGAAGCTAGTAAGAATGAATATGTCGGCGGGAATAAAAGCACAGGTAACACAGTTAACAATGTTAAATGTCAACATGATGTAGAAAAGAATGGATCGGATAACGTGTTTGAGGCTGACACTGGTGTTGGGCTCAATGTGGAACAAGATATGGACCAAGGTATGGGCCAAGATATGGGCCAAGAAAGTAGATCAAGGGGGAACATGGACTACAATGTTTTTACAAAAAGCCAGTCAGTCAACGAAAAAGAAGATAGAGGAAGGGGGTGTTTTACAGGAATGTATGAAAAAACATTGGTTACAGAAATGTGAGGAAGGAATATACAAACAGAAAGAGGAATTGAAGGATCGCGACCACGTGGATTCTGTGGCTAGAAAGGATAAAAGGGAAGTATCACCAACGAGCTCAACGGAGAAGAATGATGGTAGATCAAAGAAAAAAAGAAAATCATCCCAAATAATCGACAACGTTGAGGACACTTTTGTTAAAACGTTCAACCAAGGCTTGGATCATCTAGAGAAACAGAATAATCAAAAGAAGGTGGGCAGAAGGAGTATGACAAAATCAAAAGAGATGGCATGGAAAATAGGAGTGGGGAGATTAGACGAGGTCACAAAAGGCACTTCAGACACATGTAAGGGGGTATTCGGTAGAGAGATGTTCAAATTTGGGAATAACCAAGAAAATAGTATGGATAACGCGAAGTGTGAAATTAATATCGAACAACTTAAGGAAATTGGTGAGCTAATTGGGGTGTCATGGGTACAAAACGAGGAAACGGATGTACCACAGGTTCAACGTGAGGTGAATGAATTTGTGGAGGAAGATGTTGGGCTTCAGGCTCAATAGTCATATCTGGTATGCATTTCTTCTCGTTTAATTAGTTTTCATTATGAAACTGATTTCATTGACTATCAGGGGTTTAGGGGAATGCGGGAAAAAGGGTTGGGTTAAATCAATTATTAAGTCTGAAAAACCGGATATGATCCGGATACAAGAAACAAAAAGCAGGGTGGTTGATGATGAATTGATTGAAGATATATGGGGGGAGTGGGGTATGGTTACACACAATTAGCGGCAAATGGGAATTTAGGAGGGATATTACTCATATGGGATACGAGGGTATTTATGTGTAAAGAGGCTATAGGGGATGAAATATTTATCGCGGTGAGGGGTTCATGGCAAGGAAAAGATGAGGAGGTATTCTTGGTATATATTTACGGGCCTCATGTGACCCGACAAAAAGCATCGCTATAGGATAGATTATCAGGATTGATAGAAAGATGGCAAGGAGCTTGGTGTAGCAACCCGTAATTTTTCATAAGGTAAAATGACTATTTTACCCTTTGACTTTTTAAAGTTGACCTTTGACTTTGACTTTTGACTATTTGACTTTTACCGTAACGTAAAAGCAAATACGATAACCGGTAGTAAATGGTAATTTTCCTTGTGACCAACACAAGACTACGATAAGTCAATATGTTCAAAATACTCTACTTTCACCAATAGTCATCTATACTCCTTATAATGCATGAAGGTACCTCACTCTTAATTTTAAGACATACAAGAAATTAAGCATGGTTTACAACACTTTAATGCACCCAATTTTCAGAATTACAACAAAGTAAGCATATTGTACAACAAAATAAAGCGTGGTGTCATTTTAAGACGAAAATTCTATAAACAACATTAATGCTATTAAAAACACCCCTTCACCAAAAATTACAAGCATTTAAGCACAATGTACAATAGCTGCAACCAATTTTCAGATTTACAACAAAATAAGCATAGTGTACAACAAAATAAGCATGATGTAATTTTCAGACTTATTTTGAGACTTACAACATTAATGCTATTAAAGTGGTCAATGTTATTAATGACTACTACTTACAAGAAACAAAACATAGTGTACAACACTTTAATGCATATAATTTTCAGACGTACAAGACAAGAAGCATAGTGTACAACAAAACACCACATTATTGCTATTTAATGTAGTTAATTATTTAACTGGTCAATCAATACAATTAATAAAGTTATTAAAACACCCCTTACATAAGAAATACAAATTATCAAGCATATTGTACAACCAAATTAAACACAATTCCTGCATTAAATTTCACTACTACAAATAATAAAGCACATTATACAAATATTTAAGCCAGAATGGGCAATGGGCCAAATGGGCTTGAGCCGAACGGGCGAGGACCAAACGGGCTCGAGCCCGAGCAGACACAGGCCAACGGGTTCGAGTCTGTTAGCCTCGCTTTTTTATAAAGATAACGTCACTTACATGAATTGGACTAGATGTGTAGTATACTTTGCCCATAGGGACTAGTATCGTTTAAGTGGCAAAGTATTGGTTTGTTGAGCCTATAAATACCCTTCATGACTCTCCATGAGGGGTGAGGTGAAGCATTTGGTTAAGTGTAGTGTGTGTCTATTCAATAAAGTATCATTTGTTTTCTCCTCCCTCTCTCTAGTTTCTCTCACTAAAAGGATGAAGATGTTCATCTTCTTCCACCAACCAAGGCCTCCTAAAACCACATAAATCACATGTATTTACGGTCCAACAAATGGTATCAGAGCCAGGTTATATGTGTTATTGATTTATGTTGGTTTTGTGTTGTTGTTGAAGCTGTTTTATCACCATTTTTTAAAGTCGGAAAATTTTTCCCCCTATTATCTTGGTATAACAGTTTTTAACATGTTTTGTATTCTATTTGGTCAAAAGTGTCACGTGGTATATCAGAATATCTGTCTTGTGTCTCTTCCTTGTCCAAGTCAGGTTATGTATTATTTTTATGACGTTTGTTCCAAATTCGTGAAAACGTGGTCAATATGGTGAGTCAATCCGTGGTCCAACAACAGTCAATATGAAGCATTTCATATGCACTTTTTGGGTTTTTATGAAGATTGACGGAATCTTGGTCGGAATCTTGCCGGAAAATGGTCAAAGGGTCAAAACCCTAGTTTACTACGCCTATGGATATGCTTACGCGTATGGAATACGCGTAAGTGCTTACGAGTAAGAAAAACCTACGTCTAAGCATAAGCTACGCGTAAGGAATTTTTTCTACGCGTATGAAGTTACGCTTAAGCCTGATCTACGACTAAGATGCTACGCATAAGCATGCTGGGCTTACGCATACCGTTCTACGCTTAAGGTTTCAAGTAGGGATGTTACGCGTAAGTAAGTAATTCGGGCATTGCAATTAATTATGGGCGTATAACCGGTTGTGTAACATGGACGTTGGACCCTGTGATAATGTCGATTATGGGCTGAATTAAATTGGGTGGAAGATGGACTATAATATGTTATGGACTATAATTTGTTATCTGAATTTTTTCCTTGGCACAAATTGAAAAAATTGTTGATAACAATTATTTGCTCTAAGAGTGGTCTTTTTGGTATGGTAAATTTTCACGAAGGGATACACAATTCACGGCTTGTGCGAAATTTGAAATGATTACGGGGTTTTTGTACGGTATTATTGATGCGAAATTGAAGTGATATTTCACGGGTGATCTTCTTTATCTTTGAGACGTTGGTTGGTTGGTTGCATGTCTCAAGATAACTTGTTGGGGCACATTATGAATTTGACAATCTGGTTATAACTGATGTAAGGAGTTACGTTGTAGTGCTCACAGTGTGTAACCATCACTTTAAGGAGTTACGTTGTAGTGCTCAGTGTCACACGACGTTGTGGATTGTTCAAGAATTTAGAACAAGCAGTAAGTCACAAAGTTGGGATGCTTACTTCCTTTTCAAGTTTGTCGTATCGGGTTTTCTCCATATGTGGTCATTACAATTAGCCAGTGAATCAAAAGGAGGTTCGATTAAAGGTTGGTTTAAGAAACGTATTGAGAGTATTTTTGCGACATATTCTCACGGAATTTTGATCAAGCTAAGGCTTTAATATTGCATCAAGAAAATGGTATACGGCATGTACACAACCTTATGATGATTCCGATAGCTCACAACCATCAGGAGGGAGAAGTTGGTATTTCATCTTCCGTGATTGGATTGACGAAGGGAATTGTGCTTAAGACCGAAGAAGGAGATGTAGTGTGGTGTACATCGGGCCTTTTTACCAACTTGGATGCAATACTAAGTGAGTTATGTTGTTATGATGTTCCCAGAATGACAACCATTGTGCTACAATCAAGAGTTTACTTTCTCCGCTGCGTGTTGGAAGAAGGTTGTCGGTTCAGGAGGGAGAAAAAGAAAGAAAAAAAGGCTCACTAGTTAGGAGGGAGTAATAAGCTAACTAGACCATTACAGTTGAAGTTCAGAGCTACAAGGATTTGTGCCATCAGCACCAAAGATCAAATGCCGAGATCGTCGGAAGAGAGAACTTCAAGTTTGCCTCAGTATCTAGACTACAGAGACTCTGCGCTTCAACAATGTCAACATTGTTCATTACTATTGTAATTTACTTTGTTTTGTATTTATAGGTCTCATTGTAACCATTCACGTGTGACGATATCTTGGAGGGAGATTGTTAGCCTCGCTTTTTCATAAAGATAACGTCACTTACGTGAATTGGACTAGATGCGTAGTATACTTTGCCCATAGGGACTAGTATCTTTTAAGTGGCAAAGTATTGGTTTGTTGAGCCTATAAATACCCCTCACGACTCTCCATGAGGGGTGAGGTGAAGCATTTGGTTAAGTGTAGTGTGTGTCTATTCAATAAAGTATCATTTGTTTTCTCCTCCCTCTCTCTTGTTTCTCTCACTAAAGGGATGAAGATGTTCATCTTCTTCCACCAACCAAGGCCTCCCAAAACCACATAAATCACATGTATTTACGGTCCAACAGAGTCTGAACGGGCACGGGCTATACGAAATTCTTGATGTCGGTAAATTTATTATTAAAAAGAAAATAATAAACTAAAATACATTATTTATAGAAAATTTTTATTTCAGGGTACCCGCCGCTGCAACGCGCGGGGTACCCTGCTAGTATTTTATATGAACTATTTCCACTTTATCATTTTTACGTAGACACGTTACTATTTACGTAAGACGCGTGCTCGAACCTACGTTATTATTTAACAACATAAACGCACCCCATTAGACTTATCACACTTTTAATATACCTAGTTGGAGTATATTGATAAGTTTTAATATCTTTGTAAGTATTACATTTTTACGTCACCCGGTTTTAAGTTTCGTGACTTAAGGGCTTAACGTTAGTAATTACAGGGACCAAACTACACCTCGTAAACCAAAGGTCATCACAAAAATGCACACACTACCACCTCATTGTGAGAGGTGGCATGTATATAGTCTACCACAAGACCATGTGTCTTGATTACACACTTCTTATCACCCAAGAATTACATGTGTCCCAAAACCATTCATACTTGAGCCAAAAACCACTAACTTAGCTCATAAGACATGCAAATTTCACCTAGTACTCCCCTCCCCCTCTCCTTGGTCGTTCATCATAATTACCATAGCACCATCACCCACTTTGATTCATACAATAAGTTATACTACAAAAGTGAAGGGTTTAGGTAGCTAGTTATGATCCTTGGGTTGTTTTAGTGATTTCATGGTTAGATTTGGAGATATACAAAGGTTCAAGGGCTGAATAAGAGAGGTTATTACAAAGGTTTTCTAAAGCTAAACCAAGGTTGGGTTGAAGATTCAAGACAAGGATTAGAGATTAGAAGGGTTAAGGGTTGAATTGTTCTTGTTGTACTAGTAACTTGTCATCCTAATCCTTGTAAGATTTGAGTTTATTTTCTTGTCATTTAATATGGTTGTAATAATCTCTATAATTATTTGATGTAATTTGATATAATTAGTATATGTAATATGGCTTAATTGATGTTGTACATGAGGTTATGACCATGAAAACAAGCTAAAACAAGTCCTAGGTAAGTTCTATGAACCTGAATTCTGCAACAGTCCCAAAGTTTGATTAAACTGATCATCTCAGTAAACCTTGAAGTTAATTCAGTAGGAAAGGGTTTTAGAGCTATGTCTTACGGTCATTTATCCGGGTGGCGCACCTCATAACTCACCCCGATGAATAAATGAGAGCCAAAATGGCAAAACATGTCAAAATCTGCACACCAGATTTCATTTGGGAAAAGCCCATAGTTCTTTTCATTTTTGGAAGTCGACTCAGTTTTATGAAATGTAGCCAAGACCTAAACTTGAAGTTTGGTGAAAGCCCGTGTCAAAACAAGTTGTATAACTCAACTTATGGTCGTTTTGGCAGGACTGAATGTGGAGCCAAACTTTCTGCAATGAAATATAAGTATATACTTGTAATTAGACTATTGATATAAATAAAATTTAGAACTTGAACTTGATTAAGCTTGAGAAGCTGTTAGAAAAAGTAAAAACTAGAATTTGAGCTTTTGAATTACCTAAAAAGGACTTGTGGTTAAAAAATTATGCCTAGTTAAGTTTTACTAGATGAAAATATAGTGCTGGAACAAAAACTTGCTGATAAGATTTTAAATCACGATTTTAACCCTTTTCTGGTCCGAATCAGCAAAAGTGTAAAACACGAAAGTTGCTCAGAATGACTTTTTCTACAAAAACACAGGGGCACATAAGTAGAAAGTGAATGACAAAACCTAAAATCGGAAAAAACTAAACTGACCTGTTGTTGACTAAATAAACAACCTTATTGAGTACTTTAAGTGATATATTGATCATTTGAGGCTAATATAAAGCCAAGATTGAGTCAATATTGTTTTCTTGGGGTTTTCTACCTTAGACACATCCTTAATATGGTCTTGATTATTATTGCTTAACCCTAACTTAGCCGCACGGCTAGTATAAGTCTAATGACCAAAACTTGTTTTTAAAACTTGTTCACTAGACTTTGACAAACTTTGTAAATGACCATATGACATGTTAAACTACTTCACGACCTTTTGATTTTGATAACCTGAACGATGGTATGAGGTTATTTATAAAAGGGCTATAAGCCAAACAACATTTAAGGAATACTTTAACTTAAGGATTCATGTACAACATCATATTGAAAGCCAACAAACTACATATACTTGTACACTTATATCGTACACTATACTAAAACACGAACACTATGCTTTCGTAGGTAATCGTTAAAGATCGTGATCTGGTCATACTCTACCGTTGATAAACATTATATCGTTACACTCCGCTGCTGATCACTATAGTGAGTTCATAACCCCACTTTCTATCACTTAATTTTTTTACAAACCCTTGGGGGGGATACATGTTATTTTTAAACCGAACACATTGCTTTAAAACTTTATGCTTATCTGAATGTATTATTTGCACTAAGTACCACTATTGCCAAACTTAAGTCCCTATTATCATGAACCATTAATCACTTGCGGGTGAACGCGAATAATGTGGATAGATCTATCGGGATTGACGAATCCCGTTTGTTTGACCAAGTCCGGTAAACGAACGCACTCTATTTGAAGAACCATAGGTTTATCGGAAAATTACCTATTAGGGCCACTGTTTGACCAAGACATGGCAAACTATTATATCAATTTCTATTGACAAGCTGTTAACGCTTTCGGTATCATGAGCTTAGTGGAGTAATATCTGTTTTGTTTTTTACTATGAATGTGAGACTAATTACCTCACGTTACGAATATTGTATTCAACTGATTACCTAAACTTTATGAATATCACTCAACCGTTGTGTTGACCATTTTAAGCATGTATCTCAGGTCCATAATGAACGAGACTGGCACGGAGGAGCATGGATACTCAAGAAGGCTATAAATTTTATTATCATTCGAAAACCTATTTAATGCATTTTGTAAACAATGGAACCAATTGGGACCTATTTTGTAAACTCTGATATATTTATATAAATCAAATGATAAACCTTTTAAAATGACTCCATTAGAGTTCGTTTTCTATTGTTATAACTGTTGTGCCATGAAGTAACACCCAGTTTGAATTCCGCTGCGTACCATGAAATTGGGGGTGTTACAGATTGGTATCAGAGCCACAGTTATAGAGAAACGGGTCTAATCGAGACCTAAACTATAACTACTTTTACAAACAAAAACATTTTATAGGCTTTCGTTCTTCGTGCCTTCCATCCTCCAGACGATTATGTGACTTTTAAGCATTTTAAGCTACACAAACACACTAGTATATTGATATATACACTCGACATAATTTCAACCATAAACGATGTACTAAACATATCTGCGTATGCCAATTTTAAGGCATTACGGCACAATCATATTTTCCCAATCTCCGAATCATGCATCTACTCGTGCATTTTAGGATTACGAAACCTTATCCAAGACATTGTAACTGATTACAATGGTCTTTCCTACTTCCCAGACATGGTAAGATACAATGGTCTCATTCATTTTTCAAGACGCTGTGAGATACAGTGGTCTCTATTACACTCTCAGACACTGTAAATCCTACAGTGGTCTCTGTTACATTCTCAGACAGTGTAAATCCTACAGTGGTCTTAATTACATCCCCAGACACTGTAAATGAAGCAATTAACTCATTTATTCCTTAGATATTGTGAGTTACACAATGATCTCTCCATCATTTCTCAAGACATTGTGAGTTACACAATGATCTCTCCATCATTTCTCAAGACATTGTGAGTTACACAATGGTCTAATTTATTTCTCAAGACATTGTGAGTACATAATGATCTCTCTATCATTTCTCAAGACATTGTGAGTTACACAATGATCTCTTCATCATTTCTCAAGACATTATGAGTTACACAATGGTCTAATTTACTTCAAAGACATTGTAAGTTAAACAAAGTCTCTAGAAATTATCTTATAAACCTTATATGATATTTTTTTACATGAAACCCATCACATTCTGTCAATTTCCCTAATGAAAATACAAGAAATGGGATTTCTAAAGGACAAACTGATTCATCATCTACAAAAGCTGAAATTCAGCAACTTTCTCTACATTCATCAAAATTCTCTTCTGAAACCTTCATTATTAAAGGCCCGTGATGCTAGCCAAGTATGGACTATTTTAGAATTACTTAAGACTTCCTTTCCACACGTATCTACCCATATTATCTTCTATGCAATGGAATGTGAAAACATAGGTTATAAGTCTTGTATGGCCGGGACTTACAATTGAATGGTTTAATATCGCCTTTGCTTAGTGAACATTTTATCAAAAGCTATGGACATATCACAAGTATACCTAATTTAGATATTTGAAATTTATCGAACCTCGGCTAAATATAGTCTAGTCACCTATATTTAACCTAGGGACAGTGGAACATAGTCTGACTAACTATGTTCGACTTAAATTTTTCAAACACTGAGAATAGTTATACAAGGGTTATATTCAGGTTAATTTCCTACTTAAACTCGATAAACCACCAGAATTCATTAAAAAGCTCTAGAGACATAATAGTGTCTTACCACTCAGCGAGATCTTAACACTTATTTATACTACCTAGTTTCATTCTTGAAAGTTTTCATTTATGAAATAATCCTAACTACTATCTTGGGATAGTCATCAAATCTTATCGTCATTTCTTAGAAGTACTAGCCTGTTTAGGTTTCAAGGATATCATTTTGCCATAATCCGTTAAAATTCACTTTTGATTTTAAATCAAAATTGACATCTCTACCTAAGAATAATGGTAAGCGTACACTACACTCTTCTAATCGTCAACATATCACATCATTATCTGAACCCCATTATAAATCAGTATGTAAAACTTCATAGTATCACGTTTCTTTTAAACACTAGTAGAAATAAACACTATACGATATTGCCTTTCATCTTAAAACCACCTAAAACATGATCAACTTTGGAAATGGTTTGGATAACCACTTGCCACTAGCAAGACCTTCCTACAACGACAATTATCACATCATTATAAACCATTTCACATCAACAATATCTTACACCTTTGATTAACAACAGTTACCCTAACAACAAAAAAACTATTCCATTTAAGGCACTATACAGACGAAAGTGTCAGTCAACCATTTGCTGGACTAAGGTGTTCAGAGATCACACACGAAACAACTAAGAAAACCATACAAATACAAATTTGGCTGCATGCTGAACACTATCACCAGAAACAACAATTACATAGATGTAAGGCATTAAAATTTAACAAAAACTCCATGTTAGAAATTAAGGTTTTATTGAAAGCCTCGTTACAATAAGATATGATTTGTTTTGAGAATCGGGAAAAGCCAAACTTGAGGTATATTGGACTCTGTAAGATTTTAACAAAACCCTTTAGATTATCAACTTAAGCCACCACCAAAAACTTAGAATGGTACTGATGAGTGTCTAAATACTCATCATTTTTGTACAATATAAACTGCAAAATCATCTGAAAACACTCAAAAATGCTTCAAAATGATAAAAATATCACAAATCAGTGTTTTATGTGATTTAAATGCAAAAATATCAAAATCAGATGAAAAACATATCAAATTTGCAAAAATTGCAGTTTTAGCCCCCCAAGTTTCAAAAATTGTCAAAAACATTCCCTGGTAAATCAAAATAAAGAAAAATGTCATTTAAGGTCCATGGGATTCAAAAGTTGTCAAAACAAACCTTTGAAATGTAAAATTGCAAAATTACAACTTTAGTCCCTAAAGTTTGAAAAATGTCATGTTTAGTCCTTGGAATTTTCAAAAATGGCAAATATGGTCCTTTAATTATTTGAGAATGACAAGTTTGGCCCTTGGATAATATTTCAGAAATCATAGCTTTGGTCCTTGGAGTTTCAAATTTGCACTTTTGGTCCTTATGTTACTTAAACACCAAATACAAACCAAATGGACCCTAGTTATTATCTTGGCCCAATCCAATACCCAAAATCCAAACCCGGTCAACAAACCCAAGTCAAATAAAACACGCCCGCGCGTTTTTCTCCTTCTCCCCCACACTATACCTGCTCACTCCATCTCCCACATCTACCACCCATCCCCTAGCTCACCTTCACCTTTTCCTTGTCCCCCCACCTCATCACAACTCCAAGAAACAATTAATGATCCTTCAACCCCTTTACTCTACCCCTAAACTGCTAAAGTCCCTTTCCCGCCAAAATGCATCAAACGGCCATTATCTATCCTAACTCATCCAATGGCTCAGAATTGAAGTGGGATTTTCTTAGTGGACAAGTGGAAGCAATATGGGTGTATATAAGTGAAGAAAGAGAAGCAAGTAAAGGGGGAGTAGTGTAATTTAGTTTTACGTGTATCATTTTAATTTTTCAAGTTGTTCAGTTTAAGTTTTCAGCTTTTAAGTAATTTGTAATCAATCCTGTGTATAATAAAAACTTAATTCCAGTTTCAATTTAAATCCTTGTATTCGAATTCAGTTTATGCAGTCTTTACTTCAAAAATCTCAAATAGGTCAATTGTTGTTTTAAGTTGTTATTTTGGATTCTTAAGTTTAAATAAGCTCATATATAGCTTATATAAGCCATCAGATATCTCCAAAATCAGTTTAGAGTCTTAATTCAAAAAATCATAAAAATCACTAAAAAATTAGTTAAAATTCAAAAGTAAATGGTACTGAAGATCAAGATTGAAGCAGTGTTGAATTTGGATTGCTGCGGGTTATAGAGCTTCTTGGGAAGCAATTGGTGTAATTTCAGACTGTGGTTCTCTGTTTTGAGCTTGGACTCATTTTGTAAGGCATTTCTTTAAATTTAGCATTTCTTAGTTCAAGTGATTGAATAGTGTTGATTTCAGTTACAATATGTTTTATTATAGCTAATGTATGTTATTTAACAGATTATTTGGTTTACAAACTTATTTTAGTAATAAAAGTTTCAAAACAGCCTCTAAAAGGAGTGTTTGGTTTTGTAAGATAATCTGTCTGCAAGGCATTTGCAGTGGTTAAAAGTTGTTGAGTTATGCTTGTTTAGTCCATTTGAGCCTTTATCTGTCTTGTTCTTGCACCCACATTAGCTCAAAGTCAATTTCTGTGTAAACCTCCTTTGGCAGCTTTACTGTTGAAATTTTAAGGTATCATATTCTTGTTTTGTGTTTAGAATACTTAGATTTAGATTGCTTTAGTCTTATTCCTTCCATTAACAGCTATATCAGTCCTTAAATCTTGATCAAACCTCAACTTAGTCAACATTTTGGTTTTGTGAAAAAGTCAAAGTTTGCAAAGTGAGTTTTTGGGCCAACTAGAGTGATTTTTGTTGAACTCATTTCTGAGTCATTTTCTATGAAATTTGTTGTTTTAGAAAGTGCTTCTGGTCTATTTTAACATGGTCATTTTTTCCAAATTTTGTAAATTTTCTTTAAGACTCAAAAAAGCTTGTCCAAATGATGTCAAGTCCCCTGTGCAGGGCACTGTTGACTGCACAGGGTTTGTCCAAGTTTTGCAGCTGGTGTACAGAGCTCATAAGAGCTTATCATACCCTGATTTTTGGTACAATTGATCTCACCCAGGTCTGCTGTAGGTTCCAATTGGTAGTTTTAAGTTTGAGCTTATTTTTGAGCTTGTGCATAAGCTTAAAGTTAGTCCCCTTTCACTGTTTTTGGCCATAAGCTCATTAACATCAAATCTGTACTAGCTTGTATTCAGTAGCTGTAGCTTGTTGATTCTTGTTCCATTTCAGTTCTTTTAGTTTATTGTGGCTTCCTTATCAGTTTAGTAGCTTTTGGTGTGGTTTTAGCTTATCAAAGTGCTTATTTTTAAGCACTTTCCACTTCAGCTCTATAATCTTCCACATAGGCCCTAGTTTTTATATTTTTCTCAGCTGTAGAATAAGTTTTTAGATTTTCCCTGCAATTTTCATTAATTTTGGTCACTGTTTAGTATTTTTCTTATTTAAAATCAGTTTTTAATCATTTTAAATTAGCTTTAATTGCATTTAATTAAGAAAAAGTTCTAAAAAATAATTTTTCAATTTTAATAGTTTAAGATAAATATAAAAAGCTTAAAAAAGATTTTTCCTTATTTTTCTCCTTTTATTTGGTATTTTTCACAATTTAAATTAGTTTTAAATAGTTTTAAATTAATAATAAATATATAAAAAGTCTAAAAAATATATTTTCAGTTTTAAAATTAGTTTTATCATATTTTAGATTTTTCTAAATCTTAATTTTATTTTTCTAACCTTATTTTGTATTTTCTTTTATTTTAGAGTATTATTAAATAGTTTAAATTAGTTTTTAATTAATAATAATTAATTAAATAGTTAAAAAAATAATTTTCCTTTTCTAATAATTTTCTTTTATATTTAGGATTGTAAAAATGTATTTTTCATATCCGTAGGTATTTTCTTTCTTTATTTTTACGTTTTATTTAGTACGTTAGTAGTTTTAATTTAAACGTAAGTTTTTAAACGTTCATCACTTTAAATATAGTGATAGCGTTTATTTAATATCTTTTATCTTTTTAATTTTCTTAATTTGTATTTAAGTCGCTTTGATTTATTACCTTTTTCAGTAGTGTAATATTCAATCCTAATCTTTTTGGATCATTATCCTTAGTGATCCTTCTATCGTCTGATCAAGTGTTTGCACACCATTGAGTCTCCGTGGGACATAACGACCCGGGAATTCACTGTATTCTCCTGGACTTCATTGTATTTGTGTTTAAGCTGTTTTAAGTCTGTTTGACTTGACGGTTCGGACCGGATCAAATTTTGGCGCCGCTGCCGGGGAGGCTTTAGCGTGTGTTTAGCCTTTTTCAGATCCATTCTTGCACATACCCCATCATTTGTAAAAAGTTTTTTTGTAAAGAAAATCAAAAATCCAAAAATATTTTCATTCTTAGTTTTTATAGCATGTTTTTCCAAAAATGCCAAAAATATTCCTCTTTACCCTCTTACCCTTTTTGATTCTTTACTCCTTTACCCTCTATTCATTTGATTCTACCTTCTTCTATTCTCATGGAATCGTTTATTCCTTGTGTCGGTTGTGGTGAACCTCTTTTTGGTTCACCCTGTCGCTGGTGTACGTGTGTACAGTGTGGTAATGATATTCATAATGGGAGTTGTTTGTTTTGTGGTTCGAGGAATTCATTTGATTATGATCCTAATCCGAACTCATTTAACGACCCCTCAAACTTTTCCAACTACCCACCACAACCCGACTTTTCTAACTACTGTGAGTATTGTGGAGGTCTTCACCCGAGTTTTGAGTGTCAAACGGGGAACATGCTTGTCTATGAGCATAATCCTTGTAACAATTATGACTACTCTTATCATGACCAACCTCCACAGTACCAAACGATTCAAACACAACCTCTGCAAATTCCTCAAGAACTTCTCCAAAATTGTCTCGATACACTCAAAGATTTAAAAGAATTGCTTAAAGAAGAGTCTCGTCAGAAAACGTATCTTTGAGAAGAACAAGCGACTAGAGTAAGCTCCCAATATTGGAAACCTCTCGGTAATACGATTATGATGACGACGACGATGATTTTGAGGAGGAATTTACGACTCCGAGTGGCAATCCCACTCCCGTTTCTGAGCCTTTCATTTCCGACTCTTCCCCTTCACTCACGCCGGTTGAGAGAAGTGAATTCCTTTTGGAAGAGGTCGATGATCCTATTTCTTTGAAATTCTTTGATCCCGAGGACTCTCTCATAATGGAGGATGATCATCTCAGCACTATTTCGGAAACGGAATCGTCTAGTGTTGAGAGCTTTGTCCCAATCCCAAGTGAGTCCGAGGATGTATCTGATAGTGATTGGGATTTGCATGTTTGTGATTCTCTCGACATTTCTGAGGTTACTTCCGGGATTTTCTCAAATCCTCTTTTTGAATCTAATGATGACTACACTTTTTGCGAAGTAAATCCTCTTTTTGATGAAATGTCTGATTCCGATACAGAGACCATCACGGAAGTGGTGGAAATTGCTAGCTCTCAGAGCACACCACTTGTCCCACCTCTGTATTCTATCTTCTCTCTTCCATCATGTGATGATGATTTTATCCTCACTAATGAGATTCATGATCCAAAAATCATGAATTCCCCTTCTGATAATGAGGAGTTAGTCATGATTGTTATCATGATTTTCTTTCTTTTCTTCACCTACTCGGTGACTTCCTCTCTTCTTCACTCCTTCGGGAGTGAGGACACTATCTTTGACCCCGGCATTTTCATTTACCATTTGTGAGCCGGGTCTGTCTGTATATATCTCATCGGTGTGGAACTTTCACGTGCTTCAAATGTTTGTCCAAACATCTTGAATGAAAGTCCGATGGAGATTGTTTCTTCCACTTTGCTTCCCCATGAACAAATTAATGCGGGGTCGAGTCAAGCTAGCGACTCGGAAATCAAAAACAGTAGCACACACCATATGGGTTTTCACCCATATTTCGTCTTCTTTCTCTGTTCTACCATCCTAGTGTGGGGGATGCCCACATGTTGTAAAAAAAAATTTCAAATAATGGCGTAGTATTTCCTTTTACGTTCTTTGTTTCGGCATAACCGCGGTACTTTGAATATTGAGGGCAATATTCATTTCTAAGTGTGGGGGGGAATTCTCACGAATTTCATATATTATCTACCCAATTCCCCCATTTTTGGCCAAAATTTTTTTTGGAGTAAGTGTTCTACACTTACTCATCTTGGTTATCATCGCCATGTTTGATAAACTAAAGGATTGGCTAATCCTGGAGCAAACGGCTCTTGGTAAAGATTTCTCAAATCCGTTTATATGGCTTGCAATTTGCCCAAAATTGTATGGTTCCTCAACTCCCCATCATCCTCAAAAGATAATGAGTTGGCTAGCCCGCAAGATTATGGCTTGTGGTAAAGGCAGTGGAAAATCCATAATTGGTAATCAGCTCACCAAAGATAATATTGATAATTTATCTAAGAGTTGGCTAGTCCAGAAGGGTACGGCTTCTGGTAAAGACTAATCAAATCCGTTGAAAGCTGGTGATTTGCTCAAAATCACATGGTTATCGGTGTACCATGGTTCTTACTTGAACTAAAACATTTGGCTACTCCAGAAGTGATGGCTTTTGGTAAAGAGATAAAATCCATCAAGTTTTCTCAAATCATTGCTAGGGACTAGCAATATCTCAGTGTGGGGGATTGATGAGTGTCTAAATACTCATCATTTTTGTACAATATAAACTGCAAAATCATCTGAAAACACTCAAAAATGCTTCAAAATGATAAAAATATCACAAATCAGTGTTTTATGTGATTTAAATGCAAAAATATCAAAATCAGATGAAAAACATATCAAATTTGCAAAAATTGCAGTTTTAGCCCCCCAAGTTTCAAAAATTGTCAAAAACAGTCCCTGGTAAATCAAAATAAAGAAAAATGTCATTTAAGGTCCATGGGATTCAAAAGTTGTCAAAACAAACCTTTGAAATGTAAAATTGCAAAATTACAACTTTAGTCCCTAAAGTTTGAAAAATGTCATGTTTAGTCCTTGGAATTTTCAAAAATGGCAAATATGGTCCTTTAATTATTTGAGAATGACAAGTTTGGCCCTTGGATAATATTTCAGAAATCATAGCTTTGGTCCTTGGAGTTTCAAATTTGCACTTTTGGTCCTTATGTTACTTAAACACCAAATACAAACCAAATGGACCCTAGTTATTATCTTGGCCCAATCCAATACCCATCCAACCCAATCCACAAACCGAGTCAACCCAAAATCCAAACCCGGTCAACAAACCCAAGTCAAATAAAACACGCCCGCGCGTTTTTCTCCTTCTCCCCCACACTATACCTGCTCACTCCATCTCCCACATCTACCACCCATCCCCTAGCTCACCTTCACCTTTTCCTTGTCCCCCCACCTCATCACAACTCCAAGAAACAATTAATGATCCTTCAACCCCTTTACTCTACCCCTAAACTGCTAAAGTCCCTTTCCCGCCAAAATGCATCAAACGGCCATTATCTATCCTAACTCATCCAATGGCTCAGAATTGAAGTGGGATTTTCTTAGTGGACAAGTGGAAGCAATATGGGTGTATATAAGTGAAGAAAGAGAAGCAAGTAAGAGGGGAGTAGTGTAATTTAGTTTTACGTGTATCATTTTAATTTTTCAAGTTGTTCAGTTTAAGTTTTCAGCTTTTAAGTAATTTGTAATCAATCCTGTGTGTAATAAAAACTTAATTCCAGTTTCAATTTAAATCCTTGTATTCGAATTCAGTTTATGCAGTCTTTACTTCAAAAAGCTCAAATAGGTCAATTGTTGTTTTAAGTTGTTATTTTGGATTCCTAAGTTAAAATAAGCTCATATATAGCTTATATAAGCCATCAGATATCTCCAAAATCAGTTTAGAGTCTTAATTCAAAAATCATAAAATCACTAAAAATTAGTTAAAATTCAAAAGTAAATGGTATTGAAGATCAAGATTGAAGCAGTGTTGAATTTGGATTGCTGCGGGTTATAGAGCTTCTTGGGAAGCAATTGGTGTAATTTCAGACTGTGGTTCTCTGTTTTGAGCTTGGACTCATTTTGTAAGGCATTTCTTTAAATTTAGCATTTCTTAGTTCAAGTGATTGAATAGTGTTGATTTCAGTTACAATATGTTTTATTATAGCTAATGTATGTTATTTAACAGATTATTTGGTTTACAAACTTATTTTAGTAATAAAAGTTTCAAAACGACCTCTAAAAGGAGTGTTTGGTTTTGTAAGATAATCATGCAAGGCATTTGCAGTGGTTAAAAGTTGTTGAGTTATGCTTGTTTAGTCCATTTGAGCCTTTATCTGTCTTGTTCTTGCACCCACATTAGCTCAAAGTCAATTTCTGTGTAAACCTCCTTTGGCAGCTTTACTGTTGAAATTTTAAGGTATCATATTCTTGTTTTGTGTTTAGAATACTTAGATTTAGATTGCTTTAGTCTTATTCCTTCCATTAACAGCTATATCAGTCCTTAAATCTTGATCAAACCTCAACTTAGTCAACATTTTGGTTTTGTGAAAAAGTCAAAGTTTGCAAAGTGAGTTTTTGGGCCAACTAGAGTGATTTTTGTTGAACTCATTTCTGAGTCATTTTCTATGAAATTTGTTGTTTTAGAAAGTGCTTCTGGTCTATTTTAACATGGTCATTTTTTCCAAATTTTGTAAATTTTCTTTAAGACTCAAAAAAGCTTGTCCAAATGATGTCAAGTCCCCTGTGCAGGGCACTGTTGACTGCACAGGGTTTGTCCAAGTTTTGCAGCTGGTGTACAGAGCTCATAAGAGCTTATCATACCCTGATTTTTGGTACAATTGATCTCACCCAGGTCTGCTGTAGGTTCCAATTGGTAGTTTTAAGTTTGAGCTTATTTTTGAGCTTGTGCATAAGCTTAAAGTTAGTCCCCTTTCACTGTTTTTGGCCATAAGCTCATTAACATCAAATCTGTACTAGCTTGTATTCAGTAGCTGTAGCTTGTTGATTCTTGTTCCATTTCAGTTCTTTTAGTTTATTGTGGCTTCCTTATCAGTTTAGTAGCTTTTGGTGTGGTTTTAGCTTATCAAAGTGCTTATTTTTAAGCACTTTCCACTTCAGCTCTATAATCTTCCACATAGGCCCTAGTTTTTATATTTTTCTCAGCTGTAGAATAAGTTTTTAGATTTTCCCTGCAATTTTCATTAATTTTGGTCACTGTTTAGTATTTTTCTTATTTAAAATCAGTTTTTAATCATTTTAAATTAGCTTTAATTGCATTTAATTAAGAAAAAGTTCTAAAAAATAATTTTTCAATTTTAATAGTTTAAGATAAATATAAAAAGCTTAAAAAAGATTTTTCCTTATTTTTCTCCTTTTATTTGGTATTTTTCACAATTTAAATTAGTTTTAAATAGTTTTAAATTAATAATAAATATATAAAAAGTCAAAAAATATATTTTCAGTTTTAAAATTAGTTTTATCATATTTTAGATTTTTCTAAATCTTAATTTTATTTTTCTAACCTTATTTTGTATTTTCTTTTATTTTAGAGTATTATTAAATAGTTTAAATTAGTTTTTAATTAATAATAATTAATTAAATAGTTAAAAAAATAATTTTCCTTTTCTAATAATTTTCTTTTATATTTAGGATTGTAAAAATGTATTTTTCATATCCGTAGGTATTTTCTTTCTTTATTTTTACGTTTTATTTAGTACGTTCGCGTAGTTTTTAATTTAAACGTACGTTTTAGGTTTTAAACGTTCATCACTTTAAATATAGTGATAGCGTTTATTTAATATCTTTTATCTTTTTAATTTTCTTAATTTGTATTTAAGTTAAACTTTGATTTATTACCTTTTTCAGTAGTGTAATATTCAATCCTAATCTTTTTGGATCATTATCCTTAGTGATCCTTCTATCGTCTGATCAAGTGTTTGCACACCATTGAGTCTCCGTGGGACATAACGACCCGGGAATTCACTGTATTCTCCTGGACTTCATTGTATTTGTGTTTAAGCTGTTTTAAGTCTGTTTGACTTGACGGTTCGGACCGGATCAGGTACATAACACATTCTATGACCAGAAACTTGAGAACGCAAAGATTAGAATTCGGCGCATACAACCACATTTTCCTAGACACTTCAACATCGGATAACACATAGTGAATTCCGGGATGGAATTCCATTAAGGGGTAGAGATTGTAGCAACCCATAATTTTTCATAAGGTAAAATGACTATTTTACCCTTTGAATTTTTAAAGTTGACATTTGACTTTGACTTTTGACTATTTGACTTTTACCGTAACGTAAAAGCAAATACGATAACCCGTAGTAACTGGTAATTTTCCTTGTGACCAACACAAGACTACGATAAGTCTATATGTTCAAAATACTCTACTTTCACCAATAGTCATATTTTATATAAACTATTGCCACTTTATCATTTTTACGTAGACACGTTACTATTTACGTAAGATGCGTGCTCGAACCTACGTTATTATTTAACAACATAAACGCACCGCATTAGACTTACCACACTTTTAATATACCTAGTTGGAGTATATTGATAAGTTTTAATATCTTTGTAAGTATTACATTTTTACGTTACCTGGTTTTATGTTTCGTGACTTAAGGGCTTAACGTTAATAATTACCGGAACCAAACTACACCTCATAAACCAAAGGTCATCACAAAAATGAACACACTACCACCTCATTGTGAGAGGTGGCATGTATATAGTCTACCACAAGACCATGTGTCTTGATTACACACTTCTTATCACCCAAGAATTACATGTGTCCCAAAACCATTCATACTTGAGCCAAAAACCACTAACTTATCTCATAAGACATGCAAATTTCACCTAGTACTCCCCTCCCCCTCTCCTTGGTCGTTCATCATAATGACCATAGCACCATCACCCACTTTGATTCATACAATAAGTTATACTATAAAAGTGAAGGGTTTAGGTAGCTAGTTATGATCCTTGGGTTGTTTTAGTGATTCTATGGTTAGATTTGGAGATATAAAAAGGTTCAAGGGCTGAATAAGAGAGGTTATTACAAAGGTTTTCTAAAGCTAAACCAAGGTTGGGTTGAAGATTCAAGATAAGGATTAGAGATTAGAAGGGTTAAGGGGTTGAATTGTTCTTGTTGTACTAGTAACTTGTCATCCTAATCCTTGTAAGATTTGAGTTTATTTTCTTGTCATTTAATATGGTTGTGATAATCTATATAGTTATTTGATGTAATTTGATATAAGTATTTTATGTAATATGGCTTAATTGATGTTGTACATGAGGTTATGACCATGAAAACAAGCTAAAACAAGTCCCAGGTAAGTTCTATGTACATGAATTCTGCAACAGTCCCAAAGTTTGATTAAACTGATCATCACAATAAACCTTGAGGTTAATTCAGTAAGATAGTCTTTTAGAGCTATGTCTTACGGTCGTTTCACCGGATGGCGCACCTCATAACTCACCCCGATGAGTAAATGAGAGCCAAAAATGGCAAACCATGTCAAAATCTGCACACTAGATTTCATTTGGGAAAAGCAAATAGTTTTGTTCATTTCTAGAAGTCGACTCAGTTTTATGAAATGTAGCCAAGACCTAAACTTGAAGTTTGGTGAAAGCCCGTGTCAAAAAAAGTTGTATAACTCAACTTATGGTCGTTTTGGCAGGACTGAATGTGGAGCCAAACTTTCTGCAATGAAATATAAGTATATACTTGTAATTAGACTATTGATATAAATAAAATTTAGAACTTGAACTTGATTAAGCTTGATAAGCTGTTAGAAAAAATAAAAACTAGAATTTGAGCTTTTGAATCACTTAAAAAGGACTTGTGGTTAAAAAGTTATGCCTAGTTAAGTTTTACTAGATGAAAATATAGTGCTTGAACAAAAGCTTGCTGATACGATTTTAAATCATGATTTTGACCCTTTTCTGGTCCGAATCAGCAAAAGTGTAAAACAAGAAAGTTGCTCAGAAAGACTTTTTCTACAAAAACTCGGGAGCACATAAGCAGAAAGTGAACGACAAAACCTAAAAACAGCAAAAACTAAACTGACATGTTGTTGACTAAATAAACAACCTTAGTGAGAACTTTAAGTGATATATTGATCATTTGAGGCTAATATAAAGCCAAGATTGAGTCAATATTGTTGTCTTGAGGTTTTCTAACTTAGACACATCCTTAATATGGTCTTGATTATTATTGCTTAACCATAACTTAGCCGCACGGCTAGTATAAGTCTAATGACCGAAACTTGTTTTTAAAACTTGTTCACTAGACTTTGACAAACTAAGTAAATGACCATATGACATGTTAAACTACTTCACGACCTCTTGATTTTGATAGCCTGAACGATGGTATGAGATTATTTATAAAAGGGCTATAAGCCAAACAACATTTAAGGAATACTTTAACTTAAGGATTCATGTACAACATCATATTGAAAGCCAACAAACTACATATAATTGTACACTTATATCATACACTATACTAAAACACGAATACTATGCTTTTGTAGGTAATCGTTAAAGATCGTGATCTGGTCATACTCTACCATTGATAAACATTATATCGTTACATTTCGCTGCTGATCACTACAGTGAGTTCATAGCCCCACCTTCTATCACTTAATTGTTTTACAAACCCTTGGGGGGGATACATGTTATTTTTAAACCGAACACACTGCTTTGAAATTGTATGCTTATCTGAATGTATTATTTGCACTAAGTACCACTATTGCCAAACTTAAGTCCCTATTATCATGAACAATTAATCACTTGCGGGTGAACGCGAATAATGTGGATAGATCTATCGGGATTGACGAATCTTGTTTGTTTGACCAAGTCCAGTAAACGAACGCACTCTATTTGAAGAACCATAGGTTTATTGGCAAATTACCTATTAGGGCCACTGTTTCACCAAGACCTGGCAAACTATTATATCAATTTCTATTGACAAGCTGTTAACGTTTTCGGTATCATGAGCTTAGTGAAGTAATATCTGTTTTGTTTTCAACTATGAATGTGAGACTAATTACCTCACGTTACAAATATTGTATTCACCTGATTACCTAAACTCTATGAATATCACTCTGTGGAAAACGAGAAGGGGGGGTTGAATAGTTTTACCAATTTAAAAACTTCCTTTTAAAATATTTAGATCGACTTATGTCAATCTACTTAGATGTGTATGTTGGACGTTGATAGATAGATATATAAAAGTGTAATGAAAGATAAAGAGTAAGAAGCACATAACCACGACACGAGTATTTATAGTGGTTCGGCTACAAGGACACCTTTCTTGCCCTACTCCACTCCCCGAGTCACCTACTCGAGAGTTTGTAATTACTTCACGCACCAACTCCTTATGGCGGAGAAGCCTTCACAACGCCGCCTACTCTTTTTCCGGTACTAGGCTAACCACCGGGTTCTTTCACACCAAGGTGAACCATACCTACCACAACGTCGCCTACCCTTTATCCGGTACTAGGCTAAGTACCGAGTTCCATTATAATGGAGGAACTACTACCCAACACTATAGAACACCTAATCCCAAAGGAGATCCACTCCTTATTACAACACCATCAAGGATATCAACATCCTTGAAACTAAACAATCACTATATGTATAACGATGCACCTCATCGATTATACGACCTAGGCATTCTTCACTAATGCCACTTGATTTGTTTTCTAGGCATCCTTTACCAATTCCCTTGACACAACGCTTGGCACCTTTCACTAATGCCTTCGTCTTGACACCTTTAGCATTCTTCACTAATGCACTTGACACGGACGTTAAGCATCTTTCACTAATGCTTTCGTCTTGACTCTTTCGGCATCCTTCACTAATGCCTTCGACACAACACTTCTATAGATTAAGAAAGAACTATCAACAAGACAACCTCGGTAGTCTTGATGATGACGAAGCATGGCAACTCATGAACTTGAGCTTGCCTGACTTCAAGAAGTGGTGATCTCGCCTTTAAGAGGAACCTAGAGAATCACACAAAAACAAAAGAAAAACTACATAGAAAGATCCTTTAGGATCAGTGGTTAGAGAGTTACAATACTTGGGGAAAGTATGTGTGAGAGTGGCAAACCAAAAGGAAGAAATGGCTCACTATTTATAGGGGAGAAATACTTACTGTTCCCCGGATCCCACGGATCCCTCCCTCAAGGGATCCGTCTAGTGTAAAACTAGGGATCCGTGGGACGCTCCTCTTTGCCCATAGGTATTTTGGTTATGGGTTATGGGTCATGGGTTATGGGTTGATCCATGGGTCTTTTATTAGATACAATGTATCTAATGAGTGCAATGCACCTAGTCAAATGGGTATGGGTCAATACCATGGGTTATGGATATGTTCCATGGGTTGTAGTTTTTACCCATTTATAATACATACTAGTTATGTATATATTTTGCCCAATATGTAAACACTAGTTGTTGTACATATATATTACTAAATCATAAAATCACTTATACTTGTTTTAGTGTTTTATGTGAAAACGTAAGTGTGTAAGAAAACTATTGGCTCAAACTATTTACGTATTTTATTTGTTTTGTTAAAATGATTTTACGTTTGTTATCGACAAAACATTAGAAGATCGTAAAATATAAATAAACATTTTTACGGCTTATTTGTATTAAATATCTCCCCCTTTTTTTTGATGACAAAACATAAAATTATTTTAAGAAAAAATTAAAATTCGTAAAAGTTCGAATTGGAATTTTTACTCTCTTCTCCCCCTTTTTGTCAAAAAAAAAGCGTCGAAAAGAAACTAACACATTGTTTTAAGAAAAAAACATGTAAAATAAAAAAAATGTAAAGAGAGCAAGTGACGGGAATGGTTCTCGTCTTTAACTCCCCCTTGACGAGTCCATCCCTTTGTGAGGGCGTCAAGTAAATATACACTAATAAGCTAACGAATTGGAATTTTGTTTGCAAATGGTTTCGTCCTTGTGACGAAAATGCTCCCCCTTGAAGATTGCAACTTTGCAATGGGGTGTCATGAAGTGTAATCCAAATAAGGATTATGTGGCAAATAGTTTTGCAATGTATGGTTTGACACAAAGCTCCCCCTAGCTTAGGGTGTCAAGTTCTTCATGTGTATTTTGAAAATCTACAAAATAAAGGTTAGAAAAAAAGAGTATAGTGCATAATTTCCTGCAAATAAGACTCAAGTTAGTAGAATTTTGTTCTTCTGTACCACGGATCCCACGGTTCCCTCCTTTGTGGGATCCGTCTAGGCAATTTTCAGGGATCTGTCTGTCTGGTGACAGATTATTCAGCAAAGGTGATATACCAAACAATGCTAAATATGAAAGTGAGATATGTGTATAAACAACGAACATATACTCAAAGAAATAGGGCAAATAAGTTATCATTAAATAAAACAAAGAGATAATCAACAAATCTCTAAAACTAAGAGAATGATCAAGCCATGTAATACATTTTCTACTTAATGCTAATGAGGAACCTAAACTTAAGAAGCAACCGCGTGCTTAAGGATGATCAAACATGAAATGGGATTCCAAAACATTCTAAGTTCAGCTTGAGACTAAGAGTTTTTTAGGCTCATGGCTGTTTAGGTTTGTTGACCTCATCGAAACGTTCGAGGAGGTAATAAAACATGAAACGTTGCTCCTCACGTAGTTCATGTATCAACTTTTCAACATGTTGACAATGATAGCAATCCTTGTCATGGATTTGAAAGGATGGTGGTAAAGGTTGAACTTCTTGAAGCGGAGGTTCAAGTGAAGTGAGTTGAGAATCCTCAAATAAAGGAGGAATTGGTGGAGGCTCATTAAGTGGTGGCTCAACAAGATTTGAGGGTGGAGGTATAGAAGTGTCAACTTCCATGTGGTCGGGTGGTTGACTTTGATGTTTCCTCATAATCCAAAATGGACAATTGGAGGGAAATGGGGAAATTGCCATTGGTGCAAGTATTGATTCAACACTTTGGTTTTGTTGTACAACCATTTCTAGTGAATGTGTTGGTAATGGTGGAGGATGAGTTGGCCTAGGGGGTAAGTCCTCTAAGTTGTGGGAATGTGGAGATGATTGTGAGGTGTTAAATGATGTGGCTCTAGGCACCAATGATGTTGGTTGGGTTGAAAAGGGTGTGTTTGGTTTAGTATAGTTTGGTGATGATATCCTTGTGGGAACAATCCTCTTGGGAATTAGTTTGATTGGTTTCTTTGGTGGAGGGGAAATTCTAGCATTTGTGGGCTTAACCGGAGATGATTCGGTTGAGGAAACTTCGTGTATAACTCGAGCAAGTTTCTTGGGTGGTTTTTGGGTTGATGAGTTAGCACTAGGAGCTTTCCTCATGATCAAATGGCTAAAGAAGGTTTTTCTAATTGCTGAGAATTATATTGTGTTTGATGACTAAGGGGTTCTAGCAAGATGACTTATAAAGAGAAGAAATTGGAAAGTGCATTTAAGACTTAAACCACTAAGATTCTTAAGAATGTGATGATTAACATGCACAGGAGTCAAATTCAGAGTTTACTGATCTAGTGACTCAATTAAGATGAGGTGGAGTTTTCAAGTTAGCAAGATGGGCTTGAAATGATTGTTTTAGCAAGAGTTGACATAATCTGTCACCCGGATCCCACGGTTCCCTCCTTTGAGGGATCCGTCTTGGCTAATCCTAGGGATCCAGCTCTCAGCATCTATGAAAGGGTAAAAATGATGTTTCTAAGGTCTAAAACCTATACCATCTTGAGTGTTTCAGTCCTCCTAAGTATCTTAAATGAGGGTGTACTTGAATGATCAAGAGCAATGAGTGATATAGCTAATGATTGCTTTTTATGGAAGGAAAATGAGACTTTGTGACCACCAATGGATATTCAAGGATGACACTAAGAGTTTTGATGGTGTCAAGTTATAATAAATGATCCTAGAGATCAGATGTGAGCTTGAATTTTGAAAAATCCTCAAAAATCAAAAGAATTGAAAAACTAATTTTTGACCCGTTTTGAGATAAAGATGACTAAAAACAATTTCCTAAAATTGATCAGTATATTCACCTTGGTGTTTTGAGATGTGAAAAGCAATGTATGAGCGTTGAAGCGGAAATATGGTGAGTTTTGTTGAGTTGATAAATCAAAAGTACTTTGAATTAAATCTTATGTAAGCTATGAGTGAGTGTGAAGCTATCAAATGTTAGAGGAAGACTTAGTTGATTCTAAGGACTTATGTTTGACTAATGTGAGGTGATCTAGTGAGTTGTTTTGTTGTAAAGAAGTCTGTATAACTCATCTGTACTCACGGATCCCACGGTTCCCTTGGAGAAGGGATCCGTCTAGGCTAAAACAAGGGATCCGACATCTGCAGATCAGAATCCTTACAGCAGCTAATGCAGATTTTGCACCAAGCATTATACACAAATAACAATTAATCTAAACAGCAAGGTAAACATATTATCACATACGGCATATCATAGATAATGGTAGTAACAATAATATCCAATAAAACACAAGCAACCGTGCTAAAACATAGTCATTCACACATGGATTAAATGTCTTAAAGCAAGCATAGTTCTATAGTCTCTTTCGTCAATCCTTTATTTTCCTCTTTCCCGACTTCGTGACGTGGTAAGCTAGGTTTTGAATCATACCCCTTAATTGTTTGAATTCCGCGGTCTCGTTTGGAATATCCAGAAGTTGTTGATAGTAATCAAAGGGTTCCAATTCGATGTCAGCTATGGGGTCGACATCTTCTTCTTCTTCATCTTCTTCTATTTCTCCGTCCAAGGAGTCCGAGAGAGCTTTAGGTTTTCTTCCATTAACCATGAACCATTTAGGAGGTTGTTTGGTAAGAGGTACCATGACATGATCGGCAAAAAAATGATCATCGTTGATAGGAGATGGTTGCAATGCACTAACATACTTACAAAGTCGTGTTAGGAGCATACCATATGGAAGTACCATGTTGGAAACTTTGAATACCCCGGCCATTCTCTTCACCATGTAATAGGCGAGATTAAATGGCTTTTGGTGGATGAGACAATAGATCATTTGCACGAGACATGCATTTGGATGATCCTTGTTACCAACTAGGCTAATGACGTTTTCCCTAAGGATTTCTTCCCATTTTCTAAACATGGGATGCATTTCAAAAAGTTCCATTTGAAAAGGATCACGGTGAATGAGCTTTTTGTTTCGGTTGAAACGGGATTGGTCGGTCCTAACCTTGAAGATAGTATCTCGAATGGTTGCGGGATCATCAAGAGGAGTATTGTAGATAGGTTTAGAATCAAGTGCAAGGTTTTGAGCGGCAATTGCCCAATCTTGAGAGTACATACAAATTCCTTCACAAGGAATGCGAAGAATTTGAGCAAATGTGTTGAGAGGTAGAGTGAAGTTTTGTTTATTGATGATGAAGGCGATTGAAATGCTATCATTGATGTTTCGAATGATCCTAATGCTTTTATAGAATTCAAAGATGAAAACCGGGCAAATTTGTTCATCAATGTCAAGAAGACAATCAAAGTTGATTGCCGAGAAGACTTGACGAATGTCGGTATCTTCAAGGAAACATTCCTTGACTACACGACCTTCGTGAATAAGTCGTTTTTCAAGTCTTTTGAAGATTTTGCGATGGGTTTTTGATAATCCTTCTTTCCGATAGTAATGGGTGTGGTAATGGACGGTATCATGGTGGTCTTGTTGAGTGGCTTTAGGCATGATTTGTCCTAGAAATACAAATATTCCAATTAGGCAAAATTTGTTGAGATGGGTTTATGGTTTTGATTTTTATTAACGATGTTGTGAACACAATGTAATCTTAGTTGAGTGAAAAGCCCTTTTTAATGATTAATTTTGAAAACCCTAATTAAATCAATTGATTAGAAATTTAGAAACCATAAACCCTAGGATGAGGATGATGAAAATTAGAACATGTTAGTGTAATTACTTACAATGGTGTTCTAGAGAGGAGTACTTGAGGATATGGAGTCCTATGAGGATGAAATCAGTTCTTGAGTCGTTTTTTGTGTTTTGTGGGGAGAGGGAAAAAGATCAGTATTGGTTTTCAAAAGTGTATAGCTGTTTTCTGTCCCACGGTTCCCCCGGATCCCTTGTATTTGGGATCCGGCTAGTACAACTAGAGGGATCCGGCTACTGTGGACAGAAAAAGGGTCGTTTGGCATTAATTTTATAGTAGGCTATAAACTAGCTTATGGAACAAAAATAATTTTGAGGTTTCAAATGAAAAGATGTTTTCATCGACGAGATTTGATAAGTTAATTATCAAGGATCCATTTGTGACGACGGCGTTAGTTTGACGAAATCAAGAGGAATACTATTCCCGATGATGAGTAAGTCGAGAAAGTGACGAAAGAGAGACTTTTAAGAGACTAGCAATTATTAAACAAACAAGAACTATGATATCAACATAATCATGTAAGCTAGCTAATGAAAAGTAAACATACCTTTATGCTTCTTGGTTTGGCTTATGAAGACATAATATCAAAAATACTTCATGAGCTCTTAAAGTAATCCTTTGTACTTAGAGTAAGTAGGTTGTGATTACTTTTCGATCCTTTATTGAAGGTTGAATTCATTATTCTTTGAATAAAAATGAAGGTTTTGAAGAGATCCTAGCATGAAGATTTCTTGAAACAAATATGTTAGAATGATCTATCAATGTCCAACATGAAAGAGAAAAAAAATGTTTTGAAATATTTCCTTCTTTGTAGTTTTCAAACATACACGGCTCGTATCAAGTTTTTAAAGTACAACATACTCTAAGAAACTTGGTAATGAAGCTCTGATGCCAATTGTGGAAAACGAGAAGGGGGGGTTGAATAGTTTTACCAATTTAAAAAATTCCTTTTAAAATATTTAGATCGACTTATGTCAATCTACTTAGATGTATATGTTGGATGTTGATAGATAGATATATAAAAGTGTAATGAAAGATAAAGAGTAAGAAGCACATAACCACGACACGAGTATTTATAGTGGTTCGGATACAAGGACATGTGGAGTTTGATAGACTCCTTGGACCGTTTAGAGCGCTAGGGATTACAATAACAAAGACAATACGCAGCGGATAAAACAAAACATAATTGTTATTGCAACAAGGTTTCTCATTATATTCACTCCAAGCCTCAAATATTATTTGATCAGAATAATACGGTTACACCTAATCTGTAACAGGGATCAAAGATCCTTGAGACTAAACTAAACAACCTCTAACCCTAGACGTTTATAGAAACACGTCTAGGTAACTAAACTAATAACCTAGGCGTTTACAATAAACTACACGCCCTAGGTTACACACACACACCTTTAGTCGACTACATTATGGAAGACTTGTATATTAAACCTACAACCCATGTCCTTTTTATATACTAGAGGATTAGGGTTTACAAATCTCTACAAAGGACGAAATAATAAATCTTCTTTTGCAAGCAAGTCCTTCCATCTTTTTGTAGGTTTCCTTCTTTGTCACTTTAAGCCCTTGATGTTTCATTCTTTATTGTTTTGTATCATCAAATCAATAAACCCAACAATCTTCCCCTATTTGATGATGACAAAACAAACACGGTTCTTGTACGAACTTCCCTAGACGAAGTAGACAAATTGAGATAATTAAATCTCACCATGAATGAAACATTCTTGTCTTCCTTTGTCTTCCCCTTAATCCATGCCACGGCACTCCAACATCTCTTCCCCTTTTTGTTACCAACAAATAGGGAACATATGCAAATAATGATCTTGACCATCACGAACCAATATCATACTTCCAATCTAAGCCTTCCAATGTTTCGAATTGCCCTCCATGAAGAACACCAAAATGCTTACTAAAAATGAATCCAAAACAGTAGAAAACTCCAACTAGTTGTAGGAATAATGATCAACAATTGTAAAAATCAAACATTTCCCCTTGAGTGGTGCATGAACATCAAATGATTCTTCAAATCTGTAACCTCCTTGTAATGATCACTTGTGAAGAAAACCAAATATAACAAACTTGATGAAGAAGTAAAATAACCCAAACTTGTATCTTATGTCTTGTTTATCCACGTGACGTTGAACTTATACCGCTAACCAAAAATATAAGTAGATCGCAACCTCTTGACAAAATCCTCATCTTCAATGAGACACTGAGCACTACAATGTAACTCCTTTAAGTGATAGTTAACTAGGTCTTCATCCATCCACCCCTTGACCTATGAAAACTAGATTTTGCAAGTCTTCGTCAACATTCTTTAAGCACGAACAAGTTATCTACAAAGTGTAACACCCACTTTGAGATATGATAAGAACACGTATCCAAGTAATTCCACTTCACCTTCAAATAAGTGATAAATAATCCTCTTCGTAACCAATTCTTCAATAAAACCAATAACGAGCTTTTTAAATCCTGTTAAGAACAAATTAACCAAAAACCAAACTTGTGTGTATGAACCAAATAACCTTCTGTGTGTGTCCTCCGAGATCTTCCAATCTAATCCGAAAACCAAAAATCTTTTATTGTCCGATATCGAGCGAAGCTAGCAGTAGAAACAATGTATCTCGGACAACATAAGCAGTACAAATATATTCGGAAACCATTAAACATTCATAACTGAATCTAATTACAATGTACCATATTCACAAAACCATAACTCTATTCAGACACCAAAATCGCTATGTGAAATCGCATATACCTTCAAAGCACACAACCTGTGACTAACCAAACCTCTCAAAATAATGGAATCCAAACAATAGCACAATCAATATCAAATATAAAATTTCAAATGCCAATTTAAGCTTTTAACTAGCTGCTTAGAATTTTGGATTAAGTATGCTCCTTATCCCAACATGTCACGAGCATGTGCAGTACCCATGTGCATCAAAGTGAATCAACCATTTAAGAAATTCAACAATATCAAGCTCAAATCACCGACCCATGTGCACTGACTAGAAAAACAATGTGTACGAGGTTATGAAGTAACCAACCAATATATACAAAAACCATGCTCATGAATAATATTTTGCTCCCACCGTCATGATAATGAAGAAAACCAAATCATCCATGCTTGACCACCGACCCATGTGTACCAAAGAGAATTTACCATGCACAAGTAACAAAAGTAACAGTACTTAAGTTGTAGTATGATCAAGTAGCTTCTCCACGTTTAGTTACCAATCAGCACATGACACTTTAAAATCCCATGCATCATCACAAAGTAAAATAATGTTAACACTTGACAATAAAATATTGTCACCACCAGATATGTAAGAACCAAGTGTAGGTGTAGGCGTGTAGCAGTACCTTAGCGAGCAATAGATCACATAATGTACGAGCAGTACCTTCGGATAAAGCCAGCAGTACTTAATACACGAGTATCAAAAACTGACTTGGAGCAATATAAACTGAATAATCACAGTTGCAGCCTTGTAACTTAGATTGAACCTTAGAGCATGCAGCCACGTCTCACGATGCAATATCATTCATATTCTCACCAGCCATCACACTTAACATTTTAACCAAGTAAAATATAGCATCGACCAATCTTGATTCTTGAAGCATCACCGACCAACCATTGAATAAAGTACGATGTTATAGTTTTATGAGCACATGCACATGATGACAAAAGTATTATCTTAATGCTAGGGTTTATATTAGCAATATTTAAAAATAAACCCTAAAAAATCGATCTTTAAAATCTCCTTCTGCAGCGAACTTCGACACTGAATATCTTTTGAGCTCTAAGGAATAACAATAACAACGATAAACTAAAGAGTCTAGGGTTACAAATCACTAATAGGGACTAAATAATAATTTCTTCTTTAACAAGTAGGTCCCTTTTGTTTTAATCTTCATCATTTGTCATCTTTAGTCCTTCATCTTTCACATGTTTTGTCTTATCAACTCAATTATAATTCCTAACAATCTTCCCCTAGTTGATAATGACAAAACCAATAAGCACGAACTTCCTCTGAAGTTAATATGTCATGAAAGATAAGCGAACTTCCCCTTAAACATGCAATCACCAAGGATCTTCAAGTTTTAAACCGTCTTTATCGCCTTTCTTCCCTTTTTTGTCCTAATCTACTTAGGAGAACCGCGAATTTAAGCAACTTTGATTTCAACCACAACAAACCAATATCATACAACTAATCCATCCTTCTAATGCCTGAAGATACCCTCCATGAAGGTTTTCGCACTAAAAATGAAATTAAGGCATTAGAAATTTGAACCAATAGTACAAATACCAACAAGTAGTAGTAAAAATATTCCCCTCGAATGATGCATGTAAATAACCATAAGAACTTGTCGAATAACTAAACACCATGGTCACAAATACGTTGTAGTTCCATCCATAAAGAACATAGTACCTCCCAAAATACTAATAAGGATGACTACAATCGCATTTGAAACCAAGCAGTAGTAACATGAGAAAGTTCTAAGAGTAACCGGTAGAAACCATGGAAAAGTATCCATATCTTCCCCTGAACATGATAACTACCTTTACCAATCTTCCAATCTCGTGTGTGTGTATACCAATATCCCATGTGTGTGTTTTCTAACCATTAACAAACTCAGTTGAGATCGAATCAATGCTAAAAATCATACGAGCTTCCCCTCACTTTTTGTAACTCATGCCCATAAACTTTACAAGTATCAACAAATACCATGAAGCCCAAGTCCGAATCCATATATCCATGATTCGTTATTTTTCTCGTCCAACAGGCTGCTCAAGTTAGGCATCAAAAATATTCAAAACATCCATGCCCATGTATAGTAAATAAGCCCAAACATAGCTAACTAAAAACTTGTACCATGTCTAATAATCATTTAGCTCATATAACATAAATATGCACGCCTAATAAATATAACCATTCATGTAACTTCATCTACTTTTCAGTCTAATCGAGTACCTCAATACCCTAGCAGCATGTTCGAATATTATAATCCTCTCAAGAACTACTCTTCAACGTAGCCACATGATAACATAAACAATTTAGAGCACCTTTAAAATACACGAACAACACCAATCAGAAAGAAATCATAACCTACCAATGTGATATGTATCCAATCAGTGACAATATATCAAATACACATGAAATAAGGGTCAAATTGATCAAGCCCCATGCATGCTCCACCGTCCAAAGATAAACTCTAGCCAAACAGAACCTTGGAACCTTTGAATGACAACATTATTGAAATTACAATAGTACCAGTACCTTGGAATAGCAGCAGTAGTAATTCTTCATATCAATTATCGTTCGTGGCCAATCAACTAATTCTTTAACCATGTGCTTGATCCCATGCATATAAGAATTAATATACTACTCATATCTCTAAAACTAGACCAATGAGAAACCAAACTCTTCATAATTGTACGCATGTAGTTGAAAAATATTTGCCACCGACCCACATAAGATATTAGCCAATCAAAGATCCATAAAATCATAGTATGCGTGTGAGTCCATGCTGTTGTACTCATTAACGAATAGTATTACAAATCCAGTGAGCAATACTAAAAACACCAGACGGTATTAACTTAGATGACCAATCACAATTTCGTGCAACCAACAACACAAAGTAGCAGTGGTAACAAAAACAAGCAGCAGATTAAAAGCACTAGCAGTGGTTTCGAGAACATAGTATTGGATTCAATAACTAGCAGTGGAAACGATTTAGCATAGCAGTGGTATCATGTCACGAGCAGTCCAATAGCAGTAGTATCACTAATCACGAGCAGCAGATACAAGAATGTTGTAGTAGGTTCTCTCCACGAGCAGTAAAGGCACTTCAGTAGCAGCACGATCTTAACAGATTCATCAAACTTTGAACATTAGAACCTGTAATTGTCATTAATCAAACATACCCTTACTCCTATACATAGAATAACCTGTAACCACAATCTCTGCACAGTAACCGTAACACTAAATAACACAACTGATTCGACATCTCTAAAAACCCATTAGCATCAATAAGATGACCAGTACCAGTATACCATGCAACTTCTTTTGCCAATTTATCAAGATCATATTTGCTTTGAGTTTAGATCGCAGTAGCATAAAACAAATAAGAACCGATCTGGTAATAATCAAGATGTGTAACTAGCAGATGTTGCAGATTAGGTTTTCTCCAAATTCACCAATTCAAGAGAGAGAAACTTAGGGTTTAGTTTCTTGATCTTGAGTAGTGTTAATATTAACAAAAACACAACAACATTCAGCACCAAAGAAACCCTAAACATATATGAAAAACCCAAAAATTCAAAAAATATACCTCCCTCTATAGCAGTTTTCGACATCCTATATCTTTCAATTGGGAGCTCAGACGGAAGATCGCTTCGGTGAAACGTTATATTGTCATATAGAGAACGTCCACAAAAAATTTCGTCTCAATCCAACGGTTAACGAAAACGTTATGATCGTTTTAAAACAGTGCTGCAGAAACATATACGAAAAATTCCAGATTCGATTTTTTCTTCCTTTTTCTTCGAAAAACCTTGTAGATCCCTATATCAAGAGCTCCCCGCTCTGATACCAATTATTAAGATCGTTTATGAGTTCTAAGTAATAACAATAACAACGATAAATAGAATGCACAGCGGAATAAAGAACATCATTGCTATTATTGAAGGTTTCTCGTCATCATCTCAACCACTAAACACTATAATACTAATCGACTACTAACTAGCTATCCCTAGGAGTTTATACATTACGCCTAGGTTACACACATAATTTTACTAATGGTGTTCACATCTTGACACACTAAAACCTAATTCCCTGCCTCTCTTTATAAACTAGAGAGTCTAGGGTTACAAATGACTACTAGAGACTAAATAATAATTTCTTCTTTAACAAGTAGGTCCCTTGTGTTTCAATCTTAATCATTTGTCATCTTTAGTCCTTCATCTTTCAAACGTTTTATCTTATCAACTCAATTATAATTCCCAACAGGACACCTTCCTTGCCATACTCCACTCCCCGAGTCACCTACTCGAGAGTTTTTAATCACTACACGACACCAACTCCTTATGGCGGAGAAGCCTTCACAATGTCGCCTACCCTTTTTCTGGTACTAGGCTAACCACCGGGTTCTTTCACACCAAGGTGAACCATACCTACCACAACGTCGCCTACCCTTTATCCGGTACTAGGCTAAGTACCGAGTTCCATTACAATGGAGGAACTACTACCCAATACTACACAACACCTAATCCCAAATGAGATCTACTCCTTATTACAACACCATCAAGGATATCAACATCCTTGAAACTAAACAATCACTATATGTATAATGATGCACCCCATCAATTATACGACCTAGGCATTCTTCACTAATGCCACTTGATTTGTTTTCTAGGCATCCTTTACCAATGCCCTTGACACAACGCTTGACACCTTTCACTAATGCCTTCGTCTTGACACCTTTAGCATTCTTCACTAATGCTCTTGACACTGATGTTAAGCATCTTTCACTAATGCTTTCGTCTTGACTCTTTCGGCATCCTTCACTAATGCCTTTGCCACAGCACTTCTATAGAGTAAGAAAGAACTATCAACAAGAGAACCTCAGTAGTCTTAATGATGACGAAGCATGGCAACTCATGGACTTGAGCTTGCTTGACTTCAAGAAGTGGTGATCTCGCCTTTAAGAGGAACCTAGAGAATCATACAAAAACCAAAGACAAACTACATAGAAAGATCCCTTAGGATCAGTGGTTAGAGAGTTACAATACTTGGGGAAAGGATGTGTGAGAGTGGCAAACCAAAAGGAAGAAATGGCTCACTATTTATAGAGGAGAAATGCTTACTGTTCCCCATATCCCACGGATCCCTCCCTCAAGGGATTCGTCTAGTGTAAAACTAGGGATCCGTGGGATGCTCCTCTTTGCTCATGGGTATTTTGGTTATGGGTTATGGGTCATGGGTTATGGGTTGATATACAATATATCTAATGAGTGCAATGCACCTAGTCAAATGGGTATGGGTCAATACCATGGGTTATGGATATGTTCCATGGGTTGTAGTTTTTACCCATTTATAATACATACTAGTTATGTATATATTTTGCCCAATATGTAAACACTAGTTGTTGTACATATATATTACTAAATCATAAAATCACTTATACTTGTTTTAGTGTTTTATGTGAAAACGTAAGTGTGTAAGAAAACTATTGGCTCAAACTATTTACGTATTTTATTTGTTTTGTTAAAATGATTTTACGTTTGTTATCGACAAAACATTAGAAGATCGTAAAATATAAATAAACATTTTTACGGCTTATTTGTATTAGCACACTCAACCTTTGTGTTGACCATTTTAAGCATGTATGTCAGGTCCATAATGAACGAGAATGGCACGGAGGAGCATGGATACTCAAGAAGGCTATAAATTTTATTATCATTCGAAAACCCATTTAATGCATTTTGTAAACAATGGAACTAACTGGGACCTATTTTGTAAACTCTGATATATTTATATAAATCGAATGATAAACCTTTTAAAACGACTCCATTAGAGTTCGTTTTCTATTGTTATAACTGTTGTGCAATGAAGTAACACCCAGTTTGAATTCCGCTGCGTATCACGAAATTGGGGGTGTTACACTTTGTGTATATTCGGGGATCTAAACGTGGTTAGAAGTGTTGACGATAGACTTAATTCTCAAGTGAACTTGAAGGAAGCAAGCAATTTTAATAATTTCATAAATAAAATGAGGTTAGTTGAAATTCCAATGGGTGGTAGAAAATTCACAAGGATAAGTGACAATGGGTTGAAATTTAGCAAGTTGGATAGATTCTTATTAAATGATGAGTTTAATAATTTATGGGGTAATCTTTCGGTTGTGGCTTTGGACCATAAATTATCGGATCATTGCCCGATAGTTCTGAAGGATATGCAATTGGACTTTGGTCCAAAACCATTTCGTGTGTTCAACGTATGGTTAAAGGAAGTGGACTTTAATGACGTGGTTGAGGAGGCTTGGATGAAAGAAGTTAGAAGTACTCGGCCGGATTGTAGGTTTCGGGACAAAATGAAGAATGTTAAGGCAACTCTTAGAATATGGAGTAAAGGAAGGTTCGGAGGTCATGTGGAGAAAATTGAAGAAATAAAAAAGGTTGCTATGAGGTGGGAACTTGAAGCGGAGAAGAGATCACTTAGTGAAAATGAGAGGAATACATGGTGGGATGCAAGAAAGCAATGAGAGGCTAAGGAGAGGGATTATATAAATATTCTTTGTCAAAAATCTTGAATTAAGTGGGATATCAAGGGTGATGAAAACTCAAAATTCATTCATTCATTCATGAAGAGGAGGAATAATAAATGTAATGTAAGAGGAATCATGGTTAATGGATTATGGTGTGAAGATCCTAAGATAATAAAGGCAGAGATGGCTAGACACTACAAAACCTTATTCTCCGAAGGCAATAAGACGAGGCCAAGATTTTGTTGTAATAGGATTGAAAAAATTTCAACAGAAGATGCACGTATCCTTGAAAAGCCGTTCGATGAAAAAGAAATATGGAAGCAATCCGAAATTGTGGGGGGGATAAAGCACCGGGCCCTGACGGTTTTAATTTCAAATTTATTAGGAAAATGTGGAATATTATCAAGGCGGATTTGATGAGGGCAGTTTCGTGGTTCTTGGAATTTATGGAGATCTCAAGGGGTTTCAACGCTTCGTTTATCACTATTATTCCTAAAGTAAAAGATGCTATTGGTTTGGGGGATTTTCATCCCATTAGTCTTATAGGTTGTTATTATAAAGTAATCACAAAAGTCTTAGCGGAAAGGGTGAAACATGTGGTGGGGTACGTGGTTGGGGAGGTGCAAAACGCTTTTTATCAAAGGTAGATAAATTCTTGATGGGGTTCTTATTGCAAATGAAACAACGTCTTGCCTGAAATGAACAAAGGAAAGGAGTCTAATCTTCAAAGTAGATTTCGAGAAAGCATACGATAGTATTAATTGGAAATTTCTAATGAGCATTATGAAGAGGATGGGCTTCAGTGATAAATGGTGTAAATGGGTAGAGGCATGTCTCATTTCATCTTCTACATCCATTCTCATTAACGGTTCTCCATCGGAGGAGTTCGGGATCGAGAGGGGTGTGCGCCAAGGCGACCCATTATCACCTTTTTTTATTTATATTGGCAGCGGAAGGATTAAATGCTATTGTGAATGAAGCGGTTGAAAAGGGCATCTTTAGAGGAGTTAAGGTTGGGTCGAATAATGTCATGGTCTCTCATTTACAATATGAAGATGATACCATTTTCTTTGGAGAATGGAACAAAGAGAACGCAAAGTCACTTATGTGTATTCTTAGATGTTTCGAAGAGGTGTCCGGATTACGGGTAAATTATGGAAAAAGAAAATTATACGGTTTAGGCGTTAATGATTAGGAGTTGGGAGAAATGGCGAATTGGATGGGGTGCGATATTGGTGAACTTCCCTTCATATATTTGGGCTTACCAATTGGTGAAAATATGAGTCGGGTAAATTCTTGGAAACCCGTGGTTGAAAAAGTCAAGAATCGGTTGACCGGGTTGAAAGCTAAATCGATGTCATTCGGGGGTCAGTTAACATTTGTAAAATCGGTTCTCGGTAGCTTGCCATTGTATTATTTCTCGATGTTCCGTGTGCCTTTGAGTGTACTAAAACTCTTGAGAGAATTAGAAAAACATTTTTTTTGGGTGGGATTGGGGAGGGTAAAAAACTTTCTTGGGTCAAATGGGATACTATACTTGCTTCTTTTGGGGAAGGGGGATTAACGTGGGGTCACTTAGGACAAAAAACTTGGCGTTATTAGGGAAATGGTGGTGGAGATTTAAGAAGGAGGGTGAGGGTTTATTGGTGAGGATTTTCAAAAGTATTCATGGCGGGTGTGGGGGTTTAAGGGGTAATTACGGGTGGGGTGGGGAATTATCGAGGGGGTTTGGGGGGATATTACGAAGATTGGTGTGGAGTTGGACGAGTTGGGGTCAGAATTTACTTTGTCATGTGTGGGGGGTGTTGGGGGATGGGATGGATATTAGGTTTTGGGTTGATAGATGGGTATTTGTAGAAGGCTTTGTGATTGGTTTCCTAAACTTTTTCATTTGGATAGTAGAGTTTATAGGGATTATGAGAATTTAATTGAGGATAGTGTGATGGATAAGGGTATTTGGGTAGATAACAAGTGGGTTTGGGCTTGGGAATGGAGTAGAACCATTAGAGTAGAGTTTATAGGGATTATGAGAATTTAATTGAGGTGTTGCGGAATGTGGTTGTTTCTATTGCTTGTAGGGATAAATGGAGGTGGACGCTTGATGAAGGTGGCGAGTTCAAAGACAAAGATCTTCAAGTTGATCGAGGAGAAGATTCTTCATGTAGATAGTGGTGGTCAAGATACGCTTTGGAACAAGTTAGTGCCTAAGAAAGTCAACACCTTCGTGTGGAGAGCTCTTAAAGGAAGACTACCGGTTCGTGTGGAACTTGATAGACGTGGCATTGATTTAGACTCGGTATTGTGCGCGTGTTGTAACGATAGTGTGGAAACATGTACTCATTGCCTTGTCACGTGTGACCTCGCAATGAGTGTGTGGACCAAACTATTTAATTGGTGGAGTGTAGGGAGTGTTAGCGCTTTCACTATAGGTGAACTTTTCCCTCCGCTATAGCTTTATTATGGCAAGCGACAATTTGGACATCCGGATACTTCATATGGAAGGAGAGGAACGCTCGTGTTTTCGGTAAGAAAGTTTCAGCACTAACAAGATAGTTCAAGACATTCAACTCAAGTGCTTCGAATGGATAGTGAGAAGATCAAAGAAATTAAATCGATTGATTGGCAACAATGGTTACGTGACCCTCTAAATATTCGGCTACATTAACATCTAAGTAATATAGTGCTGCTACAGTATCGTGATGTGTATGGGTTTCTTTATCAAAAGCTCTATTGGACAGTCAACATCAGGTTGCTTCAGGTAGTGTTTTTTGGTATTGATCTCTCATGGGGCTGTTTTTGTGCGGCATGTATCGCTGGCTCGTACTGTAAGTTTTAGAAGAGTGGTTCTGAGTTGACAATAAGGTTCAAAAGGGCATTGTAGGATGGCAGTTGGCTATGTCCGGTTGTCCTATATGTTTTTTTTTGTTCCTTGCTGTTTGCTCCTTATTTTTTCTAATGGTTTTATTCTCTCAGTGGGAATGGAACATTAGAATTTTGTCATGGTTCTCAGTGGCTCATTTGTACCACTCAATTGTTGGTCTACATATCAGAATATTGAAGTTAATCAAAGCTTGCAAGTGGTTTCCTTTCAAAAGGCATTAAAAGGCGAATGTGTCAGCTAGTATTCATCAAAGTGAGTGTATGTCAAGATTAGTTGTTATGGTAATTCCCCTTGTGACAGTTCTATGTTGGGATTTTGTTTCCATTTGGACACTTTTGGTCCTTTGTATTCTTCATGTTGAACTCTTGGGTCCCTCTGCCATTTAATTTGCTTGATTAATTGGGGTGGGATGCCTTCTCTTTGTATTTTGTTTTCCTTTGTGGTGGGTTCTAATACATTTTTGCCTTTCTTAAAAAAAATAAAATAAAAAAAAATCTTAATTTTTATGTTTTATTCGTTTATCAAACCAAAGAATTTGTTTTCCCTTAAAAAAGGATAATTACCAAGACCGGCTGACTTAGTAGTCATAAAAAGGGACGAAGCCATGACCAAATATAACCGAGTGCACAAATTTTTTTGAACCCTAATATGAAACACATTTCGATGTACCGAGTGTATTTAAGATGCGTAAGAAAAATTGATGTTTTCTTCAAAAATTAATACTACATCGTAAAAATCTATAGGGTTCCCGGACACCACGGGAATCCCCTGGTTCCGTCCCTGGTCATGAATCATGATCATAAAGACATGCCCTATAGTACTATATAGAGGTGGCAAAACGGCCGGGCCGGGCGGGCACGAGCATCGAGTCAAACGGGTACGGACTTAAACAGGCACGGGCCAAACGGGCTTATGTTATACAAATCGTTTTAGAAAATACCTAAAACGACAAAAAAATTCAAAAACGTAACACTTCATTTATATATAAATAACTAAATTATTATATCTATAAGTTTTTCATTAAAAACAATTTAATATTCTCCAATTTAGATAAAAACATGTGTCAATTAATGCCCATTTAACTTTTAAATAATATATACCCATTTTAAAAAAAAATGAGAGAGGGTAAATGTGCCAAAATCTTTTATAAATTTACCCATAATAGCATTTTTTTTTAGATACAAATTACCACATCTAGTTACTATATATATTTTGCTATCGAAGCATATAGTTCGTAAATCAAGTGGTATAAAAAAATAGCATGTCTAACTAAATTTTATGGGCGCTCAAACTTTATATCACCCACAAAGAGTTGGGATCCCTTAGAAAGGGGATGCAAATTAAAAAGTGTAAAAAGTATTTAGGACCATCCGATCACTCCCATTTCTCAACCAACGGTTCACAATTAAAATGCAAAAAAAAAATAAAATAAAAAAAATACCGCCCCTTCTATTATAAGGGGTAAAACAGTAAATTTACAAAACATCACCGCACCTAACTCGTTTCCCTACATCACAAACACAAACACACTGACACACCCACTAACTCATTTCTCTCTCTAAAACCGATCAAATTTTGGGAAATATTTAGGGTTTCGATTTCCGATTATTTTTCATCAATTATACGCTCGAAAAAGAAGAAACAAACTGGTAATTTTGGTTTAATTTAATTTTTAGGGTTTATAATTTATGTTTTAATTTTAAAATTTTTTTTTGTTAATTTTAGTTTGTGCATGTGTATTTTTTAGAAACTAGAAGAAGTTACAGACTCAAAGAGCAACAAAAATAAAAGAAAATGATGAAGAAATGAAAATTAGTAAGAATTAGAATTTTTTTATGAGTTAATTTTTTAGTTTATTTTTTTATTTATTATTATTTTTATCAGATTATTTTTTATTATTTTTATTTATTATTTTATTTACTTTTTTTAATTATTGCTAGTGCTTTTGTGTTTTTTGAAAGTAAGTTTGATCATCAGCTATAGAAAGTAGGTTCATCAGTTACTGCTTGTGTGTTTGATCATCAATTATAGAAAGTAGGTTCATCAGTTACTGCTAGTGTGTTTGATCATTAGTTATAGAAAGTAGGTTCATCAGTTACTGCTAGTGTGTTTGATCATCAGTTATAGAAAGTAGGTTCATCAGTTACTGTAGTAAGTTTCATCATCAGTTATAGAAAGTAGGTTCATCAGTTACTGTAGTAAGTTTCATCATCAGTTATAGAAAGTAGGTTCATCAATTACTGCTAGTGTGTTTGATCATCAGTTATAGAAAGTGGGTTCATCAGTTACTGCTTGTGTGTTTGATCATTAGTTAAAGAAAGTAGGTTCATCAGTTACTGCTTTTGTGTTTGATCATTAGTTATAGAAAGTAGGTTCATCAGTTACTGCTTGTATGTTTGATCATTAGTTATAGAAAGTAGGTTCATCAGTCACTGCTTGTGTGTTCGGTCATTAGTTATAGAAAGTAGGTTCATCAGTTACTGCTAGTAATTTTGATCATAATTTATAGAAAGTAGGTTCATCAATTACTGCTAGTGTGTTTGATCATCAGTTATAGAAAGTAGGTTCATCAATTACTGCTAGTGTGTTTGATCATCTGTTATAGAAAGTGGGTTCATCAGTTACTGCTAGTTTGTTTGATCATCAGTTATAGAAAGAAGGTTCATCAGTTATATGCTAGTAAGTTTGATCATCAGCTATAGAAAGTAGGTTCATCAATTACTGCTAGTGTGTTTGATCATCAGTTATAGAAAGTAGGTTCATCAGTTACTGCAAGTGTGTTTGGTCATCAGTTACAGAAAGTAGGTTCATCAATTACTGCTAGTGTGTTTAATCATCAGTTATAGAAAGTAGGTTCATCAGTTATTTGCTAGTAAAATTGATCATCAGTTATAGAAAGTAGGTTCATCAGTTATTTGCTAGTGTATTTGATCATCATTTTTTTCAAATTATAAGTTCATCAGCTATTGGTAGTACATTTGATCAGTAGTTATTTGAAATAGATTTATCAGTTATTTGCTAGTGCATTTGATCATCATTTATTTGCTAGTGTTCTTTGAAAGTAGGTTCATCACTTATTGCCTGTGCGTTTGTGTTTATTTTGTATTCAGTTTAGTAGGTTCATCAGTTTAATATTTATTTTGTTTTGTTGCATAGGAAAAGAAGCTAAAAAGACAAAGAAACCGATAACTTTAAAAACGTATTCACCCAATGATGATGATTTTGTTGAGGATGCGTTTACTCAAAAAAAAGAAAATGTTCAACTGCTGCTACATGCAAACCTTCTGGTTCATCAAAACCTTCCAAACCTTGAACCACTACTACTTCCAAACCTTCTTCTTCATCTAAACTTTTTCTTCCTGAAGATGTTAAGCCTGGTCTCAATATGGTCCATTATTTGAGACTGTTCAGAAAATGACATTGGACCAAAAACAAACAATTTCAATTTTGGGGTTTGCATCATTGTTAGATTTTGAAATAGATATCATGCCAAGCCGTTTAGGGTATTGGTTGCTAGAAAGGTTTGATGGTAAATCGGGAATCCTGAATGTCTTTAAGAAATCTATACCAATAACCGCTGAACTAATTCACAAGACATTCGGATTCCCAATGGGCAAATTTTCAGTTGATGTCCGGGATGTTTTGAAGGAAAGGTCAAATGTATCTTACATTGAATGGAAGCAACAATTCAAGGGCATTAAGAGATTGTATGCTACACATTTGATGAAAGTGATCAGGAAACAAATTAGGAAAAATGACTGTGGAAGTCTATTTCAGAAGAATTTCCTAGTTATGTTTGCTACTATCCTGGCCCACATTGTTTCAACAGGGACTCTGAATATAGGATTCACCCCATCTCTTACTTCTCTTGAGAATGTGAGAGACATGGATTGGTGCCAATATGTGGTAGATTATTTGAAGTCAGAAAGAATAAGTTGGAATCCGAGAAAGCGATTTTATGGTCAAGTCTTGCTGTTGGAGGTAACTACTATAACTTTAAAATTAATGCAAATTAAAATTGATGAACTAAAACTTATTTTTATCTAACTTCAACTTAAATTGATGAACTAAAAATGCATGTGATATTTGCCAATTCTCTTATGAAAAAACCAAAAATCCTAGCATTTAAGTACTGGAAAATAGAAGAGATGGTTAAGTTGGATGAGATGTTGTTTGGCAAAGACCGAAACAAAACAAAAAAAACCATTAAAGAAGAATCGGAGGAAGGAGAAGAATTGGATGATGAAGAACAAAAGGAGGAGGATGTAGAAGAAAAGGAGGATGATGAAGATGAAAAAGAGGAGGATGAATAAGAAAAAGAGGAGGATGAAAACGAGGATGATGAAGAAGAAAAGGAGGAGGATGAAAAGCAGGATGATGAAAAGGAAGAGGGTGAAAAGGAGGAGGATAAAAATGAGAATGATGAAGAAAAGGAGGATGATGATGAACATGAGGGAGATGAAGAAAATAACGGTGATGAAAAGGAGTGTGGAAAACTAGAAAGGGGGGTTGAATAGTTTTGCCGATTTTAAGTTAGTTTCAAAAACTTTAGATTCGATAATATGTGAGATCGTATGGATGTAGAGAAAGTATAGATCTAATGATAAAGCAAGTAGATAAAATAAAGCAAGGGATAGAAATGACACAACCGATTTATAGTGGTTCGGCTACAATGACACCTTCCTTGCCCTACTCCACTCCCCGAGTCACCTACTCGAGAATTCAAGCACTATGTCAACAAACTCCTTCAACTTGGCGGAGAAGCCTTCACAACGTTGCTTACACCTTTTTCCGGTACAAAGCTAAATACCGAGTCCGTAACACGGTGGACCAAACCAACACGACTATTACACAACAAATATGTGAAATATCAAATACAAGATCTTCGCTACAGAAATCTTATGGAGGAACAAATCAATCAAGGACCCCTTGCTTGGATGACTTGTAGAATGCTCGTGATCTGGCCTTAGAGAAGGACCTATATGAGAATCACTAAAGAAAGAAAGAAAGAAGTACTCTCTAGATCAAGTGATCTTTTGTTAGAAGAGAACGAGAGTATATGAGAGAATTAGTAAGAAGAGGGGTGAGTTAGAATGAAGAAATGGATCTCTATTTATAGGCAAAACTTGCCACTGTTCCCCGGATCCCACAGATCCCTCCCACAAGGGATCCGTCTAGTGTAATCCTAGGGATCCATGGGACGCTCCTCTTTGCCCATGGGTTTTTTGGTTATGGGTCATGGGTTATGGGTTATGGGTTGGTCCATGGGTTTTCTTTTAGATACAATGTATCTAGTCAAGTGGGTATGGGTCAATACCATGGGTTATGGATATGATCCATGGGTTGTGATTTTTCCCATCCTAATAAACTATTACAACAAATGATTTATTACAACAATTTGTATTAAATGGCTATATGTAAATGCTTTACAAAATTAACATGTATCCTTATAATTGTACTTAAGATAACATTATATTTGTTATCAACAAAACACAAAGAGATCGCAAAATATTAATAAACGTTTTTACGGTTTATTTGTATTAACAATCTCCCCCTTTTTGTTGATGACAAAACATAATGTTATGATGAGTAAAACTTAAGAATAGATGTATGTTTTGAAAGCCCCTAAGTTTTACTTCTTCTCCCCCTTTTTGTCGAAACAAAAAGTTTAACCCATCGAAAAATAAAAGTGTGGAAAAAGTGTCCACGTATTGCTTACTCCCCCTTGACGGTAGCTCCCCCAAGTTTGGGGCGTCAAGTGAAGAAAAATAAAAAAATCCTACAAAGAGAATGGTTAGTAACATGCTTAAATAATCTTGTGATTGACGAGAATCAAGATTGGGAGCCAAGGTATGTAAAAAATGCCTTGTAATAAAACAACAAAGTGTAGTGGTATTTATGCCACCTACAAGCAGATAAAAATAAGAACAAGACTTGTTCTTGAAAATGACTCAAAAAGGAAAAAGTACTAAAAATAGAAAATAGTTGTAATGATTCCGTCCATGCTTGCATAAGGTTATGGATGGAGGTTTTGATGAGTAATGGTATTGATGCGATCAAGGATGAGGTTGAGTATGAATCGCATTTCGTCCCTAACTTCTATTGCAATTTCCCTAGTGGATTGGCAATGTTCACAATGTAAGTGATGTGGGTAATGAGTGCGAAAGTTTTCCGGGTTGTTTTGATTTGTGAGTTGCGGAAGATGTGGTGGAAAAATAGGAAAATACGGATTAAAGTCCGGAATATTTGGAAGTGATGGTGGAAAAGAACCTAGATGTTCTTGTAGTTTAATGGGAGCTAAGGGTGGTGATGTTTCAAGATCATTGAATATTGTGTTTGGAGAAGTGGGAGGTGTCAAAAAGGCTATTTCATTTTGTTTTGGTTGTTGAGATCTTGTTGGAGTCGTAAGGAGTTCCAAAAGAGTGACTTTAGGTAATGACGTTGGTGTACTTGTTGGTGATGAAGGAGGTGCTATAATGGAAGCATCTTGTGGTGAGTTATTTGTTGGTGATGAGCCATTCGATTATGGTTTTCCTAAGCAACAAGATCGGATGCTAATCCGTGCGGATATCCTAGAGTTTGATTGTGGTATTTTAGAAGGTGGGAGCACAAAAGTTTGGGTTTCATGAAGAGGATTGTTTATAGTAGGTGATTCATCTAAGTTGTAAGAGCTTGTGGATGACATGGTGTTGTTTGTTTTGTGAAGATGAGATGAATTATGCAAGCATTTTGGGAGTTCTATATATATAGAAAAATAATGCATTGTAATGAATGCTTGACCCAAAAATGTGGATTAAAATCTAATAATTAGATATGAATTTAAGGCATGTGATCATGAGAACACAAGCATTAAAGAGCATACTCCAAAAAAAATGAACAATGTTGAAGTTTTCATCCAAAGTGAGAAAAATAGAAGATAAAAACAGCTTCTGTCTCACGGATCCTTCCCTTGAGGGATCCGTCCAACATTAAGGCTGGGATCCGTGGGGCTGGTGATTCAGGCAACACAAAATTTTATTTTTGGAAACATGTTTACCTAGTGTGTGCCTATATGAAAACTATTTGGAGTTGCAGTTATCTCGACTCCTAAGAAGAAAGAAAAAATAAACTAGAAGTGAAAAAGCATACTATTATGTGAGATAACCCGAAAATACATAGTTAGTATTTGAGTACATAATTCAGTGCTACCAATTCTCCTAATTCATTGTGGCTTAAATGAATGTATCCGAAAACACATATTAGTTATGTGTCCCCTTTAGTATTCAAAAGACATGAGATGCAATGTAAACGGGTTTTTACTTTGTATTAATAATGAAAAAGCGATTTGTCCTAATCGTGAGAAATTGCTTATGTGAAATTGATACGGGAAGAGGTATCATTTTTAGAAAACATTCCAAAAGGAGGTTTCTATGTGCGAATAAAGATTATTTTATCCCTTGAGAAAAAAAATGTGTATGTAATTATATATTTGCAATTTGTACTTGAAAGAAAATAAGAAAAACTATGAGTTATAAGTGAAAAACTTATCTTGGGTTTTGAAAATTCCCGTATTGTTTGTGAGTTGTGCGTGAAATAGAGATCCTAGACTCAGAAAGAAGAATGCTAGTGTTTACATACCTTGTAGAGTCAAAAAATAAATTACGACGTTTGTTCCATGAGACCAAGACCAAGACGAAGTAGGTTGAATTGTTCCCGCTTCAACGGTTTGGTGAGCACATCGGCTATGTTGTCTTCGGACGCTACCTTCTCAATAGAGATGTTCCCCTTTTAAACATTGTATCTTAAGAAGTGATGACTAATCTCTATATGCTTTGTGCGAGAATGCAATACCGGATTCTTTCTTAAATCTATGGCACCCTTGTTGTCACATAGAATGACTATGTCACTTAGATGAATGTCGTAGACAACTAACGCTTGTTTCATCCATAGTCCTTGTTGGCATGCTTTACCGGGGGAGGCGTATTCGGCTTCGGTTGTTGATATTGCTAATGCCGTTAGTTTCTTTGAAAACCAAGATGTTAAACAACATCCCATAAAAGTACATACCCCACTTGTACTTTTTCGGTCAACATAATCACCTGCATGGTCAGAATCTGCATATACAATTGTTTCTACTTCCGTGCCCTTAGGATACCATAATCCTAATTGTGTTGTACCCTTTATGTATCTAAATATTCTTTTTACGGCTTCTAGGTGTGATGTTTTAGGGTCTTCTTGAAACCTAGCACATAGACAAACACTAAACATGATATCCGGCCTACTTGCCGTGAGGTAGAGAAGACTACCAATCATGCCACGATACTTAGTATTATCAACGGATTCGCCGTCTTCATCTTTTGTGAGTTTGGTGTCGGATGACATTGGTGTCCTAATTGGTTTCGACTCTTCTAGACCGAATTTCTTTAACATCTCTTTTATGTATTTAGATTGATTAAAGAAGATACAATCTTCTACTTGTATGATTTGTAGACCAAGAAAGAAACTAAGTTCTCCCATCATAATCATCTCGAACTCTTCATGCATGATTTTAGAGAAATCATCACACATGTCTTGACAAGTGGATCCGAATATAATATCATCTACATATATTTGAACTATGATTATATATGACTTTCTTTTCTTAGTAAAAAGTGTGTTGTCAACTAACCCCATGGTATAGTTGTGTTTGATTAAAAATGACTTGAGTCTATCATACCAAGCTTTTGGAGCTTGTTTAAGACCGTAAAGGGCTTTCTTTAACTTATACACATGTTTATGTTTTTCAAAATCGATGAAGCCCGGAGGTTAAGCTACATATACTTCTTCATTAATAAAACCATTTAGGAAAGCACTTTTGACATCCATTTGATAAAGCTTTAGATCATTAGCACAAGCATACGCAAGAAGTATTCTTATAGACTCTAATCTAGCCACGGGGGCATAGGTCTCATCAAAGTCTATTCCTTCTTGTTGGTTATACCCTTAGCCTTGTTTCTAGACACTACTCAGTTTGCATCTAATTTGTTTTTTAAAATCCATTTGGTTCCTATTATGGTTTGATTACTAGGTGGAGGGACAAGTGTCCAAACATCATTAGAAACAAATTGATTTAATTCTTCTTGCATAGCCATTACCCAACTTTCATCTTTTATGGCTTCTTGTGTATTCTTTGGTTCTATGGTTGAAACAAAACAAAATAAGCTACTTTGGTTTTGAACTTGAGACCTTAATGTTATTTCGTTTAACTTTCCTATGACCTTATCTACGGGGTGATCTTTGGACTCTTTAATATTTATGACTTCATTATTTAAAGGTTCTTCTTCTTCATTTATCTTTTTCTTTATTACTATAGCTTCACTTTCTACAACCTCGTCATCGACAAGAGGTGGAGAGGGTTTGGGTGGACTTTCATCAAATTTTACATTTAATGACTCTTCTACCTTCATTGTTTCTTTATTTAATATGACGTAAGCTTTGCTATTTGGAGAGTAACCTAGAAAGATACATTCGGTTGATTTAGGATCAAATTTTGTGAGGTAATCTTTAGTGTTAAGAAGAAAACATTTGCTAGCAAAGACTCTAAAGTGATCTAACTTAGGCTTTTTCCCTCGGAGTAACTCGTATGGAGTTTTACCTAAGATTGGTCTAATTAATACTCGATTGAGTATGTACGTTGAAGTATCAACGGCATTGCACCAAAACTTTTGAGGTATGGATTGCTCATTAAGCATGGTGCGACTCATTTCTTGTAGGGTTCTATTCTTTCTTTCAACTAACCCATTCGATTGTGGAGTGCGCGGAGCCGAGAAGTTGTGAGTAATACCATTAGCGTCACAAAAAGCTCCAAATTTCACTTCATTATCGAATTCTATAACAACCCGTAAAATTTCGGATTATTTTAATAATATTTATCGCGTCACAAAATTCAAATCAATTATTTTCCGACAAAATGCCAATATCTAAAATATAAAAACGAGAGGTCATTTTGTTCCTTTAGAAATAAGACACCGCACTTACAATACTTGCCCACAAAGTATCTGTGAAATTTATTATTGTCCAAGTTAAAATTTAAGCATACATAAGCTTAATCCATTTTATTCATCTTCAGCGGTAGATAGCACACAAAACTAAAAATAAATACTAAGATAAGAGAAAAATTCATTTTATTCAATCACTAATAATTTCTGAAAAAACGAGAAGTTATCTCGTGAGTTTAGGAAGCCACGGCACCGCACGCGTACCGGCACCGATTAAATAACGGCAAACAGTTATAATCAAATTCCTACATAATAAAGATGTTATATTATTACACTCATAAAATCGCTCCTAAAAATATCTTTCGGGTACCGGGAAGATACATTTACTCGAGGATTCGATAAAACACGGGGTACGAACTATATACTGTGTCTAATGATAATAAAACAAAAACTTATGTATCCTACCCTATCCTACCCCCCACCCTCACGCTCCATCTTTTCCTCTTTCCATTTTCGTGTCTTCATCACCTCCACCAAGAGCAGGAAACAAGAAAGAAACTTGTCTCCTTTCCTCTTCAATCACCATGAGCCATCACCTCAAATTTTCAGCCACCCTACACCTCTTCTCTAGCATGACAAGGAGACACTAGCGCGGCTGTGAAAGAGACTCGAGCAAGAAATGGTACTCGCCTACTCACTAGGTCAAGAAAAGACAAAGTCAAGTTTCTCTTTGTTTTCTTTTATATGGACGCACATCCATAAGAGGTTCACACAAGCTTCTCACCATCTCACTCAAAAATTAGGGTTCATGTAAATCGGGCCTCTCAAAACAAAGGGGTTTTCAAAATTGATAAGGGGGTTTTGTTACCGGATGCATAAGGAAGCTTTCCCAAGAGTTAATTGTTCTAATTTGTCCCAAATCTCCTCCGATCGAATCTTGAGGTTCGGTGTCCATTTCTACTTGACCCACTAATGGGTTTAATGTAAGAATATATTTCTTGTCATTGTTTTGTTATCTAATGAGTTGTAATTACATTAAATTGTAATTCGATTTTACATTACTTGTTGTGTCGATTTAAAGTAATTATTGGATGTTAAAATGATATTACAATTTTAGTAACAAAATGGGTGATGTTTTGTTGTTGTTATGTGGCTATCGAAAACCAAGAAGAAGAAACAGAAAAAGTAATGTTTTGGTGTCATAGTTTCGGCTTAGTGGCTATTGTCATTTTAGAGTATTTCGAAAATATGCTTATCATCTTGTCATTGGTTTCGGCTTATCGTAACCATCAGTTCACTAGTAACTTCTTTTAGTCACTGCTTAGGTTCCAAGCCTACTCGTCTATAGGGTGTTTGGCCATTTGATAGTTTTCTCTCGTACGTATTAGATTGTGTTTGGTAATTAGTTTCGGATTATATTTAACCTTTTCACTTACTTAATTGGCGTGCACTGCTTTGTTGTGTTTTTGACATGTACCTCAGCTCACCTAACTCATTATCATTGAAATTTTCAGCTTATATCCTAGCTTATATAGCTTATTTGATATTCGGTTTATTATAGCGGCTCTTGGTTAAATTCTCAACTACTCAACTCTTATTCGACTTAGGCTGTAGCATTTTGCCATGAATTGTTGTCTTGGTGATGACTCGACTGTGAAAACATGATCAGTCAAGAGGTACATGCCTTAATTCTTTTTATGTCCAATTCGTATTGTCCAAGTTGCAAGGTTGTGGTCACTTGTTACTCCGAGTCAAGAAAACCCCGAGAGTGTTTTACCTGAATTAACACCAGACCATATCGTAGTCGAGTTTATAAGAGTCTCGATAGGGCTCGAGACCTCGGTTTTTGTTTTACTTATTTCTTCACGTCAAAAACTTAAAACTATGTAAGCAAGTGTTTGCCAAATATACTTTGTGAATCTGTTTTAGTGTCCAAAAAGGCTAAGAAGCCCATCTAGTTTATATGAATACATTTGGATTTTGGGTATTAACCATGACTGGGCCGAAGCCCATACAGTTCCATAAGGGTCTAGTTGGCGTAGGACAGCCCACTCGGGCATAGAATTCATATCGTCTCCAGTTTTCAAAATTAAATGTCCGCTTCATTCGACTTGTTCTCGCTTCATCTCGACTCGCCACCCTTGGCACATCATTACACCTGACTCATTATCACCGACATTCAAAATACGACATGGCCATTTCACACGACGTGCAATGTATAAACCCAACGGGAAAATTAGTAAACAAAACTAAACTTGTAATAACAAGATTAATTACATGAGTCATTTCTACTACTTGAACCGTAATTTGAAATTGCCTGCAGGGCAATTCACCAAAAATATAAACTTGTCATATACTTGATTTCAAATATGAAACCGGATATAATTGACACAAACTATTCAACCTTTACCTTTTGAACAAAAACCAATTAATTAGAAGGATTACATACAGATTATACATATTCTTTAATAAACTAGTTTTACGGTTTATAAACAATAAATAACTGGAAAACTCATATTGTGATATATTTATTAGTCGGAGACATATTCAACTTTTGAAATATATTAGTAGAACTTAATATTTTTACACTTTTTGAACTATAAGTTTAAATCAAATTGTAACATAACTTTTGACATCGTTAATTTACATTTCGTAAATTAATTATTTAGATTAAATAAAACCCCTTTCGGTTATAAAACTTATTTCTCGAAAAAGAGTATAGGGAATTCTTCTAGTAAAATGTTATTTAAAACTTGTCGAAACATAGTTATCATTTTAAATGTAACCACGTTATATTTTATGAATGGTATATAAAGATTTAGTTGAGATTTAACTTTCTTTAAAATAGACACACTTATTACGAGACTAGATGTCACGAGATATATATATATATAAATATATATATATATATTACTTATATACACTTAATATAAAATATATATACTTCTTTCACACCGAAAAATATCTCATCCTACGTACTACCTTTCGTACATCGTCATTCGGTTATCATCAAACCGAAGTCTCGTTCATCCTTGATGTCTTTTCTGCGTATACTCTTCTATATATTATCATTTGGCCAACATCAAGCCAAGGTCGTAATTCCTTCTTCGAGACTTCCTTCCATGTCATCCCTCATAAGCCGAAGTCCATCCAAATCTTGTAAATGGTTTTAAGATAAATGATGCCACAACAACAATAACAACAACAACAAAAACATTTAAAACCTATAAAGTTAGTTAAACTTTATCGAGTCTTAAACATAAAGACTAAATTGCCGTATTAATTAGGTTGCGTGTCGGAGCCGTGCACTATCACTCCTTGATTAAATTCCCTTTAGACTTCATATTGCACATGCCAAGGTGAGTTTCATAGCCCCTACTTTTAAATTGTTTTATACTTGTTTTGGGGGAAGATACATGCTCATCTTACTTAAATCATTTTACTTGTGCATTCCATGCATACTGTGCTATTACATGTTTAAAGTTTTCATCATACATAGATGTTTTATAGAGCATACCAAAATGTTTGACCTAGAATATTACGCAGCTTAGCCTAAGTCCTTAGATCCCAAATTGCCCTCTTCATGAACCGTCAATTCCTGCTGGGAAGCGCGAATGTTATAAATAGATCTATTGAGGGTGACTCCTCTGTTCGGTTGACCCCGCTTGGGTCAAGGTGAAACATATAACATGTCGGGACCGAGTGTATTGGGATAAACACACGCCATGGGCTCATTAATTGTATGACTTCCTTGTGCATACAGAAACTGTCGTAGCTTCGGTTGCATGAACTTAGTGCTAGCGTAATATATTTTATATATGACATTATATTCGTTGTAATGTACATATACCCTACTTATGGTCCACTAATGAAATCTCTTTTATGAAATCCTTTTATGAATTGAAACTATAAACTCTATGACATTATGCAAGACGTAATGATCATCAACAACCAAATTTGAAACAATGTACTGAATCTCTTTTTATATAAACCTATGAACTCACCAGTAAGTGACCCTTTTAGCATGTATCTTCAGGTTTGAAGTGATAGCTTATCTTTGGAGGCGCAAGGCAAAGGCATGGCATGGTCATAGATGACTCTGATTTAAGTATTGGGACCACTCGTTTATAATGGGCCATTTTCCGCATCAAATCAAAAATGTAAACATTGTTTTTAAGAAATGAATAAAAGTTTATTTATGAAAATATGTTGTTCTATGCTTATGTTGTGAGATCAATTTAGTAGCACCCCAATACACGTATGCTTCCGCTGAGTCATTTTTGGGGGTGTTACAAATTCCCTACCATGATCCGTTCTAATAGACACTATAGGACTTCCTAGTTGTCTTTGAATTTTCTTGCTTAATATTTCAAAATAATTAAACTTTTCCGTTTTGTCCTTTAATAATTTTGTCCATGTGTACCTAGAGTAATCATCCACTATGACCAAAGTGTAGTAGTTTCTTCCATAACTTTGGATAGCGGATGGACCAAATAAATCCATGTGTAGTAATTCTAGACACTTAGTTCTAGACACCATGTTTTTAGCTTTATGACTAGAATGAACTTGTTTTCCTACATTACAAGCATCACAAAAGTGATGTTCATATTTTAACTTAGGTAGATCTCTTACTAGATCTTTGGATGATAGCGATTGAAGAAGTCGCATATTGGCATGACCCAATCTTCGATGCCATAAGGTCGAAGTATCATCCATAGAGGTAAGACAAAGTTTGTCTTTAGGTTCATTACCAATTTTAATGACATAGACTCCATGTTTCCTAATTCCTCTTCCTATGGTTATGCCATTTTTTAATATCTTACTACCGGTTTCGGTAAAAAGTACATTGCACTTTTTATCACATATTTGTCCTATACTTAAGAGATTAAAGTTTAGGTTTTCTACGTGCACACATCGTTAATGGTTAGAGAATTGTTAGAAATCGTACCTTTACCGATGATTTTACTTTTTCTATTTCCAAACAAGACATTACCTCCATTGAAGGATTCATATGTGGAGAATAGATCTTTATTGCCGGTCATGTGCCTCGTACACCCGCTATCCTTGACCCATTTATTCGGGTCTAGGTCGACCCTTAAGCACACCTAAGAAAACAATTAACTCAAAAGTTTGGTCCCCATTTGTTCATGGGTCCATTAGCGTTAAACATTCCATTCATGTTAGACATGTATGGATAAGGTGAATATGCATTCCATGGTGCAAGGTTTTGAATAGGAAATCCATTTTGCATATTTGGGTTCCATCCCATTTGATGGTTACTTCTCGGGTAAACATTATTAGGTCTCCTAGATGGGTTAGGTTTTGAAAAAGATGGAGCCTTGTTTCTTGCAAAAATGGGATTATATTTTGGAGGTGGTTGTCTAGTGCTAAAATGAGTTGGTTTCTTCTTATTAATGATAACAAAATCAGTTCTAGATGAAGAAGCTATGTTATTACCACTATTTGCTACATTAGACCCACGGATCCCTGGCTGTACACTAGCCGGTTCCCTTTTTATGGGATCCGTGGGATCCGCCACAACAGTGGCTTGTTTTTCTAGTGCCTTAACAAATTGTGTTTCTTTGTTTTCACTAGTTGATGGATCAAGTTGTTGAATACCTAAACCTTTTTGGTTGTTTCCGGTTTTAACACTATCTAATATCATATCTAAAGTATTCGTACTCATTCTAGCAATTTTAGAATCTAGTTGATCAACTAGTGTTTGAAGTTGAACGCAAATTTCACATTCACCACTTGCTATTTTACCCTTTTCTAGACGTTTCAATTTTTCTTCTAATTATATGACTTCTTTATCTAAACGTTGGTTTTGACTTTTTAAAAGCTTGTTTTTGTTAATTAGTTTTAAGCTAATATTGCAAAGTTTGTCATATTCATTATGCAATGAGTCGTCATCTAGTGATGAGCTACTATAGTATTCGTGACATACCTCGTCAGTTGCCATAAGACAAATTTTTTTGTCCTCCTCGTCGCTCATTCCCCACGTGCCGCTCACGAACGCCTTTTGATCATCCCGTTTGGGACACTTACTAATAAAGTGGTTTGGGTCCCCACATTTAAAGCAAGCACGATCATCCCTTGGCTTCTCGTCCTCTTTGCTTTTCCGGAATCCTTTCTTGTCTTCATACGGTTGTTTGACGTATCTTCCCTTCCTTCTAAATAACTTTTTAAAGTCCCTTACCGCCATAGCATACTCCTCATCGTCACTATCCGAAGAGGAGTTCTCTTCATCACTTGAAGCCTTTTTGGCTTTAAGGGCAAGAGATTTGTGTTTCTCTTTCACCTTTGAGGCTTCGGAATCTTTAGCAAGGACAAGCTCGTAGACTTTTAAGTTGCCTATGAGTTCATCAAGGGTGAGGATTGTCAAATCTTTTGACTCTTCGATCGCCGTCACCTTGGATCTCCAATTGGATGGAAGTGCCCTTAGATATCCCTTAACATGGTTACGTCTAGAAAAAGATTCATCAAGTGCTTGTAAAGATGTAATAATAGTATTAAAATTAGCAAATGAATGATCTATAGTTTCCTCATCCGATATTGAAAATTGTTCATATTGTTGAACAAATAAATCAATTCTATTATTTTTAACTTGTTGATTACCTTGATGAGTTACAACTAAAGAATTCCAAATTTCTTTAGAGGTTTTAAGCATAGAAATTCTTTCGAATTCTTTTTTGGGTAAAGCATTATACAAAACCATTTTAGCTTCACTATTTTTAGAAAGATTTTTCTTCATTTCATAATTTAGTTTATCATGAGGTATGTTAACTAAATTTCCTTTATCATCTTTTGAGGCAACCTCAAAATCGCCTTCAACAATAATGTACCAAAGATCAATATCTTTAGACTTCACATACGTTTTGAATCTATTTTTCCAATATATAAAACCATAAGTTTCAAGTAGTGGTGATCGTTGCATAGATTGCCCTTCCTTGTAATTTTCAGAACCCATAGTGATTGAAAAGTTTTTAAAATACGGTTTACTTTAAAACTTTTATAAACTTAGCTCTTGATGCCAATTGTGGAAAACTGGAAGGGGGGTTGAATAGTTTTGCCGATTTTAAGTTAGTTTCAAAAACTTTAGATTCGATAATATGTGAGATCGTATGGATGTAGAGAAAGTATAGATCTAATGATAAAGCAAGTAAATAAGGTAAAGCAAGGGATAGAAATGACACGACCGATTTATAGTGGTTCGGCTACAAGGACACCTTCCTTGCCCTACTCCACTCCCCGAGTCACCTACTCGAGAGTTCAAGCACTATGTCAACAAACTCCTTCAACTTGGCGGAGAAGCCTTCACAACGTTGCTTACACCTTTTTCCGGTACAAAGCTAAATACCGAGTCCGTAACACGGTGGACCAAACCAACACGACTATTACACAACAAATATGTCAAATATCAAATACAAGATCTTCGCTACAGAAATCTTGCGGAGGAACAAATCAATCAAGGACCCCTTGCTTGGATGACTTGTAGAATGCTCGTGATCTCACCTTAGAGAAGGACCTATATGAGAATCACTAAAGAAATAAAGAAAGAAGTACTCTCTAGATCAAGTGACCTTTTGTTAGAAGACAATGAGAGTATATGAGAGAATTAGTAAGAAGAGGGGTGAGTCAGAATGAAGAAATGGCTATCTATTTATAGGCAAAACTTGCCACTGTTCCCCGGATCCCACAGATCCCTCCCACAAAGGATCCGTCTAGTGTAATCCTAGGGATCCGTGGGATGCTCCTCTTTGCCCATGGGGTTTTTGGTTATGGGTCTTGGGTCATGGGTTATGGGTTGGTCCATGGGTTTTCTTTTAGATACAATGTATCTAGTCAAGTGGGTATGGGTCAATACCATGGGTTATGGATATGATCAATGGGTTGTGATTTTCCCATCCTAATAAACTATTACAACAAATGATTTATTACAACAATTTGTATTAAATGGTTATATGTAAATGCTTTACAAAATTAACATGTATCCTTATAATTGTACTTAAGATAACATTATATTTGTTATCAACAAAACACAAAGAGATCGCAAAATATTAATAAACATTTTTACGGTTTATTTGTATTAACAAGGAGGATGATCAAAAGGATGATGATGAAGAGGATAATAAAAAGGAGGATAATGAAGAGGATGATGATGATGAGGATGAGGGTATAGAAAATGATGGAGCAGAAATTCAGAATATTAGAGAACCCTCAAGAAAACCAAAATTTACAAAAAGCATTATTAAGAAACGGGAGACTCCTGAAGGTAAGAAATACTAAAAACATTAATTTATTTGTTCATCAGCCTTATGAATAAAATGATTGGTATCTTTTTTCAGCAGACCAAGAAGAATACAATGATGCAGACGAACAAGAATACGATAATGCAGATGAAGAAGAATTCAATGATGCAGTCGAGGGTCTACAGATGATTGGAGGTATGATTTTATTAAATGTTCATCAGTTTTATAATACGTCTTTTTTACAGATGATTGAATGTTTTAAAAAAGGGAAAATGACACAAATAGACCGCGCGCCCTGATGCATATCACTTTATGGACCACTTTTATTTTAAATTTGAAAATACACCGAGGGTAACCGCTGTTATTGGGCAACTCATCGAAATTGTGACAAGTGTCCCGTATGTGTAAGGTATTGTTTTTTGGGCAACTAAAAAGCGCTGGGCAACCGTATTTTTTAAAAAGGGTTTTTTGGTCATTTTACATAATACTTGTCAAGTACATGTACTTTTATAATAAATTATTCTATATAATAAAAATTGGGTAAAACTCATAAGACTGCTTCTTCTTTCATAAGACTGCTTCTTTCATAAGACTTCTTCTTCTTCTCATAATACCCTTCTTCTCAATAAAGATTCAAACACACACACTATCCAAAAAAGCGATCAAGATACACCCGACCTCTCTCTATTTTGTGAATCCAAGATTTTGGTTTTTGCTTTTACCTTATTTTATATATTCCTCTTCTTTTACCATTTTCACCTATTTTAATTCAATTTCAGATAACTTATATACATTCTCAATATCATTTTTTTTTATCACAGTATCAATCTTAAGAAAAAATGGCAGCAATATACGGTCTATACATCATCAACAAATCAGGTGGTCTCATCTTCTACAAGGTACATACAAATCCTTAATTTTATATATGTAATTATTTTTTTAGTTTGTATAGTGAAAGAGATTAAAATGGGTTTCTAGGATTATGGGTTACAAGGAAGAATGGACACAAATGATACTTTACGATTGGCGAGTTTATAGCATTCGATGCACGGCATTTCACAGCAATTGTCTCCGGTTTCGGGCTGTACGGGTATCGAGTTGCTTAAAGTCAAAGTTTGACTTGAGTGGTTAAACCTCGTCAAAAAAAGTATGAGTGAGTAAATTGGAACACTTGTGAAACTTCAGTACTATTTGGTGATTTTTTCCCTAGTTTTTAGGTGCACTTTGAAAGACTAGGGTGATAAAAATGTGTTATGCTCATGTTCATTGATATTTGTGTACATTATTTGAAGATTCTTGAAGTATGATGAAGAGATTATGTATGTTTGAGGTATTGGGATTAGTGGTTTTTAGTCTTTTCACATGGCTCAATGTTGTTTATGCAACTCTTTCTCCTTCTGGTGTCAACTATGAAGGTTAGTTTTCATTTGTTTTTTTTCTAAATTTGGACATTTTGCTGACTAAAATGCTTTTGTAGATATTATTTATTGCTTTTACAAATTAGTCTAATTATAGTTAGATTAATTTGTTTAGTTGTTCGTGTTTTACGTTGTAATTGGATAAATAATATTAGTGCTCTCTTGTTAATTTTTAATAAAACTTTATCAGGATTAGAGAGTTAATGATTATCGCAAATGAACAATAAAGAATAAAGTTATGGATGATGTATGATAGATCTTTATCTATTGATGCAGTTGTAGCTTTAATGGCTGTTAAAGGTGATCTAAACGATCCTCGCAATGTTATGGTCAATTGGGATTTATCTTCTGTAGATCCTTGTAGTTGGAAAATGGTTACTTGCAACTCTGATCGCTCCGTTTCTGCTCTGTAAGACTCTTCAAAGTTTGCACCTTTCTTTTTATAGCTCAACGATACTTGCTGTGTAGTTTGCCATAAGTTAGTCATCAAAATACTTATATATTTTTGGATTTTGTTTCTTGGTTAGGGGTTTGCCTAGTCAAAACTTATCCGGGACCTTATCGCCTGCAATTGGAAATCTTAGTAACTTGCAATCAGTGTAAGTACTACATTCTTGTTCTTCGCTAAATAAGTAAATAGTAAATGTTAACCCATTGTTCTAAAAGTTGACGATTTCATAAAATTGTGTAGTACGCTTCAGAATAATGGAATATATGGACCAATTACGGATGCAATCGGGAAGTTGCAGAAGCTTCAAACTCTTGATCTGTCAGGAAATATGTTCTCTGGTCAGCTGCCTAGTTCTTTAGGGGATCTCAAGAACCTTAACTTTCTGTAAGTTTACTATAACCATTTGAATGTATATATGGACTTACAATTGTAGTATAATTAAGCAAGATAATAAAACTTTACTCATTTCGAATCACTTTCTTTGAGCAAGATAGGCGTCTGAACAACAACAGTCTTACCGGTTTAGTTCCTGAATCTTTATCAGAAGTTGGAGGCCTCACTCTTGTGTATGTCATATTCCTTGGCGTCAAATTTACATATATATTTACGGAGTTAAATAGTATAATATAATGTTATCTTATTATACATTTCATTTGCGTATGTAGAGATGTGTCGTACAATAATATAACTGGTCCTTTGCCGAAACTATCTGCAAGAACATTTAGGTGCGTTTTCTTTTCCCCGTAATCCATAATTTCATTGCCATTTTTTTTATTTTCATTAATGTGTATGTTTTTTTGGCTTCAGAATCATAGGCAACCCCATGCTTTGTGGAAAAAATTGTGCAAATAAATGTTCTAATATTTATCCCGAGCCTCTCTCTTTCCCGCCTGATGGCTTCTCAGGTGATATATCACATAAAGTCCCTTCTATTACATCCCATTTATTTATATGCCACACTTTTGTTTCTTGATATTTAAATGATACCTAGTTTTTGTCCTGCTATTATTATGGTTAGAGATAGCAAAATGGACGGGTCAATCAGATATTGGTAACCGGTCAAAATGGTTGACCGATTATTGGGTCCAAAGATTTATTTTTCTAAATAATTTGTTTGTCACTTTGTCATATATGTTTGCAAATTTAATCTTCATAATTCTAATCTTTGCATAACATGATTTAGGAGGTCTTTAGGCATTGTAATACTCAAATACATGGTTGTTGGCCAGTTCAAACCCCGCTAGCTAATTTTTTTTTTGAATTTCACCCTTTGGACCTATTAGAGATACAACAAGGCCGAGTCAACCCATTCGTGGGTCGAAATTTCCACCTCTTGATATAAGAGGTGGCAAAATGGGCGGGCCGGGCGGGCAAGGGCACGGGCTAGAATGGGCACGGGCTTAAACGGGCACTGGCTAAACGGGCGCGGGCTAAACGGGCACATGTTATACAAATCGCTTAATAAAATACCTAAAACGACAAAATAAATTCCTTAAACGTAATATCTTATTTATATTATAAAACTTAAATATATTATATAAAAGAAAATTTCTTTAAAACGATCGTAATATTTTACAATTGAGAAAAAAAAATGTGCCCGTTAGTGCCCATTTAAGTTTTCAATGGGCTATATGTGCCCATTTCAAAAAAAGGAGGGGGATAAATATGCCCAAATCTTATAAAAATATGCCCATTTAGCCCATCTTTTTGCTTTTGGGCATATTTTGCCACCTCTTCGTGACTCATATAATGTGCACATGTGAGATATCGATTCTAACAAATTTTTTTTACCAGATCAATCCTCTTCAAATAAAAAAACTCACAATTTGGCTATGGCTCTTGGGACAAGCATCAGTGCTGCTTTTCTAGTCATTATAGTCATCTCGTTACTCATATGGTGGCGATACAGGAAAAACCAACAAATATTTTTTGATGTTAATGGTTAGTCGTTAGTCTCTTTATATCTGATTTCATCATACTTTTTGTTTTTTATTAGTTAATAAGTGAGCTTTATTATTTAGCAGAACAATATGACCCTGAGGTATGCTTGGGCCATTTGAGGAGATACACATTTAAGGAACTTCGGGCTGCCACCGACCATTTTAACGCAAAAAATATTTTGGGCAAAGGCGGATATGCAATTGTTTATAAAGGGACATTAAACGATGGAACAACAGTGGCTGTTAAAAGATTGAAAGATAGCAATACTTTTGGAGGTGAAATTCAATTTCGAACTGAAGTTGAGACAATAAGTTTAGCTGTCCATCGTAACCTTTTACGCCTTTGGGGATTTAGCTCAACAGAAAATGAACGTCTTCTTGTTTATCCGTTCATGCCAAATGGTAGTGTGGCATCAAGACTAAAAGGTGTGCTAGCTTTGTTTTTTTCCTACAATTGTTTATATTTAGTTAAATAGCCATGCATACCATTTGAAGTCAAAGTTTGACTATTGGGGTCAATTAAAAAAAACTTTTGAATTGAGATGATTGTTTTGATGGAAAGTTTGATTATTACATCTATAAACATGTTGTCCGCCACAACTGTTACAAAATTATTATCAAATTGAAGGTACTAATAATACCGTGACTCGGTGGTCAAAAGTATCCCTTTTGACTCGTTGTAATGTTGCAACAGCCGAATAATTACCTTTTTTTTAACTTAAAAAAAAGCTGACATATATGAATGTGTTTTTGGTAGATGATATTCAGGGAAGGCCCATTTTAGACTGGACTAGGCGAAAAAGTATAGCTTTGGGAACTGCTAGGGGTTTGCTATATTTGCACGAGCAGTGTGACCCAAAAATCATCCACCGTGATGTTAAAGCAGCCAACATTCTGCTGGATGAAGATTTTGAGGCTATTGTTGGTGATTTCGAGCTAGCAAAACTGTTAGACCACCATGATTCTCATGTTACTATAGCTGTACGTGGCGCTGTGGGCCATATTGCTCCCGAGTATCTGTCTACTGGTCAATCATCCAAAAAAACCGATGTTTTTGGTTTCAGAATTTTGCTTCTGGAATTAATTACTCGTCAGAGAGCATTGAACTTTGGAAAAGCCGCCAACCAGAAAGGCATAATGCTAGATTGGGTATGCTCTTCCCCTGTATATAGAGTAGTCAATACATGCAGGTACTGTAATGGGCCAAAACGGTTAGTTTTGCGCAGGTCGGGTTGGGCCGACTTGAGACATATTTTCATAAAAGTTACATTCTTTTAATAATAATTTGGTTTTTAAAGTAATTTTTAGGAGCTTATATTCTTTTTTTTTTCTTTTTTTTTTGGCATTTGATATGTTAGAGAATAAAATTTGACATGAATGGATATAAAATGGGTACTAATAATATTGTGACTCGGTGGTCAAAATAAAATTTGACATGAATGGATATAAAATTCCGGCTTTACCTGGGCAAGACTCCACCCATATGCCCTGATAAAGCCGGAATTTGACCATTGAATTACGATTTAAATAGTTGTGATTCTGATGCATCCTCTAAACGGTTTGTTATGATAGTGCTGTGAGGGCTGGGAATTCCAGCTGTAGAATGTAACAAAGAGAATGAAGATGATGGTACTGTGAGGGCTGGCACATCGCAAGGTGTTGAAGACCATAATTTAACATCTAGTTGAGTTCCACGGAAAGTACTTGATCCATAGTAGAAAGCAACATTTGTTTCTTGTAGTTTATGAGTTCAACAGTGCTTCTAGTGAAGTGGTAATGAAAAACTTAAGATCGTGAATTCCGAGGCTCGCAAGAACAGGTCTGATAATAACAAACCAGAGACTTACTTCTTTTAAAGGATTAGTTGTAGGGACAGCAGTACTCCGACTGCTTACATCCTCCTCATCACCTAATAAGCACTCCAAAGAATCAGATGATTCTGAATTTGATATAAGACAGCTTGTTCAACAACAGTCTGAGTCTCAGTCATCTGAAGTTATAAAATGGAACTGAAACATGGTCTGCATTTTACCAAACCCTTCCAAAAGGTAACATTATACAGAAAAAAAATAAAGCTAGTACCATGGAAAAACAATTTAGCTGTTACAGAAATGAAGCTCGGGTGGTGTCTACCTTTCTTTTACCGTTACTTTGAGATAATTCCTCGTCTTTGTAGCCATTAGCAGGCGGCATTGATTTTTTCTTTGATGTTTGAAGTGTCTGTATGGTATGGAAATGATTAATTTAAGAGTACAATGTAATGATGTGTGTTAGTTATTTTACATTTAGGAACTTTTATGAAAGTGCAATATAAATAATTTTTCTTTTGTATTTTATTATTTGTATAATGAAACAAATATATTAATGTAATATCAGCTGTGTCATAAGTTGGAGACATAGATTAATGCTGCTACGACATAGATAAGGCTGCTGTGATATATGAAACAAGTTGCCCAAAAAGAAGTTGTCCAAAAAAAGTTGCCCTAATAAGAAGTTGCCCAAACAGAAGTTGCCCAAACAAGAAGTTTCCCAAAAAAAAGAAGTTGCCCAAGAGAAAAAAATTGGCCAAACAGAAGTCGACATAGTTCGGGGACGCAAAAGCCTCATCTACCTTATTTAGTTTGTATAGACAGTATGCCTGTATAGATAGTAGGTTCCTTTATCTATTACAACTTTTGAAAAGAACTAATCTGTAGAAGTCAATATCACCTTTCAATGAAGTATAACAACCAAATACCACATTTCGAAGAAGTATAACAACCAAATACCACATATCGAAAAAGTATAACAATGTAGAAGGAACTAAAAGTGCATACTTGTATAAAGGAAGTTGTAAAAATGTCTAAAAGGCAAGCGTCAAATACAACATACGGAAATTTCATGAGAAAGATATCAAGACGAATGACATGTAGGTTTGAAGATACACACAGATGGTCTCAAACATTAGGAATGCCAGAAAAGACTAATGAGGTGTTTCTTTTTTATGTTAATAAGTCTTAATGGGGAGATAGTGGTGGGGCCACACATATAACATGTTTCTTTTTCTGTTAAATAGTCTATATGGAGAGAGAAACCAAAGGGTGCCCCTCCCCATTAAGACTTATTAACAGAAAGGGGCCCACCCACTTGAACATCAAGTCTATTTTTGGTGGTCATGATTCATTAAGGAATCTTGTATCTATACATCTTCACGTGTAAACAATTTTTAAGACGAAACAGTCAAAACTATTCTGTGAACTTTGACGAACTTCATGAATATCTCCGAATGCTGTACGCCAAAACTGCCAATACCAGCAGTTAAAGTTAAACATGCAACCTCAAATTGAATCGTTTGTCATGCATATTTAAAGATAAGCTTGACATTCAAATATGTAAATTTACGCCTTATAGTTCTACATAATTTTAGATACATGGAAAAACAGGTGACTGAATACGATGCTCATCAACACTCCTGGAGACATATTAAAAAAAGGTATAATAACAATATATTACTGACCTTGTATGTGGCCCCTCTACTGAAATTTTTAAGCAAGCTTCGTCATTCTGAATCTTCAACAGAGTTCTCCTCAGGCATTAATGTTACTAAAGTATACCAGTTTTTACAAGGAAAAAGAATCATCTTCCGCAGAGCTGTCCGAGCTACCTCTTGTGTCAAGTTTAAGAAATTCTTCTCATCATCCTGCAATAAAATATCACCAGGTACCATTAGAAAAAAACGGCGCCATTTCAGTCCAAGGTTGAAAGGGGTGGGTTAAGTAAATAGTCAGAACAGGTCATTTTATACTATGGGTTAAAAGGATTTGGCATGGTTGGGCAAAACCTTGATTTGTGAATACTTAATGTGTAAATATGATTAACAAAATACAATATCAAATTAAACTTTCTATGAACACTCAAACATAAAAGGTTTTATTTGCATTTGAATACATGTTTTTAGTTTAATTTATTGCCACAACCCATTTGACCCGTTCTAGAGAAACCATTACCCTAATCAACCTATCAGAATATTGATGGGTTAAAAGTTAAAACTGACAGGTCTACAAGCAATATTAATCATTCAATCAATCACCTAAATTGATAAAATACTCACGGCACGTGGACCTTAACTGGCTTAGCAAACAAACCTGCTTCCATTCTGAATAGAAAGTAAGGCCGATCTATCTTGTCTGAAACCTTATCAAATCTCCGTTTCATTGCTTCGTGAAACATGGATTCTGCTACTCTGTTCTTGTAATCCTTTACAGTCATCAGTGACTCGTTCACTGGTGTCTTAAAACAGATTTGACAGATGACTGTAACAACAGCAGAAAAATAAATAAATTGTATTAGTTCTATTCAAATTTAAAACAATGCATTGGCGACTGGATTACTAACCTTACTATCTTCATAATCAACAAAACACTTGAAACGTGGAATCTGGTGGGTTGGTACTAAAAACCTGGGTATATCAGCGTTCACTGCAGATGATACTTTACTGCTAAAATGTGTCTTTATCATATCCACAACGGTCTGCCACAGAGAAGAGAAGAAAAAAATGATTTTGGAAATGGACACCAACATAAATGGCTTACATTCGAATAACATTATTATCAAGATCGTATCGCTCTTACCTGTGTTGGGAAAGTCACCAACAACAATGACAGCAATATTATGAAAATTGTACCACTTAGATTAAAATTGTTTTACTGTCTCAGGAGTAACTTTCTCGATAACTTGCACCAACCCTATCGGTGATCTCTGATACTGCCAATTAACAGATAAATTTATAAAACACACTTATACCGAAAAAAAAATAGCAAAATAACAAAGATAAAAAAACAGTATTCATGTAGTAATCAGAATGTTTGACATGCTAATCACTTCTGATAGACATAGCAAATAAACAATACACGAACAAACATAAAAATAAGAAGGGAACTCATAAATCAATATTTATTTTGTAAAACATAATAATGTGCCAACAATTCATTGGCATGGTAACTAATAGCAGGTTAAACAAACCTTAGAATCTTTAAGTAATATTCCCCATAATGCGTCTCTCATCCTCCCTTCAATCTCTTTGCTATCTCTATACTCTTGTAAGATTGGATTTCTTTCATTATCAAGATCTTCAGCTGATATCCGTATCTACAAACACAAAAAAATATGAAACACTGAAAATGAAAGCAAGAATGTACATGTCCAATACAAGCTCTTACCTCAGAACTAAACTCTTAAAGTATCGAGAGTGCTTGTAATAAAGTCTCTATATTGTCAATGGGTACAATCAGCTTATAGAACGTCCCATCAACAGTTGTCTCAGCATTTTGACAAGCTCCAAATTGTAATCCAAGCCTCGTTAAAAACTTAATGATCTCATATTTTTGGAAACTCGATGTTGCACAAAAGGCAAGGTGCTCGATTATATGAGCAACACCTTCCTCTCCTTCTTCTTCAAGAACACATATGTCAAATGTTGATACATACCTTAATCATATAACAGAACAAGAATTACCTGATAGAAAAGATCTATAGGTACAAACCTGACGCATGCCATTAGACAATATCAGCTCGGTAGCTCCAATATTATGGAAGTTAGAACTCTTGACTAAAGTCCTGCAATAGATGAATAAAAAATAAATTAGCAGAGAATAAGTTTCCAAAAATGTAAGAAATGCCTGACCAAGTCTCTTGATTCTCACTCGCTTAATGATACAAAAAAAAAAAAAAAAAAAAATTACCCCCTTATTATTAGACGATAAATTGGGCCATTTAGCGTCTAATAATTGTGTATCCCAATCATGCAAATGTCATTTACCAACATTGAAGAGATCACAGATTGTTCAACATAAGAATTTGCTAGCTTTTGAACACATGAAAATCCTTCAATGTTCTCACATTAAGACTTCATGATACAAAACAAATCGTAATTAAAACAGAATTTCAGAAACTGGTCTGTACTATATACAATCTAAAACTGTAGAAGTCCTACACTAATAGTGTACATCAAGATATCATGGGAGAAACTAAAAATGATTAAAAACTATGCACCTAATTATAGGTGTATGTTTAAGTTTGCCTTTCAAAAATAAACTATGCACCTAATTATGGCATACATTTAGTGTCAACCTTTCCAAAAAATGTGGCATACATTTAGCACAAGAACCAAAGTGATGGAACTGAAACCTTTAGTGGTACTTGAAGAAAAACAATTGGATACTGTAATAATAACAAAGTCACATTACTCAATATAAAATAGCTTAAGAAATGATATGGAAATTTACCCAGGTTCTGGCTTTGTTGTCACAATCTCTTCAGGGATGGGTTCTTCATACCAGGAAGATATACTTTTATTCTTCTCAAGTGAATTCATCTTTATGACAGCAGCTTCAAGATCTTTGACAGTCACACCATCTCGAGGCTGAGTAGCCATTATGACACAATTCACATCAGAATGAAATTTCTTTGAATATCACAAATTATAACAGGTCCATATCACAGGGTGAAATACCAACCGCACTCCTTGGGATAAGTATTCTGGCCTGCTATTCCATCCGATTATGTCAAAATCTATTTCAATCACACTAAGATCCCCATCTATTTTTTTTCTAAAGGCATTCATATAAATATATAAGAGCATATAAATATATAATAGCATACGGCATCATAGTTTTATAGACTGAGTCCAAAAAGCAAGATGCAAGCCTCCCCAAACCACCATTACCAAGTGCCATATATTTCTCCTACAATTGTTATAAATTGAAAGAAACAAAATCAGCATTAATCAAATCAATGATAAAGTATCAGATAAACTCCCACCATTAACTGTAAATCCACCCATATAACCCATCCATATATTTCAATTAAATCATATTTCGTATCTGATGGCTGACAAAGGTAAAACTCTTGGTATTACAATTTCTTATAGTATACTGTAATGGAAAACTATTGGAGACCTTGATTTTACTGATTTGGCATAGCTAGAATGTAGATTATGTAAGAACAGGAAAATCGAATTATAAGGGATTACATGCTCGGTAATCTCTTCAAGTTCATGACCCAGCTTGTTCAAAGCACTGGCATATGCATCTTGAATGTCGAGGTTCCCAATGGCATTAGTCAATGCCCACCCTTGGAGAAACTCCATAGATAGGTAGTATGTTTGCTTCGGGTCAACTTTGTGATAGTGCAGATAGGGCTCGTTCCATTGCTGCAGACGCAAAAAGATCGACAAGTTGGTAAAAAGTTTACACATTGGGCTTCTCTACATGATGTACAAGTAATCAAAAAAAGATGTCACGTATGATGAACATGTGATACACTTGCTGCATTATGATCACAAATATAAAGTTAAGTAGTTTTACTTGAATCAGCCGGTCACGAACACTCTCTGCTGCGGCAAAGTATGCTTGAATCAGTCGGTCACGAACACTCGCTACTGTAAATCCTCGGATGGATTTTAATATTGAAGGACTCCTTCCTTTGATTTACACTCAAGTGAAATTTTGAGAATTGCCGATAATTAGAAAAGCTTTAATGTACCTTTGGGATTACTATCACATATACTAAAACCACAATGCATCCCAACAACTATAACATTGTAGATGTGTAAGCAAAAGAAGCATACTTGCCACTCAGAAAGCAGATTTCCAGTTAAATCGAGCTCCTTTAGATCTGCACACTCGTTGAAAGGCCCCATTATCCACATCCATGCTTGAACCAGAAATGATATGTGGACTCAGGACTGCAGAATTGTAGTCTGGCTCCCTGGTTAAGAGAACGGTATTTACAGTACCATAATTACGAATTACAAAAGGTTGGTGCTCGTCATGCCGCCACTCTCCATCAATAATAAATTTATACTGCAAGATGAGAATAATAGGTAAAAAGTACTAGCAGTGGTTACAAAGTACTAGCAGTGGTAACAAAACACAGTACTAGCAGTGGTTACCAAGTACTAGCAGTGGTTACCAAGTACTACGGATTTACTCTTTTTGTATTACTGGTAGATTTGATTGTTAAGTGGGTGTTTGTGATTGCTTATTGAAACTGTGTATGCCTCGTGGGATAAGTTGAAGAGGTTAATCATTCGTAACAAAACACAATGCAAAGATAGTGTTTAGACTTTAGATTCACTTGTTTTGTAACGAAATGCAGTAATCAGATAAACATTTGTTTAAGTTTGCGACCGTTCTACTAATTCAAGAGGTAAGAGGTAACAAAATGATCAGTTTGAATAAGTAACTTCCAAACTATTATACAAAGTGCTTCTTTTACCTAAGCACTAAAAATTGGATTCCTGCTCATCTATTGTTTTAACATGCAATAGGCAGACATATCGTTTAAATAAGCAATCCGATACATCCTCTCAAAAACCACAATGGTTTCTGCATAAAAGGATATATCCAACTATAAGCCGATTCCTACTTCAAGTAACATGCAATAAAAATGTTTAATAATAGTATTCTACTTTTAATTTTGTGCAATAATGGTACTCCCTCCGTAACCAAAATAGTATATTTCAACATTAACATAAGCAATACATTGATCAATTTACTTAATAGTTTATAATTTTCACATATTTTCCTCCATAACCAAAACAAAAACATGATTAATCACTAAGCAAATAGATGGAAACCAAATCACAATCACCGATATAGAACGATAATTCATATCCAATTAACAAATTAACAAGATCCTAATTTTTGCTTTGGGCTCAAAACCCTAATTTTTTATTTGGATTGAGATCCCCATTATTCGGCTTTTTAACAAAGAACATGAAAAGATTCAAGAATAAAATCAATATATAAAAGATATTAAATTACCTGACATTAAGAGCAGTCGATTGGATTTGGATCAAGAATCGATTGTTGAAGTGTACTTTGATCTTTGGTTGGATCAAGAATCGATTGTTGATGACATCTTAATTGCTGCTGCTGTTGCTTTTTTTCTTTGCTGCTGCTTTTTTTTCAAATGAATTGTATCCAGAAGATGAAGAGGATTTTGTGTGTGTGGGTTTGATTTTTTCTTTTTTTTTTAATTTAAAATGTGAAATTACAAAACTATCCTCGTGTATAAATACAAGTTGCCCAAAAAACATAAAGATGCCCAAAAAACAATACAAGTTGGCCAAAAAACAATACGTTACAATACATGACATATACCTTCAAAATACGTACTTGTGTCATAAGTTGTCGGACACATGGCAGCCCCTGGTTGGGTCCAAGAAAAGCGGTGGGCAACCTGTCTATTTTCGAATTTTAAAAGGGCGTGGTCCATAAAGTGATATGCGTCAGGGCGCGCGGTCTATTTGGCTAATTTTCCCTTTAAAAAATTACTTAAAACAAGTTATGTCTAAAATAGAGGCAATGACAAAAGAAAACAATGATGCAGTCCAGGGTTTACAGATGATTGGATGTATGATTTTATTAAATATTCATCAGCATTCTTCATATATATTATATATCTTTTAAAGAATATCTAAAAATTAGTTGTATCTAGTTTTATATAGTTTTTTTAAACAATAACAAATGCTGACAATGGTTGCAGATGATGATGATAAGTTGTTGATAAAAAATCTGATGACTCCAAGAAAGAACAAAGAAAAAACAATACATGGTATATATTTTATCGTATTTTCATCAATACCTATTAAAAGAACATATAATTTTATCATTTGTTCATCAGTTATATTATTTGTTCATCAGTAATCTTATATAATTTTATCTCTTAGTAATTGATGGACCACAAGAAGAAGAGAATGAAGAAGCAGGGGACAAAACTGATGAACAAAGTACGTATAGGTACATTCACAAGTTATATTATGTTTGATGCAGGTTTTACTGACTAGGTTTTACTATTTATAAGTTCTCGTTATACCTATGGTCTACCCTAATGCACTAACGGGCAGTGTACCCGGTCGTGTGTAGTGTAGTATTCGGTAAAACCGAGGTCGTCCCAAGAGCTATGTGTGCGGATTTAAACTAAGTCTAGGTGTCACAGATTTTAATAGATTTTAAGGTGGAAATGATTAAAAACTAAAACAAGAAAATAAAGAAAGAAAATAGAGGCAAGCGTTGTGATCAATAGGGGAGAAGTGTGCTAACCTAGTTATTCATCCTATCAAGATAAGTTCACGTTTAATTACTTCCAATTACTTCAAGTGGGGTAAAAGTTGCTAGGACAGCATTTGATCAGTTCGTCCTAACCTATCAACAAAGGGTTCCACTGGAAATGTCAGGTGACCCATCGAAAGTCCAGTTGTTCTTAGTCCCCTAAGTCAAGTCATTAAGTACCTCTACATGCAAGATTTGTAACAATGAGTGTCCGGGCGCTAGCATCTTAAACACTCATCCCTGAATTCTTAAGTTCATCCAAATGGTAGGTGATCAGTTGGTCAAATCGCACAAGCGAAGAAGGGTCATAAGTTGGTTATATCTTACCCTTCCCACTCAGTCTACCTACTTAGGGTCAGTTGGTCATATCTCCTAAGTAACTAGCCACTACTGCCATTCAAAACTACCGAAACAAGGGTAGCTACCAACAAACTATGCATGCATACACTAGAAATAATTATACGGAAGCAATGTAAACATAAACAAAGCAATTAAGGAATCATAACTAGGCTATCACCAGAGGTGCTTAGCCGCTCATATTAACTAAAACAATCGATTCAATGTCTAACGTTACGGAATACATGAATTGAAAGTAAAGAAAAGATAAAATGCTAATGCTTATAGTAGGGGAGTGATTCCTCCCTTGGAGATAGCTCCGTACGCTCCCTAAGATCTGCCTTCAACCTTCTACTCATGTTCACTGATGTTGTGTGTGAAATGGGATGATTAAAAATGCTGGAAATCGAGTGGTATTTATAGGCCAGATCTGGTTACGGCGTAACTTAAGTTGAGAGTTACGCCGTAATACCATTATCTTCGTAATTTGCACTAAAAATGTTGGTTACGGCGTAACATCTGGAAGGAGTTACGCCGTATCTTCAATAAATTCTTGTTACGCCATAGTTGAGACAATAGTTATGGCGTAGCTTGCAGCGGCGCAGAACCTCATTTGACCTAGTTAGTTACATCGTAATCTTTGGAGGGAGTTACTCCGTAATCTTCAGTTGAGTTGGTTTTCTGAGCCACGCTTCTTTTACGGCTTAATGTGAGAGGGGAGTTACGCCGTAACATCTTCAAAATGAGCATACTATCATATATATTCAATAAACTCTCTAAATCCGCATCTCTTTAGCTCCAATGCTTGTAATTTACCTGAAAAGTGAAATATAGAGGAAAACAAGCGTAAATCCATATAAATGATATAAAATACGAGCATTATCGGGGGAAATTGACACTTAATATTCAGGACTATTTGATGTTATCAAATATCCCCCCACTTGAACTCTACTTACCCTCAAGTAGGCCTTATTAGATAGATTCCTGAAAAGATATCTCCCATTACCTGGAAAATATGAGTTTACAAATCCCTTATGCTAGAATAAAACAAAGCCGAAGACCTCACGAAATGGGAACAAAACACTCAAATCTCTCAACTATTCTAAGTGACAATTTCGGGGTGATCACTCGTTGCACAGTCATAGCATGTATTCTATCATAAGCTTGGCAGTTACACAAATCTCCACCACTAGAGTTAAGGACAAAACAATTCTCGAAGACAATATGGGTAGACACGACAAAGGTTAAGAGTGATTTGTCATTACTAACATGTCATGGCGAAGTAGACAAAATCAATGATACATGACCAAATCCATGGCCAAGACACCAAAGATTGCTCGCTGCATCACCTAGACACGCTTCATGACTAAGGGTAGGATAAGACATGGGATATTACCAGGTTCAAGTTTCGAAGTTAAGAAACCGGATCATGATATTACCAGGTAGATGTGCCATTAGAGGACGTCATGATGGGCACATTTCCAACTCCATTCTTCAAATGTGACCGAGGTGGCCTCCTCGATACTAAATCTATAGTAAGCTCATAACAATAGTGCTTATAACATTGCACTTTACAATCAACTAAATAACAATAAGTATTTTTTTTCAACATAACATAATAACTAAACATAACATTCCCCACTTGGGATGAACAATACTAGAATTTGGGGGGTCTTCAATGATCTTTAAGGATATTTCGTCGACGAAAGCGTGATTCCCGAACTTTTCCACTTGAACCTTGAACTTAGGCAAATAATGACTTCCCAATTACAAATAAAGACTACAGGGTAGGCTAAGGTGTAATGGTGTAACGAAATAATATGTTGGGTGAACAAAATAAAAGGAATGGCTCAGAAGGGTGTATCTAGGGATATCTTACACTAAAGGTGAGTACAACAAGGGGTTTAACATGGGGGTCGAGAAGTCGAGGTGACTAATCGATAGACACACAATGATGGGCTATTTGGGTGATAATCCTATAATACTGCCTTCTTAAACTGAAAAGTCCAAATACATCGAGCTAACTCAACATACCTCGTCTATGGTCTCGAAATGATGTAAAGTCCAAGTTCTAAAGTTTACAAGCTACCGGCACACTCATAATTTGGTGGATTTTGGGTAAAAATTTGGAAACGGATAAGGCTAATCTCACCATATAATCAAGGGTTATAATGTGCTCGGCTAAGGTCTAATCTAGTTAGGTTAAGAAAAACATGTCAAAATTTTAAAAATGGCATAATTTTTCAAAATAAACTAGAAAAATGAGGGCAAAATAAAGTTTAAGAGACAATTCTACTCCCGTCCCCCCACTTGAAATGTACAAAGTCCCTTGTGTACTAAGCGTTAAATAAAGGTGAAGAGAAAAGTAGAATTAGAGCAAGAACTTCCTTAAAATTTGATCCAAAAAGAAAGAAGGCCCACGAAAAGAGTCGTGCCTTCGCATAAGTATCCATGAGCAAACTTCAATCCCTGAAATCACACTACCGACAAGCATAATTCTAAAAAAGAAAAAGAAAAAGAATGAAAAAGAAACCTAACTCACTTTCGTAGGAATCACAGTTGCATTTAGCGTACGCAACAAGCCTTTTAAACCACTTGGTGTCCCAAGTGGACGAGTGTAGTCTCGTGAGGGCTTACAGGGAACATACCCACAAAGTTCATTTGAAAACTAATACAAGGTTATTGTGTTTAAAAAGAAAGAAGTGTTACAGAGGATAGTTACACCGTAACTCTTATAAGGAGTTACGCCATAATTAAGCAAAACCTGGCAGACGCTACAGGAGTGTAGCTACGGCGTAACCGTTGAATTGGATTACGCCGTAATTGGTAATGCTTTCAAGTACTGCTGCAAAAAGTATGTTACGACGTAACCATAAGAATGAGTTACGCCGTAACTATGGACAGATCAGGTCCTCGTTCAGCATGCTGCAACAACTTTTCCCCGAAATCCCGCAAATATGGTTAAAAACACAAACCCAACAGAAAATGAAATAAAACAAATGAAACAGATAATTCGGATTGTCTCCCGAAAGAGCACTTTTCTTTATTTACGAGTCTTTAAATTAGACTCAGAGCCTCGGGACTTTATGGTGGCCTTTGGATTTGGCCAAATTTCTCCATTACTTGGTGGCAATCATTCATCCATTCGATAAAAACTCTTTTCTTGGTTATGTTGCCGATGCTACATGTACTAAATTTTTGTGAGAGCCACTCATTGAATGATAAACACGACTTTATGTAGTCGTCTCTTTCTGCTATAGGATCAATCGTTGCACTTATGTTTGATCTTTCATCATTGGTCATTTTATCAATAAGGTGATAGTTATCGTAATTGCGTTTTAGTTGTTTCATTAATCTCGTATTGATGTTCGAGTCTCCAAATCTCACCTTGTACCAATCTTCAAAGGAAAATTTTCCAAATTTTATATCGTGTCTCTCAATCTCGTGAGGGTACGTCCATTCATCCACCTTTATATTTCCATCAAAAAATTCACGAAAAGGGTTACACGAGGGCCATGCTTTCATTGATTTGTCATGCTCCGTCATTATAGGGATGAAATAGTGCTTGTTAGGATCTGGAGCTTCTTTAATACCCTCAATTGGGATAATCTTTCCCTGTTCCTGTTCACAACTATCAAAATTCTCCCCACGGTTGTTAGTTCCAAGATTATAACACAGAGGTGGGTCGAGCGACAGAATATTGACAACATCAACTTTATTTGAAATTTCTAATCTTGGATTCAATTGTTCCTTCATGCTGAAAGTGATTCATTCCTTTTCAGTTCCCAAAGAAATTTGTTTTTCAAAGACCTTTATATATGCTCGACAAGTGGCCAGAAAAGGCCTTCCAACAATTAAGTTGTAAGTCTTCCGTTTCCCCATGTCAATAACCACAAAATTAGTAGGAAAAAGAAATTTCCCAATTTTAAGGAGAACATTGTTAACCACTCCCCTAGGTACAACTTCAGAAGAATCAGCCATTTCAATCATCATTGTTGTTTCTTTTAAATTGGTAAGTTTTATTTTATCAAACAATGAGGTAGAAATAAGGTTTACCCCAGCCCCCAAATCAGCTAAAGCGGGAATTTTAAGATTACCGATAGTGTATGGTAGAAGAAAACTTTCCTGATAGCGTTCCTTCTCAGGAAGTTGGCTTGGCAGGTCCTCGTCGTCTTCAGATTTATCATCTTCTTTTAAGTAGTTAATCCCTCAAAGATCATTAGTGATGGAAGAGGTGCCTTTGTTCTTCCTTCGGTTTATCTTGTGCAAATATGGCTTTGCAAGCAATGGCTTTGTCATTACTGGTTTCAAGATTTTTAGCTAATTGCCCTGTTAGGAATTGGAAATTCTATTGTAAAGCATCGGTCACCCCATGTATAATCTAGCTTAAGTTAGCTCGTAGACATATCGTTTATTATAATAGTTGTTAGTAAGTGACTAGCTTAGATTTAGTCTAGTGCAACACCGTGGAGGAAGGACGGGTCTTTACCCACTGTATACCTGATCCACAGGCCATCAGGAGGTCGTTTAGTTTGTAACCTATAAATACCCTCTACCTTGCAAGGTAGATGGTTGGATGTTCTTTGTGGAATCTAACCTTCCAAGAGTTTCTCTTTCTAGAATGTCCCACTTTCTCTCTCTAAATCATCTAAAGTATACGCCCATATTGTGTTTGCTTATGTGTTTGTGAAATCCAATATGTTACAAATGGTATCAAGAGCCATGGTTAGATCGTCTCTTACATATCCTTGGATTTCTAGTGGTTTTTAGATGGTTTTTGAGTTTGAAAAAGTTTAGTGATTTTTGCATCATTTGGTTCATTTCTTGTGTTAAAGTTTGAATTTTGGGTGTACTTTTGTGTTTAGGATCATTATATGTGCTTGGGTTTTGATTTGGTAAGCTTGAATCACTGTGGTTGAGCTTGTTTTGGATTGAAAAGTGTGTTTTTAAAGTTTTTCTTGGTAGCGACTTGGGTCTCGGAATGAATTTCTTGGTAGCGACTTGCTTCAGTAAAAGGTAGCGAGTTGTAGTGTGTTTTGGTAGCGACTTGGTCGTAGCGACTTGCCTTTTGAGACAAGCCGACAAACAGTACACTTAGTGGATTCTCCACTACGGGTAGCGACTTGGTAAGGTAGCGACTTGCTTTCAATTTTGATAGCGACTTGTTCTTTAAGTTTCTTAGCGACTTGGTGGTAGCGATTTGGTCCTTAGCGAGTTGCTATTTAGCGACTTGACATCTTAGCGACTTGACATCTTAGCGACTTGGTGTATAGCGACTTGCTGTCAAAATTCGTAGCGATTTGGAAACTTAGCAACTTGTCTTCAAATTACTTAGCAACTTGGTCCCTAGCGACTTGGTTCAAGGATTCTTAGCGACTTGGATGACTCTTGTGTATAATACGGTTTTCTCTTGATTTAGTAAAATCCCGTGAAAGAATCTATTTCCCGGTTTAATCATTGAGTTATAAAATCCCGTGTTATCTATCAACATGTCTACCAACTTGCCTACAATCATCTCTACTATAGCTGAGGACGTTCATGCAACAGATACTCGTCCACCCACAATGTCCTACATCACTGATCCATTTATCACCAAAGTGCTTGAACTTTATGATACCTCACAGAACAATGAAACTGATTGTATTTCTGAATGTCCTACCTTGATTGAATCAACAAATTATTATCAAAACTCTTCATCTTCTGATTCAAACTTCAACGAATCACATCTGTCAATGACCCATGATACAAAGCATTCTGAATGCAACATTGAGCCGTTTCAATTACTTCATCAGCACCTCACACAACTGTTATCCACTCCTATGGGTCGAACATGCAGTGCTCTATTTCGCCAAGACTTACCTACGTTGAAATAGTCTGTGTTGCTGAACTTACAACAACTGAAGCTTCAAATTACCAATGAGAAGGTATTAATTGATGATTCTAATGCTGCACTTCAAGTTATCTACAACCAATTTCAGCAGTTTATCAAAGGGGAATATTCTGCTGACTTTGATCAACACATGACTGGAATTTCATTCAAGAAACACACTGGAATGGAAATTCATGAGTTCATCAACACATATATCCAACTCATGAATAATGTGGAAGTCTACATTAAGGATGCTGCTCAAAGGAATGATTGTTTGAATGAGTTGAATGAGAGTCATGGAAAATTAAAGGATAGTTGTGATATTTTGGGTAATGGCTCAGTTGAAAGAACGAATGTTGCTGATGCTGACTGCGGAATTTCAGAAACTAAAATGAATGATGTAATTGGCTTCTGAACACAAAGGCTCAGAGTCCGAAAAACTTGAAACTGCTTACATGTCAGTAAATTCTGTTGTGCATGAGGTAAATACAGATGCCATACCAACAAATGAACAAGTGTCATGCATTGAGGTACCCTTAACTGACCCTATCTTTGATAATGATATCTATAAATGTGTCTTGGTTGAGTCTGAATCTAAAATCCTTAAAACAAATGACATGGTAACAAAAGGGGTTTATGATGAACTTTCAAACAAATACTCAATTCTTGAAAAACATTGTATTTCCCTGGAAATTGCAATACAACAAAAGGAAGAAAGTTTTCGTGCTACAAAATCTTGCATTAATCCGGAATTTCTAGAATTTCGAGAATTCTTTGAAATTAATCACTTAAAAACCCAGATTCAGGACAAAGATTCAACCATATGCAATCTGAAATGTCAACTCTCAGATCTGCATAAGAAATGCAATCTTAGGATGAGCAATCCTAACCATGAGATGAGTAGTGAGCTTAAATCTAGGAATGATGAATTGGCTTTATGTGTATCCAACTTATTAAGAGAAAATGAGTCCTTAAGAAAGAACTTATTAGAGAACGATTCCAAGTTGATAGATCAAACAAATTCTTTTTTGGCTGACATTGATGCCCTCAAAGCCCAAATTCAGGATAAGAGCTTCAATATTGTTGCCTTAAAAAATGAACTTAGGAAATCTATTGGAAATAGGGTGAACACTAAGTTTCCAAATCCATCAACCTTAGGAAAGTCAACTGTTCAGAACAACTCAAAACATATCGTAGTTAGGCAGCCGAATGCTTTTAGAACTGAAAGATTTAAACCATCGAAATCTAGGCTTGCCTCCTAAGTTGATGCGAATACTGTTTTGTCAAAACCAGTCACTTCACTACTTCGGTCCGATATGATGATTAACAAACCTCAGGTTAATGTTCAAAGTTCTAAGATCAGGAATACTAGGAGTTCATCTACTTCTCTTAAGAAGCATCATATGTCAGATCAATCTCCTAAGAAATCCAATGATTACAAAAGGACCAATATTCAAAAGAGGATTGTGCCTACACCCAAATCTACTAGCAGCTGTTTCAAATGGATTCCCACTGGCAGACTATTTAAGTTTATAGGATCCAAACTGACTTACATACCTAGATCTTGCCTTAAGTGGATGCCCACAGGAAAACTCTTCAAGAATAGTGAACCTAAAGGGATCTCCACCAATGATATGCCTAGATCAAACAGTACAACATCCAATAGTGAGACTACTCATGTCACTAACTCATCTATTTGCAGTACTACATGTGCTTATAGTGCAATGTGTTCTCAGTCTTTTTCAGGTACAATGCTCAACTCATTTCAGGAACTTCATGACTTGGTTTCCATCTGAAATGAATATTGCTCACTCAGGAGTTATAGCTTGCCAGAATTGATGTACCTCGTACTTTGACTCCTATTCGACTTGAATCAGGACTCGCTCTTATATATCTTGTACAAATTAATATATATATATATATATATATATATATATATATATGTGACAACTCGTAATTTCAGGTCATATTTCAAAACATTACTCATGCTTCATCATTTATCATTCATCGTAAATTAGGTTTACGAGCATCAAATTCACGTAACCGTAATGGTTTAGCTGTGAATTCATATATTATCATCGAGGACATTTCATATGGACTAAGTTTAGTTTACATATCATTATCATCATTATCATCATATTAGTTCATGCATGGTTTTGCATTTTTACATCAACCGTATAATTTCATATTAAATAAACGTTATCGCGTAATTAATTATTTTGAACAATTGATCCATTACTTTCAAAAATTATTCCAATATATTTTTATACTCATATTAAGTTTATAAAAATAATATTATTAGTTTACCCAGTGTTTTAAATTTATATTGTAACTAAATTGTTATATTTATATAATTACGACGTTTTTCTTAAATACGACACGATAATTATTATTTCACGCAAATTTTGCAAGAAATGTATTTTTATAATTTTTATGACCTTAATATATTTTATCTTGACCCGTTAAAATTTATTTTCATCTAATGCTACCCTAAATAATCAAATGTGTCTACAAGTTACCACTTAACTTCACAAAATACTACTCTTGTATATATTAAAAAAAAAAACTCATGACATTGGATGACTAGCACCCCTTATCGACACAAGGGGTGAGTCATGTATTAATTTGCAAATATCTTGACTAGTTATAATGTATTATACAACTTAAACCAAACACATACAAGATATTATCAAAGGTGAAAACATATTTGGCTCTCTCTTCCTCTTCCAAAACCGGCAACCACCATAGACCAAGAAGATTTCATCCAAATTTTCAAGACAAAGTTTTAATACACTCTAGTATCACTTGTTGTATAGGTTTTGCAATAAAAACCTCAAGTGATTAGGAAAAACCCTTTGTCCTTAAACCTCATCATATTACTTGTAAGCATTCATATTCATATTTTTATTTCATATTTATTTTCATGATCATATCATTTTATTTGAGAAACATGCAAGTCTCATCAGGTTTATACCACTTTTTATTTGATTTTTAAGAGTTATATATATATTATTCATCCTATAATTATCCCTTGTAATAAATCACACTTGGTGATGTCTAGGAACCCATGACACCCTAAGAAGGTGTATGGTAGGATTAGAATAGCTTCGGAGTTGTTTTGAATGTGTTAGAATAGGTTTGGCGCGAGAAAAACTCATTTCGACAAGTTTTAAAAAGGTTCTGTCCATATTTTCAAAATCTGGAAAATTCGACAGTGGATAAAATTTTTTGGCCTAGATAATTAGAAAATACACTTTAAAACGAAAACGTGGCCGCTTGAACGGATTAAAACGGAGCTATAACGAAGAAGTTATGAATTTTTCAAGTTGGCGACGAAAACTATAATTTTCTGGAAATTTCAGCAAGTTATATTTATTTTGTACGAGTCAAAAATGGAACTTAGGTGTTATAAATTATGCCGACTTATCAAAAATATACTAGTATACTTTGATACAAAGCTAAGGACCTTTAAAATGTAGAAAACAGATTTGTAATGATCAAATTATACACATTTACAAAAAGTTGACGTAACTTCATTTTATAAGGAAAACTATATTATTTCTAATAGGCAAGTATTACGGCAAAACTAGTGACCATTTTGGAGGACGTTTTTAACATTGATGTAGAACATTTTATAAAGTAATGTCTTCTAGTAAAAGTGAGTTTGCCAAGTATATTTTCCAAAATGTCCGACCGTTTGTTTAGCGGAGTTGTAATGAATTATTTACGATTACTTAAAAATTTGCCGAAAACCATTCTTAAACTATATTTTGGGACACAAGTACTATACTTAACCTATATTTTTCTTTATGTTCGAGACCTCTAGGATGGAAACTCATGTACTAAAACTTTGAGACAATGATACAAACTTACCAAAACCATTGAGTACGTTTCCTAATACTCGATGTGCACCATTTTACGACTAGTTTTTAGAGGCCGTTTTGTCACTTTCATGAATATTTCAACGACATTATTTTACGACGAAAAGTTATAATTTCTTAATAAATCACTAAATGATTATCGTCGGATATCATTTCAACTTAATTACAAGTGGAGTAATTTAAAAATGGTCAAGACGTTAAAAGATTATATTTTTGACGAAAAAGTATTATTTTCAAAAATTCATAAGCGGTATAGATATCATCCGAATTGCATGCATAACATTACATCATAACTTATTATGTATCATATCATTCATAATAGGTCGAGTTTTGAGATTCACGCTACATTTCGGTGTACACACTTTTGTCATCGCATCAATTCATCAAGTGAGTTTTCATAGCCCCGTTGTATACGTTTATACTTATTTTTCAAACCTGCGGGGGAGAATACATTGCACATCATTTTTATTATGATACCAAGTATTTCAAATTCATTACATTGCTTAAGTTACCTCATGCCAATTGAATGTCTCCATTATATAACATGAACCGTTAATTTCATAGAAGCGAGGGTGAGTGGATAGATCTATCGAGGGTGACTCCTCCATCCGGGTTGGTGGTTTCCAACCGGACGGATGCATTTCATTTAATATCATTATTTGAGTTGTTTGGCAAACACTCTGTTGGGGCGAACATCATAATCAGTCTAGTTTCGGTGTCATGGACTTATAGCAATTGTAACATTTTTATGTGGCATGTTTGTCATATATGGTCTATACTTGTGTGGTCGTATAAATTATTTTTCATAAACCTATGATTTCTCACCAACCTTTGTGTTGACCGTTTTAGCAATGTATTTTCAGGTAACTAGACATTCGCATCATGGCACGATAAGGAACCCTCATAGTGTCGCGGCGTCGACACATATCATTGTATATTATGGTTTTCTTTTCAAAAACATCGTTTGGACTTGTAATAAACTTATTTTCTGCAAACTTTATCAACTTTTGGGACCTAACTTGTAACTCTGTATGTTGTATATTAATGTCAAACGATGTGTTTCTAAAACGACACTTTTAGTCGTTCAATATAACTGTGATTGTGATGCTATGACAGTCAACCCCCAGGAATTCCATTCCGCTGCAAAACAGGTAATTTGGGGGTGTGACAGATTGGCATCAGAGCTTCAGTTATAGAGAACTAGGTTGCATCATTGACCCTAGACTATAACTACATCATCATAGCATCTCATCATTTCATCACAAGTGCATGTTCACTTTACATGCGGATTCATATACATTTTATTCGAGTTATTTACTTTTATTTTACATCGGTTGTCTTAGAGATGTCTTCAGATTCCGACCCTATCCCTATATCATCTGACACGAACATGGAGGATGTCTCATCCGACACCAACATGAACGATGCCTTATCACACACTGTAGTTTTATCTTCTATTGGCTCTATTTCAGACTTTCCGCTTATAGTGACTGACACTGAGACCGAACCCTTTGAGGAGGGCGAAGTCCCACCTACACCACTTGTTAGCCCTACACATGGTCTGATTCACCCACCATCACCACTTTTATCATCATCATCTTCATCATACTACCTTAGGGAGCCTATACCTACACTGGACTTGCCGCTCAAAAAGTGTGCACGTTTTGACATCCCTGCATCACCCTCTACAGAGCCCGAACCACCAGCTAGGTTCGAGATAGGTGAGAGCTCAAAGGCTGCTGCTGCTAGACAGCCTTCCACTGAGACACTAGGGGCACGTATTGATAGCCAACAGGTTCAGATAGATAGGATGTTAGGACAGTTGGAGGAATTATCTTTGGATCGAGTGGAGACCATTGAGGAGGAGGTTGAAGGCCTCATGATAGGTAGAGTTTCGATTGATATGGCACACCAGGGTTTAGAGTCTAGACAGTTAGAGAATCGGGGGCATATTGTTGAGTTGAGGCAGGAGATGCCTGAGTTATACGACAGACCCGAGATGGCATAGGACGAGCTTCAGCGTCAGGCTCAGGAGTTGGCATTAGCACGAGAGAGCATGGTTACCGCACAGGGTCAGATTAGTGAGTTGAGGGGTTTGGTTGCTAGTTTGGTTGCACAGGTTCGAGATCTACAGGATCGAGCTGGCGGAGCACCAGGAGGTGCCTAGTGTAGACTTTTATCATGTATAGTTTTTATTTACTATTATCCTGGTCACAAGGTGTGTGACATAGTTTAAAGAACTTGTTGTCTTTTGGTTGTTGTACAAACAAAATATCAAGTATTGACTCAACTATGTAGGAATGGTTTTACTATCTATGATATCGGTCCATGAAGGCCGAAATTTTCATGTATGTTATCCACGTGTGTTGTGATTATATTTGTGATATTTCGTGGTTGTTCCGTTGTGATTTCATTTATATTATGCATGTTGTGGTTGTGGATATATATGTGTAATGTTTGTTTCTACTTACGAGTTCTCATAATTGTTTCATCTTATGGTTTTGAAGAGCAATGGCGCCAAAGAAAGCCACACCTGAATTGACACAAGCTGCTATGCAGAAGTATGTGAACGATAGCATAGCCGAGGCATTAAGGACTGAGAGAGCATCAGTGGCGGCTGCTGCTGAGGCTGCGGCTACTGCCGAGGCCGCTAGACATGCTGCTGCTGCAGGCGTTGCAGGAGGATCCGGGGTTAGAAGTTGTACGTATAAGGATTTTAAAAGTGGAGATCCCACTAAGTTCAAGGGTACTGAAGGGGCAACTGCCATGGTTAGATGGTTCGAGAAAATGGAGTCCGTGTTTTTGCTATGTAATTGCCCGGAGGATAGCAAGGTTAAGTTTGCTACGAGTACACTACTTGATGGGGCAATGTCGTGGTGGAATTCGTATGCTCAGCCAATGGGAATGGAAAATGCGTACAAGATCACCTGGGAGCAATTCAAAAGGTTGCTAACGAGGAAGTATTGTCCGCGTACGGAGGTGAAGAAGTTGGAGACCGAATTCTATGAACTTGTAACTATTGGGTATGATATTGATACTTACATTCGAAGGTTCCAAGAATTGGCCGCGTTATGCCCATCTATGGTTTCGGATAATGAGAAGCTACTGGAGGCTTTCATTGGGGGACTTCCCCAGGTTGTTCAAGGAGACGTGATTTCTTTTGATCCGAAAACGATCGAGGAATCTATTCGAGTGACTCAAAAGCTCATGGCACAAATAGTGAAGAGAAGCAACATCGCCAACACCAACCGAAACAACAACAATACCAACAACCGCTCCAATTTCAACAATAACCGAAACAACTACACCAACTACAATAACAACAACAAACGGAAGTGGGACAACAACAGAGGTGGAAATGTTACTCAACAACCACCTAAGAGACAAGAGGTGGCAAAGGCCTATGTTGCAGGTCCAAAGGAGAAAAAGGGGTACACTGGGATTTTGCCTAAGTGTGAAATGTGTTTTAGTCATCACAAGCCGGGACGTTGTCCTGAACCATGCGGGAATTGTAAGAAAGTGGGACATCAAACTAGGGAATGCAAGATGCTAGCTACTGGGGAAAATCAGAAACCACCAGTGACATGTTTTGGTTGCGGAGAAAAGGGACACTACAAGAGTGAATGTCCAAAGGGAAGGAACCAAGGAAACAAGAATCAAGGAGGAATGGCACAAGGAAGAGCTTATGTCATAGGAGGTGGAGAAGCTAGGGAGGACCCGAATGTCGTTACGGGTACGTTCCTTATCAATAATCATTATGCATCAGTTTTATTTGATTCGGGAGCCGATAAGAGTTTTGTGTCCACTATATTTGCACCTTTACTCAATATCAAACCAACCACATTAGACACATCATACAACATTGAATTAGCTAATGGTAACTTAATTAGCACCGACACCATTGTCCGTGGTTGTACACTCAATTTTCTAAATCATCCATTCAATATAGACCTTATGCCCGTGGAACTAGGTAGTTTCGACGTCATCATTGGTATGGATTGGTTATCCAAACATCGTGCAAGAATCATTTGTGATGAAAAAGGTTGTTCATATTCCTTACAACAGCGAAACTTTGATCATTCATGGGGAACGAAGTGGAACTAGACTCAGTATTATATCATGCATCAAAACGGAGAAGTACATAAAGAAAGGTTGTTTTGCTTTCTTAGCACATATAACCGAGAAGAAGTCGGAGGAGAAGCGACTTGAGGATGTACCGATTGCTCGAGAATTTCCTGAAGTCTTTCCCGAAGACTTGCCAGGACTCCCACCGGCACGTCAAGTAGAATTTCATATTGACTTAGTGCCCGGAGCTGCACCAATTGCGCGAGCACCTTACCGATTAGCACCATCAGAAATGCAAGAGTTGTCTAATCAGCTGCAAGAACTTTTAGACAAAGGATTCATTAGGCCGAGTTCATCGCCTTGGGGAGCAACGGTTTTGTTTGTGAAGAAGAAAGATGGATCTTTCAGAATGTGTATAGATTATAGAGAGCTGAACAAGTTAACGGTGAAGAATCGTTACCCACTCCCCAGAATCGACGACTTGTTTGATCAGTTGCAAGGCTCTAGTATCTATTCAAAGATTGACCTAAGATCAGGTTATCATCAACTTAGAGTACGGGAGGAGGATATTCCGAAAACAGCGTTTAAAACACGTTATGGACATTATGAGTTTCAAGTAATGCCGTTCGGATTAACTAATGCACCTGCAGTATTCATGGATCTCATGAATAGGGTATGTAAACCGTATTTGGACAAGTTTGTTATAGTATTCATCGACGACATATTGATTTACTCAAAGAGCAAAGAAGAGCACGAAGGGCATTTGAGAACGATTTTAGGACTACTCAAGAATGAGAAGTTGTATGCCAAATTTTCGAAGTGTGATTTTTGGAATCGTAAAGTACAATTTCTTGGTCATGTCATTGATAGTCAAGGATTACAAGTAGATCCTGCAAAGATTGAAGCCGTAAAAGATTGGGCTACTCCGACAAATCCTACAGAAATCCGACAATTTCTAGGACTCGCCGGTTATTACCGAAGATTCATCGAAGGTTTTTCAAAGATAGCAAAAGCTTTGACCAAGTTGACACAGAAAAACAAGAGGTACGAATGGGGAAAGAAACAAGAAGCTGCTTTTCAGTTGTTGAAGCAAAAGCTTTGCAGTGCGCCAATTTTGGCATTACCCGAAGGAATTGAGAACTTCGTTGTATACTGCGATGCTTCACATAAAGGGCTTGGAGCTGTATTAATGCAAAACGAGAAGGTGATGGCTTATGCTTCTCGACAACTTAAGGTTCATGAGAAGAATTATACCACACATGATCTTGAGTTGGGGGCCGTAGTTTTTGCACTTAAGATTTGGAGACACTACCTTTACGGTACAAAGTGCACAGTGTTTACGGACCACAAGAGTTTGCAATATGTTCTTGATCAGAAGGAACTTAACATGAGACAACGTCGTTGGTTGGAATTACTCAGCGATTATGATTGTGAAATCAAGTATCATCCGGGAAAAGCCAATGTTGTGGCTGATGCTCTTAGCAGGAAAGAAAGACCCAAACCTTTATGAGTTCGATCATTAGGAATGACGATCAGTTCACCTTTACCATCAAGAATACTCGAGGCACAAATCGAGGCACTTAAGGAGGAATATCGACCAAGTGAAATCTTTATGGTATGCCTGAAAATGCAAATGGCTTTGTAAAGAGAGCAGATGGAGTATTATGCTTCAAGGAAAGAATGTGGTACCATTTTATGGCGGGATACGAGAATTGATTATGCATGAGTCGCATAAGTCAAAGTATTCTATTCACCCAGGTTCTGATAAGATGTATCAGGATCTCAAGAAACTTTATTGGTGGCCGAACATGAAAGCGGAGATTGCTACGTACGTGAGCAAATGTCTTACTTGTTCTAAAGTAAAAGTCGAATATCAGAAACCTTCAGGATTACTCCAACAACCAGAGATTCCCCAATGGAAATGGGAACGCATTACAATGGACTTTGTCACGAAACTTCCAAAGACATCGGGAGGTTACGATGCTATATGGGTAATCGTCGATCGTCTTACCAAATCAGCTCATTTCATACCAATTAGAGAGACTTATTCCATGGAACAACTCACTAGACTTTATGTCAAGGAAATAGTCTCGAGGCATGGAGCACCAATTTCCATCATTTCTGACAGAGATAGTCGATTCACTTCAAACTTCTGGAAATCATTACAAGATTCATTTGGAACCAAATTAGAGATGAGCACAGCATATCATCCACAAACCGATGGCCAAAGTGAAAGGACAATTCAAACCTTAGAAGATATGCTGAGAGCATGTGTGATTGATTTTGGAAATGGTTGGGCTAACCATTTGCCATTAATTGAATTCTCGTACAATAATAGTTATCACACCATTATAAAAGCGGCACCATTCGAAGCACTTTATGGTCGAAAATGCCGATCACCTGTTTGTTGGGCCGAGGTTGGAGACGCACAACTCACTGGTCCAGAAATGGTACGGGAAACAACAGAAAAGATAGTCCAAATCCGAGATAGACTCAGAACTGCCAGGAGTCGACAGAAAAGTTACGCAGATGTTAGACGCAAACCGTTAGAATTTCAAGTCGGCGACAAAGTAATGTTGAAAGTATCGCCTTGGAAAGGCGTGGTACGATTTGGTAAACGCGGGAAGTTGAACCCGAGGTACATTGGGCCATTCAAAATTTTGAGCAGAGTCGGCCCTGTAGCTTATCGACTTGATCTTCCGACAGAACTTGGTCATGTACACAACACGTTTCACGTTTCAAACCTGAAGAAATGTCTTTCGAACGAATCACTTGTTATACCATTGGAAGAAATTCAACTCGACGATAAACTCAATTTCGTGGAGGAACCTGTAGAAATCATGGACCGCGAGGTCAAGCAGTTGAAACAGAGTCGTATTCCTATTGTGAAGGTTTGCTGGAATTCTCGAAGAGGTCCTGAGTTTACTTGGGAACGGGAAGACCAGATACGCCTCAAATATCCTCATCTTTTCACCGACAACACTGTAGGACCCAACAAGGGCTGAATTCCTTTTTGGATGGGCGAATGTGACAATTCGTATTGTCAGGTCATATTTCAAAACATTACTCATGCTTCATCATTTATCATTCATCGTAAATTAGGTTTACGAGCATCAAATTCACGTAACCGTAATGGTTTAGCTGTGAATTCATATATTATCATCGAGGACATTTCATATGGACTAAGTTTAGTCTACATATCATTATCATCATTATCATCATATTAGTTCATGCATGGTTTTGCATTTTTACATCAACCGTATAATTTCATATTAAATAAACGTTATCGCGTAATTAATTATTTTGAACAATTGATCCATTACTTTCAAAAATTATTCCAATATATTTTTATACTCATATTAAGTTTATAAAAATAATATTATTAGTTTACCCAGTGTTTTAAATTTATTTTGTAACTAAATTGTTATATTTATATAATTACGACGTTTTTCTTAAATACGACACGATAATTATTATTTCACTCAAATTTTGAAAGAAATGTATTTTTATAATTTTTATGACCTTAATATATTTTATCTTGACCCGTTAAAATTTATTTTCATCTAATGCTACCCTAAATAATCAAATGTGTCTACAAGTTACCACTTAACTTCATTTAACTTCACAAAATACTACTCTTGTATATATTTAAAAAAAAAAAAAAAACTCATGGCATTGGATGACTAGCACCCCTTGTCGACACAAGGGGTGAGTCATGTATTAATTTGCAAATATCTTGACTAGTTATAATGTATTATACAACTTAAACCAAACACATACAAGATATTATCAAAGGTGAAAACATATTTGGCTCTCTCTTCCTCTTCCAAAACCGGCAACCACCATAGACCAAGAAGATTTCATCCAAATTTTCAAGACAAAGTTTTAATACACTCTAGTATCACTTGTTGTATAGGTTTTGCAATAAAAACCTCAAGTGATTAGGAAAAACCATTTGTCCTTAAACCTCATCATATTACTTGTAAGCATTCATATTCATATTTTTATTTCATATTTATTTTCATGATCATATCATTTTATTTGAGAAACATGCAAGTCTCATCAGGTTTATACCACTTTTTATTTGATTTTTAAGAGTTATATATATATTATTCATCCTATAATTATCCCTTGTAATAAATCACACTTGGTGATGTCTAGGAACCCATGACACCCTAAGAAGGTGTATGGTAGGATTAGAATAGCTTCGGAGTTGTTTTGAATGGGTTAGAATAGGTTTGGCGCGAGAAAAACTCATTTCGACAAGTTTTAAAAAGGTTCTGTCCATATTTTCAAAATCTGGAAAATTCGACAGTGGATAAAAATTTTTGGCCTAGATAATTAGAAAATACACTTTAAAACGAAAACGTGGCCGCTTGAACGGATTAAAACGGAGCTATAACGAAGAAGTTATGAATTTTTCAAGTTGGCGACGAAAACTATAATTTTCTGGAAATTTCAGCAAGTTATATTTATTTTGTACGAGTCAAAAATGGAACTTAGGTGTTATAAATTATGCCGACTTATCAAAAATATACTAGTATACTTTGATACAAAGCTAAGGACCTTTAAAATGTAGAAAACGGATTTGTAATGATCAAATTATACACATTTACAAAAAGTTGACGTAACTTCATTTTATAAGGAAAACTATATTATTTCTAATAGGCAAGTATTACGGCAAAACTAGTGACCATTTTGGAGGACGTTTTTAACATTGATGTAGAACATTTTATAAAGTAATGTCTTCTAGTAAAAGTGAGTTTGCCAAGTATATTTTCCAAAATGTCCGACCGTTTGTTTAGCGGAGTTGTAATGAATTATTTACGATTACTTAAACTTTGCCGAAAACCACTCTTAAACTATATTTTGGGACATAAGTACTATACTTAACCTCTATTTTTCTTTATGTTCGAGACCTCTAGGATGGAAACTCATGTACTAAAACTTTGAGACAATGATACAAACTTACCAAAACCATTGAGTACGTTTCCTAATACTCGATGTGCACCATTTTACGACTAGTTTTTAGAGGCCGTTTTGTCACTTTCATGAATATTTCAACGACATTATTTTACGACGAAAAGTTATAATTTCTTAATAAATCACTAAATGATTATCGTCGGATATCATTTCAACTTAATTACAAGTGGAGTAATTTAAAAATGGTCAAGACGTTAAAAGATTATATTTTTGACGAAAAAGTATTATTTTCAAAAATTTATAAGTGGTATAGATATCATCCGAATTGCATGCATAACATTACATCATAACTTATTATGTATCATATCATTCATAATAGGTCGAGTTTTGAGATTCACGCTACATTTCGGTGTACACACTTTTGTCATCGCATCAATTCATCAAGTGAGTTTTCATAGCCCCGTTGTATACGTTTATACTTATTTTTCAATCCTACGGGGGATAATACATTGCACATCATTTTTATTACGATACCAAGTATTTCAAATTCATTACATTGCTTAAGTTACCTCATGCCAATTGAATGTCCCCATTATATAACATGAACCGTTAATTTCATAGAAGCGAGGGTGAGTGGATAGATCTATCGAGGGTGACTCCTCCATCCGGGTTGGTGGTTTCCAACCGGACGGATGCATTTCATTTAATATCATTATTTGAGTTGTTTGGCAAACACTCTGTTGGGGCGAACATCATAATCAGTCTAGTTTCGGTGTCATGGACTTATAGCAATTGTAACATTTTTATGTGGCATGTTTGTCATATATGGTCCATACTTGTGTGGTCGTATAAATTATTTTTCATAAACCTATGATTTCTCACCAACCTTTGTGTTGACCGTTTTAGCAATGTATTTTCAGGTAACTAGACATTCGCATCATGGCACGATAAGGAACCCTCATAGTGTCGCGGCGTCGACACATATCATTGTATATTATGGTTTTCTTTTCAAAAACATCGTTTGGACTTGTAATAAACTTATTTTCCGCAAACTTTATCAACTTTTGGGACCTAACTTGTAACTCTGTATGTTGTATATTAATGTCAAACGATGTGTTTCTAAAACGACACTTTTAGTCGTTCAATATAACTGTGATTGTGATGCTATGACAGTCAATCCCCAGGAATTCCATTCCGCTGCAAAACAGGTAATTTGGGGGTGTGACATATATATATATATATATATATATATATATATATATATATATATATATATATATTTTCATATCTTTACAAATCATTTTTTTTCATATCATTTCCCACTATCAAATAAAAGATATATCTCTTGTCATCGATAACATCTACGGTCTTAGAAATATCATTCAATAATGACACGAGATCATAGATGAAGTTCGAACAAATGATATATTCTTGTTGTCTAAACGGGTGGGTTAAATTCAATCAATGTTCTTTGGTGACATTGATTGAGGGGGAGAATTTTTCAAGTTACCTCGTTTATATCTGCCCCTGTTTTGGTTATGTTTTGTGCTTAGATGCATGTCTTTGTCTTTGTCTTGTCTTGCCTTGTGGTGTCCTTGATTGCTTATTTGTTTCATGATGTCCATTGTGTTAGTTTGCTTATCTTATTATGTTATCCTATTAAGCTATCTGTTAGATTGCAATTTGATAAGTTCATGCAATGAAAGTGTCTATAATACATAATGTGATAAGGTTAGAGACTTGCTTTGTAAAAGTCTTAGCGAACTTGTTAAAATTCTTTGATAACGAGTTGCTAAACATAAACTACAGGGACTGAAAGTGACAACTTGGTAATTTTGAAAATAATAAACCCCTCCCTTTACCGTAGCGACTTGACACTTTTTACTCTCCAAAACTTTAAAACATTTTCCTCTTTCTTTCTCGCTCGTCTGTTCGTATCATCGTAGCGATTTGTGTGTGGTAAGCTATCATGACATGTTTCTTGTCTCTAATTATGAAGAATATATGCATCTCCTAACTCTTTTTCCTTAACATATCCCACCAAGCAACCGAACTCCATCGTTTAATCCCCTCAATTAGGTTTGTGATTGGATTCGTGTTAATGGGATTTCTTAACAGACATATGATGAATGTTTAGGAACTTTAGGAATTATTGGAGGTGTTTTGTGTTGTGTTAATGGATTCACATAATATTGTATTTGTTGTTGAATATGTTGAGATAGGGTCCGGTGTACGTGTTTGTGTTTGTCGTGGATTGCAATTGGATTATGTAACCATTTGTGCTTGTTAGTATTTTGTTTGGACTATGTTGTGTTGCGTAGATATGACAATGTTCTTGGTAGCGACTTAGATATGTTCTTCGTAGCAAGTTGGAATGATCTTGATAGCGACTTAGATGTGTTCTTCATAGCGAGTTAGCTTGAGAGTTCTTGGTAGCAACTTACCTATGTAACTCGTAGCGACTTATCCATATTAAACTTGGTAGCGACTTGTACTTACAAGTCTGCAAGCTGTTTATCTTATAGCGACTTGGTCCTATCATTTTTTATAGCGACTTATTTTTTATAAGTTTAGCGACTTGCTGGCTAATTTTTCAAGTGGCGACTTGGTATGTTGAATTATTTCAAGGCGACTTGCTGTTGTAATTTCATGATTAGCGACTTGATTCAGGTTTTCTTGTAGCGACTTGCTCTTACAACATACTCTTAGCAACTTGCTATAACATCTTTGTTTGAGCAAATTTGTACCTGGTTTCTCTTGTAGTAACTTAGTATGACAACTTGTCTCAAATGACCTGCTATAGCATCCACATAACAGTTTCTCTTGTGCGTTTAAATAATTTGATTCTAAAACAACAGGTGCTCTCTAATGCCACTCAATCTGTTTCAATATGCTTATGGGTTCTCTGTCTAATCTACTAAGTTATTGTGTTTACAACATAAGGGTGCATTCAACGTTGCTTAACTGACCATATCTTATCTAACATGCTTTCAAAACATTGCTGTTGTATGTGTGTATCTTTAGATCTTCAAATGGCAAACACAACCTCTTCTGAGAACCTGTCTGTCTCTGCTCCACCCAAAGTGCTTACTGACAACGAAATCTTTCCTAAAGAAAAATGGGTAGAGGTTGGGAAAAGTAACTGCTATGTAGACATGCAAAAGTTGAAACAAAATCCAATTCTCAAAGTGTCAATTGATATCCTCAAAAACACAAACTTCTTCAGTGCCCTAACTAAGCAATGCATAATTCCCACCATTTACATACAACAATTCTGGAACACCATTGAATGGGAAAAAATAACAACTCAATATACCTGCAAGCTGGATGATAAGGAATTTGTGATCAACTCGGACGTTCTCAGTAAGGCCCTTGGAATCACACCCTGTGACCCCACCATACGAACTGAACCTCCACCTAGTGCAGAAGAGCTAATAGTCTTTCTGATTGGGTTGGGTTATCAAGTTGGCATATTAAGGGCTTTTGACATCATCACAGGACACATGTATCAACCCTGGAGAGCAATGACTACAGTTCTCAACCTATGCTTATCAGGCAAAACATCAGGGTTTGATAAAGTAAGGATTCCCATCTTGCAAATCCTACGGGGTATCGTCAATGGGGTGAATGTGAATGTATCAGAACGTATCTGGGAAGAATTCTCATTGTCAATAAACATATTTATCTCCGACAGAACAAACTTTCAGAATAAAGCTCAGGGACGAAAGAAAGTAAACAAACTTGTGATTCCTAGCATCAGATTCTCGAAGCTTGTCATCCAATACTTGCAACAGACTCACAACTTCAACCCTAGGAGTGAATCAGTCCTACATAATGCTAAGGATGAATTTGTTCTGGGTAACCTTAAATATGTTCCTAAAGGTATGGATAAGGAGATCTATGGTGCGGCAATTCACGATAGTCTTCTCACTGGCGATATTAAGAAGACGGATTACTTCAAACTATACAAGAAAAGGGCTTCCAGATCTGGTGTTAATGATGATGTATCTCCCACTCCACTACAATCCAAATCAACTAAGTCTGTTTCAGGCTCAAAGACTTCAAAGACTTCATATGTTGCTCTTCCTAAAAAGAGACATGAAAGGTCACAACCTACTGACACCACAACCCAGAAGCAGAAAAGAAAGAAAAAGGAAGTGGTAAAGGGAAATGTTGAGGAAACTGAGGTTTCGAGGGGTAATACTAGTTTGATTGATGAAGATGATGCTGCTCTGCAACTAGGAATCAAGCAAAGCCTAGAAAGTTAGAATGAGAGAGCACCAATTGGAGGAGTAGTGCTAAGAGAACCGGAACAAGTGCCTCGCCTAACAACACCAATCACACAAGACAAAGGGAAAGGGATTGTTGGTGTAGAACAAGCTGCTCACATGCTTCTGACCTTCTCATCTTCACCATCAAGAACTACCACTCAGTTTGAGCAAAATGTTGAGGTATCTGAAGAACATTCTGGACTGGAAAAGGAGGTATCTGAAGCACAAGAACATTCTGGACTGGAAAAGGAGGTATCTGAAGCACAAGAAGAAACTCTTGCATCAAGTGATACCCAGTCTGAGCAAAATGTTGAGGAAGAGTTGCACCATGTCTCACAGGAGAACCTTGAGTCAAGATCTGATGAGTCCAAGCACTTGGAAGAACCAAATCTGTCTAATGACTCTCTACCCTCTTTGAAGAATCTTGATACAGACATCTCCTTTGGTGATCAATTCATAAACGACAAACCCACGAGAGACTCTGAAACAAGGTAAGGAGAAAGATGAAGTAGAGTCCATGTTCACCGTCAACATACAGCAAGACACTTCTACAATCCCGCCAATGTCTGCTCCTACTCTTAAAACCGCACTTCCACCACCCAAACCTGCTCAATCAACTGCACTTCCACCACCTGATCCTACTAATGTACAATCACTTGAACCAGTGATTACAGTCTCTGATACTGTCACTCCTCCTGCCTCACCACCTCTTGCTTCACCTTCTACAGACAAAACAACTGAACAATTGCTCAAAGAGGCCATGACACGTATTGCAGCCATTGAGAAGCATTTTCCCATCGCCGTCAATAATCTTGATAGTCGTGTCAAAAAGCTGGAGAATTTTAAAATCAAAGAGGTTAATACAAAGGCAGTAGAAGATGATATCAAAGATGCAGTTGAATGGGAAATGAAGGCTCCGTTACTTCAACGATTTAAAGACTTGCCAATCTCTGACATGAGATCAGCTCTCTCTGAAAGAATGTACGATGCAGGAGAGCATTTGAACGATACACATAAGAAACTATACGAAGCACTCGAGGATTCAATGAGACTTGAAAATTATCAGCAGTTTGTGGAGGATGTACGAGAAAGAGATAAAAAGAAGAAAAGAAAGACTATTCCAGAGAAAACTACTGATAAGTCTGGAGGTCCCAAGCCACCACCTCCAACTGGAGGAACTGGAGCTTCTGGTACTGGTGGATCTTCAGGCACAACTACTACACCTTCACCAAAACCACCATCATCATCACCAAAACCTTCCAATCAATCTAGTCCTTCCGGAAAACAGGGAACTTAGAAGAAATCTGTAGCTTGGACAACTGTTGATTCAAGGTTCACACGCACAATCTCTTCAATTCTTGAAGATCAAATGGTTCATGAAGAGTCGTATGTCATGGCAGAGTCAGAATCCGATGAAGATGATGCATCCACCAAGCATATTCCCAAGCCTTCTGAAGATGAATGGTTTGATACATACGTGTCAGGAGAACGCTCTAACACATCTAGAGTGGCACCTTCAAAGGACACAATTCGAAGTTGGCTACCCGAAGAGAGACCTCATTCACCAGAACCCTCATGGTCTATCCCAGAGACTGATATGATGATCCCTGACAACAACTGGGCTTCCACAATTTCTACTAACTATGAAACTCCAGATGAAGACTCTTTACTTCATGCCACTGGAGATATGGGCAGCTTCATTAAGTGGTTTTGTGAACAGAGGGGAATCGCGTCAATCACTCCAAAGGATCTTGAAGGACAAGCTTTTGAAATTGTCAAGGTCTTTCACTCGGATGCCAATCAACTACAATACCAGATGGAAGAATGCCATAGGATGCTGAATGATCAAGTCAGGTGAGCGGTCAGTCGATTCAATGTGAACAAGCCTCTTCCTCTCAGTGGTGAACCTGGACAAATGACCATTCAGTCCGAGTTCTTCTTCAACCATGACCTAGGCTATCTTTGTGCTCATACTACTGAAAGAAGACCAGCCTTATCGATCTCAAAGATGAAAGCTGCTACCTACTCTAATCAGGGACTTGAACAGATGGTTCCTGATCAATTCTGGGCTGACGAAGAGCAAAAGTAAGACATTGCCGCTTCATATGGTATTTCTCACTGGTGGTACAAAAAGAAGAATTTCTACATCGAGAGACATGAAGCTGAGAAAAGACGAAAAGGTGTTAGATCCAAGCTACGAATTCTAAGTGTTATCAGTGTAGAGATCTTCCCAATCCATGGCTATGCATATCTGAAGAAGATCGTTCTTAGAAGAGCAGACCAAAAAGATCATGTGATTGAAGAGAACGACTTCAAGCACTTGATGCCCAATGATTTTGAAGACCTCTACCTTCTGAACCTTCAAGGACACCTTGATTACATACCTGTTCATGAAAAGAAAGCTCTCTCTGCCGCTGTCAATCTCTAGATCAGAGGCTTAGTCATCCGAAAACGGGTTGAGGAATTTCAACTTGGGATGGAAAGCTACCAGACTCGGGTCAATTTAACAAGGCCACAATGGAATGCCGAAGGACATGAATTTCGTCACGACTATAGAGTGCTTGACACCCCAAGAGCCATCCTCTTCCACGACGGAGATCGGGACTCGCATGCTGCTGCGATTGTGCGAGCTCTACAAATTCAGTGATGGTACTCTCAAGATGGTAGAAGAAGAACTGAACACCAGAGTGAAAGAAATCAGAGTTGATCTGAAACTGTGGAACAAAACTAAATTCTGTGCGATGAGGACTTAAAGAGGTGTGAAGATTTCATTACTGCAATTAAGCGAAGACTTAAGACTCGAATGATCTTCCGCAGCCTTGAAAGTTTTGTTGGTGGTAGACTTCGTGAAGGTCATTACAAACTACTTCAAAGAACTGAATAAAGACATCTTCCGAAAGTAGTTTCTGTTTTGTATTATTTATGTGTAATATGTGGTGTACAAACTATGAACAACTATAATGCATGTAATAGTGTTAGGTTATGTACTGTGGTTTTCCTTTGTGTCTAAAAAGGGAACATCAGTGTTGTCCACTTCTGATCATTTAAAATTGGACACATTTTTCCCCAACAAATGTTTTGTCTCATACATATTTAAATCACTTGAGATCCAAAATCTCAAAGGATTTGAAATTTTTGATCGGGGGAGAAAATGTGATATAAATATGAAAGATGATAAAACATGACCATTTTTGTCTCAAAGTGCATACTGCTCTCTAATATGTGCTAAAATATTTTCGAATCTCGAAGCATATATTAAGGGGGAGCATTTCAAAACAAATTCAAACCTTCACGGTACAAAGTTTTCCATGCTTTTATATAAGGTACCTTGATTGTATGTTAAATGGTTTCTAAATGTTTGGTAATCGTGGTAGTACTTCAAAGGTCTCTTTCCTCTATGTGTCAAAATGATTTCAAATATTCTACGCACATATTGAGTGGGAGAATTTACCAAAGAAAATCAAATGGCTTTTTCTATGAAAATTGTGATCAAAGAAAATATTTCAAAGTCCTCTTGCCTCCATGTGCTAAAAATTTTCTAAATCATATGCACATGTTGAGGGGGAGGTTTTCTAAATGATCAAAACTATTAAGGTACAAAATGCTTTGATCTCGTAGCACAAGTACCTTGATTGTGTTTCCAAATGATTTTTCAATTGGTTTTAAGGAAGAATGAACTGTACCAAAAGACCGACCAATTTACTTTATGCATGGTGTTATAAGGATGGTTAGGTTAGGTATTAGTTCCCATGATCCGCCAGAACCAGAGGGATCTACCCAGGGACAATCCACTAGATAGTGTAGAAGTCCTTAGGTATGATGGAAAAAGGAGAAAAATGAGATATGGGAAGAGTGCAGACTGAGTCTGAGCTAGTACTGGAAGAAACCCAACAAGGTTCTAGTAATGAAGTCTCGGTAAGCACTGAAGGGGTTGAAGAATGAAAAAGAATTGAATGTGAAAAAGGGTGAAAAGAAATAGCCCTCCATTTATTCAACCTTAGGGCAGAAATCGGGTTCAATTCATATACTACTGATAGTTACCAAGGTAACATCGGTATTGAAGAGAAGACGTCATGGACCTAGTGACGCACTGCACTTCAACTTTCCAAACCACTCAAGTTCCTCTTAAAAGGACTTGTTTCATTCTCACGGGGAACCGACATAATCTATCGACTTTCTCTTAGAGATTGTTGATATTGAAGAAGGAGACCCTCTCCCTAGTCTCTGGCATAGGAACCAAATATGCACAATTGAGTCTAGAGCCACAAGATCATCAATAAATCTCATTAGGACACTTTCAATGAAGACTCTCTGTTTCACACAATGTGGAAAGAGAGATAAAATCCTATGAGTCCTATGCATTATCCTTTTGGTATTGCCAGAACATCTGAGTGATATGCAAACATATTTACAATGAAGATGGAAAGCCTTCTGGAGCCAACATCAAACAAGCTCCTGGTGGTGGCATGTGAGATCTATCCAATAGATCAACCATGTGACAACCGAACAGAAACAATGGGGCGATTCAATCTTTTGAATCAATCCTGGTTCAGGTTATGGATTGACGGATACCTTTGAAAAACCGGTCGTTGTGCTTAAAAACTCTTTTCTTTAGCACATCGACTGTGTACTTATATCTCAAAATAAAAGGTGTTTAAGATTGATGATTGATTTTCATTAAAACCTTCGTTGTATTGCAAAAACAATTTCTATTGAGTAGTACACGATTGTTTTTCAAATCTCTTTTCATCAATTAGTGAATATCATTTCGCTGGTTTACTCACTCCGTGTTGTCTTCTTTGAGACGTTCCGGTTTGAGAACAGCTAGAGCAGCTGCGAAACCCTGTCAAGGAAATTCTTCGGAATTATACCTGATCACAGGCAGTACTTGTACTAATCAACGGGGAACCGTGGGTCGTGTACCCCAATTCATCGAAAGTGATCAAAGACACTTTCGTGCGCTTTATTGCTAACTGTCTTATGCAGGTACACCCCAGGGTTTGCAGCTGATCAGAGTGAAGCGGTCAATCCATAGCCGCATGCTCATTCAACACATTCAGTTCCAAAAGAAATCATGATTAGTGCATCAATGACTCTGATATTTTCACTCCATGCTTCTGTTATGCTGCTGCGAATATCATGAATCAAAAAAATCTTCCACTACTCTGATAAGAAGAAATCATGATCTAGAATGTGAGCATGTTGGTCCAAATGTCACAACATCATATGCTGGCAACACAACAATGGGTGATGCTGAGATTTGCAATGGCTGATGATCTCTAGTAATGCTCAAAGGGTCATCAAGGTGGATCAGCTCAATAACCTCCACGAAACATACATTGTAGTTGTACAATGATGAAATCACCACAGAAGCACATAGTTTGAATACTTTGATGAAGAGAAGTCTGCGAGCTCAAGACTGAAGATTTATTAGAATGCTAGGATTCGCAATGTAATTCATGGGGTGACCTCCCTTAGGGGGAGATTGTTAGGAATTGGAAATTCTATTGTAAAGCATCGGTCACCCCATGTATAATCTAGCTTAAGTTAGCTCGTAGACATATCATTTATTATAATAGTTGTTAGTAAGTGACTAGCTTAGATTTAGTCTAGTGCAACACCGTGGAGGAATGACGGGTCTTTACCCACTGTATACCTGATCCACAGGCCATCAGGAGGTCGTTTAGTTTGTAACCTATAAATACCCTCTACCTTGCAAGGTAGAGGGTTGGATGTTCTTTGTGGAATCTAACCTTCCAAGAGTTTCTCTTTCTAGAATGTCCCACTTTCTCTCTCTAAATCATCTAAAGTATACGCCCATATTGTGTTTGCTTATGTGTTTGTGAAATCCAATATGTTACATGCCCAATTTGGGTTTCGAGGTTTTTAATCGCGGCATCTTGGTTCTGCAAGTTCATGTTGGTGTCTTCTTTTACCTTGATCATCCATTCTATGAGTCTATCACTTTTCTTTGTAGATTCTTCGATATTGATGCGTGCCAAACAGTCAAGCTAAATCACACAAGCCCGCCACTTGTGAATGGCGGACCGTAACCAGCTTAAAATTGCTTAAGCACGAATGCAATGAAGATCTGAGGAGTACAATGTTTCCCCGGGTCGTTATGTCCCAGCGAGCTATGCAATGGATTATCGAACGAATAGTGATCGCGAGATTTGAACGGAAAAGAGTTTTGATTTTATTATAACTACGGAAAAAGGACATAAACTACAAGGGCTAAAATGAAAATTAAAGGAAATTAGAAAGATAAAACCTATTAAATAAACGCTATCACTATTTTTAAAATGATGAACGTTTAAAATTTAAAACTTAAAACTTAAAATTAAATTACGTAAACGTGCAAAATAAAAAGTGAAACTTATACAATATAGATCCTAAAAATATGAAAAATACATTTTTACAAACCTAATGATATGAGAAAATTTATAGAAAAAGAAAATTATTTTTATGACTAATTATCTAATTATTATTAATTAAAAACTATTTTTAACTATTAAATAATTACCTAAAATACAAGAAATTAAGAAAAAAAGCTAGAAAAATAAAATTATGAAATGGAAAAATCTAAAATATCAAATTAGAATTTTCAAAACTATTTTTGTATTTTTATGATTATTTTTATATTTTTTATGAATTTTAAACTATTAAAAACTAATTAAAATATTTAAAAATACAAATTTAACTAAGAAAAATATGGAAAAATATGTTTTTGGCTTTTTATATTTATCTTAACTTAATAAAAATGAAAAATTATTTTTTGATACTTTTCTTAATTTTTTGTATTAAATACTATTTAAAAATGTTTAAAAACTAGATAAAATGCAGAAAAATACCAAACAAGCTAGGAAAAATCTGAAAAATTCAGGAAATGCTTAAAATAATATTAGGAATGTGAGAAAAATGGAAAAACAGGCCCTTATGTGGAGAAATATGCAACTGATGTGGAAATGCTTATTGAAATAATCACTTAATAAGCCAAAAGCTCACCAAAAGCTACCAAACTGTAACAAAAGCTGTGATAAGCTAAAATAACTAAAATGGAACAAGTATCAACAAGCTACAGCTACTAAATCACAAGATGCTAAGATTTGATGTTGTGAGCTTTTAATCTAAAGACAGATTTAGGGGACCAACTGTTGATACAAGCACAAGCTTCAAATTAAGCTCAAAATGAAAACTACCACTTGCAATCTAGACTAGACCTGGGTGAGGGTAATTGTACCAAAAATCAGGCCATGAGAAGCTCTAATAAGCTCTGTGCATAAGCTGCACTTTCTGAGAAAAACTCAGTATCAGCTGACCCATGGAGCAGGGCATTTTGGGCCTGAAAGATGAGCTGTTTTGAAACCTTTATAAAAATTGTAAAAATATGCTAAAATGGTGATAAGCAAGAACACCCACTGAAGTTTCTAAAACAACAAGTTTCACTGATTTAGGTTTAAAAATGAATCCAAGAAAAATCCTTGTAGTTGGGATCAAAACAGGCCTTAACAATTTTGACTTTATAACAAAGACTGCAATGTTGACTATTATGAAGTTTGATCCTAATCTCTCAACTGATCTTGGTTTTTATTAATGAAATGAAGTTACTAAAAGCTTTATCTATGGATTTTGAACATGAAACAAGAGATTTGCTTTTCCAAATTCCAACAGTTAACTGTTTAGGACAGGTTACAAAGGATTTTGACTTATGTGGTGTTGCAGACCAAAACTATGACTCAAATGAGCATACTTACAGTTATCAATCATGTATCAATAGAAATGAACCACTGAACAAGCCTTAAGCACAAGTTTAACAACAATACCAAACACTCCTATATTGCACTTGATGTGAAGTTAAAAACTATTCTAACACTATCAAGCACAAACCATTGATCAAACTAAGTTAATGTAACCTAATTACTACTTTTAAAACAGAAATGAACCAGTTTTACTACAAATACTGAGTATGCAAAAAAAACTTGAAAATGACTTACAAAAGTCCTTTAGCCACTGTGGCTTGCACAAACACCCAATGAACCACTACCTATCAATTCCAACCCAACTAACTCAAAACCAACTCAATCCACCTCTGCATCAACCCATTTCCATCTGCATTCCCATTTTCACCCAAATCAACTTTGTTTGACTTTCTTTTGACCAAGTTCCAAATTGAATGCAATCTTAAAATTAAGCTTATACAAAGCTATCATAAGCTCATTTAAGCTTATTTAGACTGAGAGATAAGCATTGAGAAGCTCTTGAATGAGATTTTGAGAAGGAAAATTTCAACAGTGGGCAATAAGATCAAATGTAAACATGAACTAAAATTGGTGCTTGAATTAAATCTCAATACACTTTAACACTTAAGTTTAATACATTTTAACCAAAAAATACAAGTCTAATACTGAAATGACAACTTGATATAAAAAACGACATAAGAAAGAAAAATATAAAGCTAGCTACTCCTTTCTTGCTTCCTCTTTCTTCTTTTTATAGCTCAATCTCTTTCTTTCTTCTTTCTGACAAAATCCCATTTTTCATTTGAGCCCTTGGATAGCTTGGGATCATCTTAGCCGTTTATTGAATTTGGCGGGAAAACTGGTTTGATATTAGAGACAGGGAAAGGGGAAGCATTAAATGTGATTGTAAGGTTGGTGAGGAGGGGGGAGACAAATGGTGGAGTAGAGTGGGTTGTAGGTGGCTGGAGGAGGGGGGGTAGCAGACACTGTGGTCGGGGAATGGCAGGGAAAGGGGGCGGGTATGTTTTATTTTGAAATGTGGGTTACGGGTTGGTCGGGTCATGGATTGGACCGGGTAAAGAGAATTGGGCCAGGGGTTTAGGTTTTGGGCTTGTGTAATAACATAAGGTCCGTTTGGTTTGTAATATTAATAACATAGGGACCAAATGTGTAAAACCTTAATTCCCAGGGACCAAACATGAAAATTATGAAGATGAGTCAAAGGGTTGGTTTTGCCAACTTGAATAATCCAAGGGTTAATTTTTGACATTTTTGAAATTCCCAAGGACTAGATTTGAACATTTTGGATTTTCAGGGACTAAACTGTAATTTTCTCAAAACTTTTAGATTTTCCACCAAAGGACTAAATATGACAATTTGTGATTTTAAAAAGACCTTTGGTGACTTTTCTTTTGAAATTTTGACTCAGGGACTATTTTTGACAATTTTAGAAACTTGGGGGACTGAAACTGCAATTTTTGTAAATTTTGCTCATATTTCATCTGATTTTGATATTTTTGCATTTAAAACACATAAAACACTGATTTGTGATATTTTGATCATTTTGATATGTTTCTGAGTGTTTTCAGATGATTTTGCAGTTTATATTGTACAAAAATGATGAGTATTTACACACTCATCAATCCCCACACTGAGATATTGCTAGTCCCTAGCAATGATTTGAGAAAAACATAATGGATTTGCATCTCTTTACCAAAAGCCATTACTTATGGAGTAGCCAAATGTTTCAGTTCAAGCAAGAACCATGGTACACCGATAACCATCGGATTTATTGGCAAATCATAAACCATATAACGGATTTGATGTGTCTTTACCGAAGCCGTACCCATACGGACTAGCCAACTCTTAGATAAATTATTATCTTTGGTGAGCTGATTACCAATTATGGATTTTCCACTGCCTTTACCACAAGCCATAACCTTGCGGGCTAGCCAACTCTTCACTTTTTAGGACATGGTGAGTTGAGAACCATACAATTTTGGGCAAATTGCAAGCCATATAAACGGATTTGAGAAATCTTTACCAAGAGCCGTTTGCTCCTGGATTAGCCAATCCTTTTGTCTTCAGACATGGCGGATGATAACCAAGCTGAGTAAGTGTAAAACACTTACTCCAAAAAAAAAAAAATTTTGGCCAAAAACGGGGGAATTGGTATAATTATATGATAAAATTCGTGAGAATTCCCCCCACACTTAGAAATGAATATTGCCCTCAATATTCAAAGTACCGGCGGTTATCCGAAAACTAAGAACGTAAAAGGAAATACTACTGACCATTTATTTGGAAAGAAGATTTTTTTTTAACATGTGGGCAACCCCCCCACACTAGGGTGGTAGAAAATAGAAAGAAGTCAGAAATATGGGTGAAAACCCATATGGCATGCTACTGTTTTTGATTACCGAGTCGCTAGCTTGACTCGACCCCGAATTCAATGGTTCATGGGGAAGCAAAGTTGAAGAAACAATCTCCATCGGACTTTCATTCAAGATGTTTGGATAAACATTGAAGTACGTGAAAGTTCCACACCGATGAGATATACATAGAAAGACAGACCCGGCTCACAGATGATAAATGAAAATGTCGGGGTCAAAGATAGTGTCCTCACTCCCGAACGAGTGAAGAAGAGAGGAAGTCACCAGGTAGGTGAAGAAAAGAAGGAAAATCATGATGACGATCATGATAAGATCTTCCTCAGGGTCAAGTGCAGTTGCACTCGTTTGGATTATATCGGTTGAGCTCTTAGGTTTGGAAAGCATCTCGGGAGGGAGGGTTGGAAAATTTGTCATAGAAATACAAATTCTCATGATTGAGAACTTTTCCCCCCGATCATGATTTTTTTCATCCAAGCAATCATACTCCGGCGGAGATATGATATGAGTGAGTTCATCGGCGAACTCCTCATGAAGAGAATCATTCACATGAAGTGATGTTGTGAACTCTTGTTCCATTGTGGGCTCATCACTATCCTCAATCTGAGTATCAAAGAGTGGATTCTCAGAAATTAAAGTGAATTCAGAGTCGAATTCAAATAGAGGATTGGTGAAAGTAGCTTTGAATGTTTCGGGAACAAAGTGATCAACATTCTCTATTGGACTGTTGGGATAAGAAGTGAGTGAACGATCATTATAAAGGAGACTTTCAATCTCTCCTAGATCGGCTTCGAAATCAAAGAGATCATCGTCACTTTCGATGAAAGTGGATTGATGTGAGTGAGTTCATCGGTGAACTCCTCAAGAAGAGGATCAGGCTGTGGGAGTGATGCCTCGACATACTCAATGTCTCCATGGGAAGCACAGTCATCGCTAAAATCGGAGAAAGTTTCCAAATGATCATTTGAACACTCAAGAGGGAAAGAAGAATCACACATATGATCGAAATTCCTGTGACTCTCTCGGGAGTGGGACAAGGTTCTCAACACTAGACTTTATGAAGTCGTCCGATTCCTTTTCAGGAACAGTGTCAAGATGCTCGTCCCCCATGTTCAGAGAGTGAGTGGGAGCTTCGGGTGTGATAGCAGTTGCTTGAGATGCAATCTCAACTGCTGGGATATCAACTGACTGAGGAGGTTGAGAAATATTATTTCTAAAAGGATAAAAACCCTCCTCGTCATCATCATATAGAGCTGCCTTAAGAAATTGGGAACGCCTTAGAGCTGCATGCTCTAGGGCTAATAATTCTTCCCTTGATTGGCGGGCCTCTCGCTCTTCGGCAAGCAATTCTCCTATGGTCTTTTCACCACTCACTTGATTCTTAAAGTTTTGAATCATATCATCAAGTGTTTTCATTGCGGTTTCAAGATCCTGGGAGATTTCATGAGACAACGGCTCAGATGGAGTTTGAACCGTATAGTGCTGTGGAGGTTGGAAATTATCAAACATGTGAGAGTCATGATTGTTACAAGGAAATGGATTCCCTGTTTGACAATCAGAGCTGAAATGGGGACCTCCACAGTACTCACAACAGTAAACTGTTGAGTCTGGACAGGTGAACTATATGGATATTGGTCATAACCAAAGTTCTGAGCATCACTGGAAAACTGTTCATAGACAAACGTGTTTCCGGATTGACACTCAAATCCTTGGTGGGGACCTCCACAAAATTCACAACAGTAATGTTGATCATATGAATATAGGTCGGGCTGGGGTGGGTAATTGGAAAAGTTTGAGGAGTCGTTAAATGAGTTCTGATTAGGATCATAATCAAATGAATTCCTTGAACCACAAAACAAACAACTCCCGTTATGGATATCATTACCACATTGTACACAAGTACACCAACGACAGGGTGAACCATAAAGAGGCTCACCACAACCGACACAAGGAATAAACGATTGCATTTGAGAGTTATGAAGAGGAATCAGTTTATTCAAAGAATCAACAAAACCAGCATGGTGATCCGGATGACTATCAAGTCTCGAAGAACATTCAGAAAAATCAGGAGGTGGGACAAGTGGTGTGCTCTGAGAGCTAGCAATTTCCACCACTTCCGTTATGGTCTCTGGTTCTGGTTCTTGAGACACGTGAAGATTAGGCAAGTCATTCTTGCTAGTCACCGGTGTTTGAACGGGTTCATCGACATTAGAACGTATTTCTGGTTGTGGCGGGTGGTCGAAATAACTTTGAAAAGAATTTATGATGGATAATTCGCACGAATTGCAAAATTCGCTTGAACTAGGCCCTCCACACCGCCACACACACATTTACGACGATGAAGTTGACGATAGTCGACATAAGAATTAAACATATAGAGGATTAAGAAGAGAATCAAATGGTTGAGAGGATACGAAGAATAGAATTAAACGGCAAAAGAGGGTAAGAGAAATAGAATCATACGGATAAGAGGAATGAGAAGAGTATTTTTGTATTTTTGGATAAGAAAACATATACAGATGGATGGTATGAACAAAGAGTGAATATCCAAATCACTAATCTGCTAGACGTAAGATTATCAGCCAGCTCCGGCGCGGCGCCAAAAATTTGGTGCGTGCCAAACAGTCAAGCTAAATCACACAAGCCCGCCACTTGTGAATGGCGGACCGTAACCAGCTTAAAACTGCTTAAGCACGAATGCAATGAAGATATGAGGAGTACAATGTTTCCCCGGGTCGTTATGTCCCAGCGAGCTATGCAATGGATTATCGAACGAATAGTGATCGCGAGATTTGAACGGAAAAGAGTTTTGATTTTATTATAACTACGGAAAAAGGACATAAACTACAAGGGCTAAAATGAAAATTAAAGGAAATTAGAAAGATAAAACCTATTAAATAAACGCTATCACTATTTTTAAAATGATGAACGTTTAAAATTTAAAACTTAAAACTTAAAATTAAATTACGTAAACGTGCAAAATAAAAAGTGAAACTTATACAATATAGATCCTAAAAATATGAAAAATACATTTTTACAAACCTAATGATATGAGAAAATTTATAGAAAAAGAAAATTATTTTTATGACTAATTATCTAATTATTATTAATTAAAAACTATTTTTAACTATTAAATAATTACCTAAAATACAAGAAATTAAGAAATAAAGCTAGAAAAATAAAATTATGAAATGGAAAAATCTAAAATATCAAATTAGAATTTTCAAAACTATTTTTGTATTTTTATGATTATTTTTATATTTTTTATGAATTTTAAACTATTAAAAACTAATTAAAATATTTAAAAATACAAATTTAACTAAGAAAAATATGGAAAAATATGTTTTTGGCTTTTTATATTTATCTTAACTTAATAAAAATGAAAAATTATTTTTTTGATACTTTTCTTAATTTTTTGTATTAAATACTATTTAAAAATGTTTAAAAACTAGATAAAATGCAGAAAAATACCAAACAAGCTAGGAAAAATCTGAAAAATTCAGGAAATGCTTAAAATAATATTAGGAATGTGAGAAAAATGGAAAAACAGGCCCTTATGTGGAGAAATATGCAACTGATGTGGAAATGCTTATTGAAATAATCACTTAATAAGCCAAAAGCTCACCAAAAGCTACCAAACTGTAACAAAAGCTGTGATAAGCTAAAATAACTAAAACGGAACAAGTATCAACAAGCTACAGCTACTAAATCACAAGATGCTAAGATTTGATGTTGTGAGCTTTTAATCTAAAGACAGATTTAGGGGACCAACTGTTGATACAAGCACAAGCTTCAAATTAAGCTCAAAATGAAAACTACCACTTGCAATCTAGACTAGACCTGGGTGAGGGTAATTGTACCAAAAATCAGGCCATGAGAAGCTCTAATAAGCTCTGTGCATAAGCTGCACTTTCTGAGAAAAACTCAGTATCAGCTGACCCATTGAGCAGGGCATTTTGGGCCTGAAAGATGAGCTGTTTTGAAACCTTTATAAAAATTGTAAAAATATGCTAAAATGGTGATAAGCAAGAACACCCACTGAAGTTTCTAAAACAACAAGTTTCACTGATTTAGGTTTAAAAATGAATCCAAGAAAAATCCTTGTAGTTGGGATCAAAACAGACCTTAACAATTTTGACTTTATAACAAAGACTGCAATGTTGACTATTATGAAGTTTGATCCTAATTTCTCAACTGATCTTGGTTTTTATTAATGAAATGAAGTTACTAAAAGCTTTATCTATGGATTTTGAACATGAAACAAGAGATTTGCTTTTCCAAATTCCAACAGTTAACTGTTTAGGACAGGTTACAAAGGATTTTGACTTATGTGGTGTTGCAGACCAAAACTATGACTCAAATGAGCATACTTAGAGTTATCAATCATGTATCAACAGAAATGAACCACTGAACAAGCCTTAAGCACAAGTTTAACAGCAATACCAAACACTCCTATATTGCACTTGATGTGAAGTTAAAAACTATTCTAACACTATCAAGCACAAACCATTGATCAAACTAAGTTAATGTAACCTAATTACTACTTTTAAAACAGAAATGAACCAGTTTTACTACAAATACTGAGTATGCAAAAAAAACTTGAAAATGACTTACAAAAGTCCTTTAGCCACTGTGGCTTGCACAAACACCCAATGAACCACTACCTATCAATTCCAACCCAACTAACTCAAAACCAACTCAATCCACCTCTGCATCAACCCATTTCCATCTGCATTCCCATTTTCACCCAAATCAACTTTGTTTGACTTTCTGTTGACCAAGTACCAAATTGAATGCAATCTTAAAATTAAGCTTATACAAAGCTATCATAAGCTCATTTAAGCTTATTTAGACTGAGAGATAAGCATTGAGAAGCTCTTGAATGAGATTTTGAGAAGGAAAATTTCAACAGTGGGCAATAAGATCAAATGTAAACATGAACTAAAATTGGTGCTTGAATTAAATCTCAATACACTTTAACACTTAAGTTTAATACATTTTAACCAAAAAATACAAGTCTAATACTGAAATGACAACTTGATATAAAAAACGACATAAGAAAGAAAAATATAAAGCTAGCTACTCCTTTCTTGCTTCCTCTTTCTTCTTTTTATAGCTCAATCTCTTTCTTTCTTCTTTCTGACAAAATCCCATTTTTCATTTGAGCCCTTGGATAGCTTGGGATCATCTTAGCCGTTTATTGAATTTGGCGGGAAAACTGGTTTGATATTAGAGACAGGGAAAGGGGAAGCATTAAATGTGATTGTAAGGTTGGTGAGGAGGGGGGAGACAAATGGTGGAGTAGAGTGGGTTGTAGGTGGCTGGAGGAGGGGGGTAGCAGACACTGTGGTCGGGGAATGGCAGGGAAAGGGGGCGGGTATGTTTTATTTTGAAATGTGGGTTACGGGTTGGTCGGGTCATGGATTGGACCGGGTAAAGAGAATTGGGCCAGGGGTTTAGGTTTTGGGCTTGTGTAATAACATAAGGTCCGTTTGGTTTGTAATATTAATAACATAGGGACCAAATGTGTAAAACCTTAATTCCCAGGGACCAAACATGAAAATTATGAAGATGAGTCAAAGGGTTGGTTTTGCCAACTTGAATAATCCAAGGGTTAATTTTTGACATTTTTGAAATTCCCAAGGACTAGATTTGAACATTTTGGATTTTCAGGGACTAAACTGTAATTTTCTCAAAACTTTTAGATTTTCCACCAAAGGACTAAATATGACAATTTGTGATTTTAAAAAGACCTTTGGTGACTTTTCTTTTGAAATTTTGACTCAGGGACTATTTTTGACAATTTTAGAAACTTGGGGACTGAAACTGCAATTTTTGTAAATTTTGCTCATATTTCATCTGATTTTGATATTTTTGCATTTAAAACACATAAAACACTGATTTGTGATATTTTGATCATTTTGATGTGTTTCTGAGTGTTTTCAGATGATTTTGCAGTTTATATTGTACAAAAATGATGAGTATTTACACACTCATCAGATATGTTTATGCATTATTTCTTCGAGGCTCGGTCTAGGAGGATTGTTGTTGATTCTAGTATAGAACCATGGGGATTTTTCCCAGTACCTGGCCCCGTTACCATTGTATCCGTTAAAGGGACTTCCACTTCCATATTTTATTTCTTCAATCCTTTTAACTTCCTCATTAGATGAGCACTCCTTGGTGGGGAGAGTGTCATTGTGTTCATTTCGTCCAACTTGTATGGAATGCACATTCTCCTTGAGCTTTTTCAATTTGTTGTTTATTGCTGCAAGGCCTTCCACATTTCTACTCTTACTTCGATTGCTATTTTGCCATTTGTGAGAGTGGTCAGCCATCTTCTGAATAGTTTCAAGATCCATAGTTGGAGTCATTCCATGAATTGGTCCTTGAGAATCGATCATTTGCCTTGAGGAGATGTTCAGACCCTTGTAAAAGACGTTCACTTTTTGCTGGCTGTTTAGGTCGTGAGTAGGGCACTTGTATAATAATTCTTTGTACCTTTCCCATGCTTGGTACAATGTTTCATCACCCTCCTGCTTGAAGTTATGGATTTCTTCTAATTGCTTTGCAGTCCTAGATGGAGGACAGTACCTCTGAATGAAATATTTTATTAGGAGTGGCCAGGTGTTAACTGTCCTGGCCAGGTGTTAACTGTCCGGGCAGGTAATCGATAAACCCATCTTTTAGCAACTCCAGTGAGAGAAATAGGGAACACACGTAACATGACAGCATCGTTTGAGACTCTTGAATTTTGAATAGGCTGACAATGTATTCTACGTTGTCCACATGCTCGTGAGCATCATCGCTAATGCTTCCCGAGAAGGGGTTTGCACGCAACTCCCTCATAAATTGAGGTTTGATTTCGAATTGAGCGTCTTCGGCGATGGCCGGCCTAACGATCCCTGGTCCTTGTTCTTCTCTTGTCAATGCCAGATATTCCTCAAGAGTGAGGTCATCAATGTTAACAACTTCCATGGTACCTGAAACTTGAAAAGAGACTGTGAGAAATTTTAAAACAAAAATGAAAGACTTAATGAAAATACTAATAACTCCCCGGCAGCGGCGCCAAAAACTTGATGCAGGTTTTAAAGACCAGGTTTTAATATTTATAAGTTCTCATTATACCTATGGTCTACCCTAATGCACTAACGGGCAGTGTACCCGGTCGTGTGTAGTGTAGTATTCGGTAAAACCGAGGTCGTCCCAAAAGCTATGTGTGTAGATTTAAACTAAGTCTAGGTGTTACAGATTTTAATAGATGTTAAGGTGGAAATGATTGATTACTAAAACAAGAAAATAAAGAAAGCAAATAGAGGCAAGCGTTGTGATCAATAGGGGAAAAGTGTGCTAACCTAGTTATTCATCCTATCAAGCTAAGTTCATGTTTAATTACTTCCAATTACTTCAAGTGGGGTGAAAGTTGCTAGGACAGTATTTGGTTAGTTCGTCCTAACCTATCAACAAAGGGTTCCACTGGAAATGTCAGGTGACCCGTCAAAAGTCTAATTGTTCTTAGTCCTCTAAGCCAAGTCATTAAGTACCTCTACATGCAAGATTTGTAACAATGAGTGCCCGGGCGCTAGCATCTTAAACACGCATCCCTGACTTCTTAAGTTCATCCAAACGGTAGGTGATCAGTTGGTCAAATCGCACAAGCGAAGAAGGGTCATCAGTTGGTCATATCTTACCCTTCCCACTCATTCTACCTACCTAGGGTCAGTTGGTCATATCTCCTAAGTAACTAGCCACTACCGCCATTCAAAACTACCGAAACAAGGGTAGCTACCAACAAGCTATGCATGCATACATTAGAAATAATTATACGGAAGCAATGTAAACATAAACAAAGCAATTAAGGAATCATAACTAGGCTAGCACCAGAGGTGCTTAGCCGCTCATATTAACTATAACAATCGATTCAATGTTTAACATTACGGAATACATGAATTGAAAGTAAAGAAAAGATAAAATGCTAACGCTTATCGTAGGGGAGTGATTCCTCCCTTGGAGATAGCTCCGTATGCTCCCTAAGATCTGACTTCAACCTTCTACTCACGTTCACTGATGTTGTGTGTGAAATGGGATGATTAGAAATGCTGGAAATCGAGTGGTATTTATAGGCCATATCTGGTTACGGCATAACTTAAGTTGAGAGTTACGCCGTAACACCATTATCTTCGTAATTTTCACTAAAATCTGGTTACGCGTAACATCTGAAGGAGTTACCGTATCTTCAATAAATCCTTGTTACGCCGTAGTTGAGACAATAGTTACGGCATAGCTTGCAGCGGCGCGGAACCTCATTTGACCTAGTTAGTTACGTCGTAATCTTTGGAGGGAGTTACGCCGTAATCTTCAGTTGAGTTGGTTTTCTGAGCCTCGCTTCTGTTACGGCGTAATGTGAGAGGGGAGTTACGCCGTAACATCTTCAATATGAGCATACTATCATATATCTTCAATAAACTCTCCAAATCCGCGTCTCTTTAGCTCCAATGCTCGTAATTTACCTGGAAGTAAAATATAGAGGAAAACAAGTGTAAATCCATATAAATGATATAAAATACGAGTATTATCAGGGGAAATTGACAATTAATATTCAGGACTATTTTATGTTATCAATGTTCATCAGTTATATTATTTTGTTCATCAGTAATATAACATAATGTTTTTAAACATTTAACTAAAAAAACTTGTATCTGAGCAGAGAATGAAGAAGCAGTGACACCAATCCCAAAAACGGTGGCAGTGAATGAAGAAGCAGAGGTCAAAACTGATGAACAAGGTACGTATTGCAACATTCTTTTTAATGACTTGTGTACCATTTTCCTATAGATAATACTGAGGAACTGATGATGAAATAATTGATGAACATTACTTGAAAACTGATGAACAACTAATTGATGAACATGTAGGTAGCAAACGGAAAATGAAAATGAATTCAAATTCTCCTTATCAGAATTGTTCGATGAATCTGTTCAAAACCCAATTGGCATTCAAACGGAAAAAAGAAATCAAAAAGTCCTAAGACAGATCTTATGAGGAATGAGCCTGACATTGATGAGCAATTTGCTGATGATGTTCATATAGATGATATTGAGGAGCATCAATGGGTAGATGTACCGCTGATTGGTAAAAGTCTTTATATTATGTTCTTTTAATTAGTTGATATATATTTTAAAATTTAATTGAAGAATTTAACAGATGCTGATATTCCAATGATCGAAAATGATGGAAACACAGAAATGGATGATCCAATGACCGGAACTGACGAAACAGCTGATATGCGTAAGAATGAATTATTTATTTAACTATGATTATATTAATGACAGAAGTTGTTGTTGATATATGTTTTAAAATTTAATTCAACAATTTAACAGATGATATTCCAATGACCGGACTAATGAAGACACTGAAATGGGTGATCCATTGACCGGAACTGATCAAACAGCTGAAACTGGAAATGATGAACAAAAGAGCTCATCATCTTCAAGTATTAAACTCACTCAACAGTTATTAGCAATGATATTAGAGTTTCAAGGGGTTTATTCCCAATTCAAATCAGCAGAGGTAAAAATCTTTAAACTTACTACTTTTAATAACTTTAAATATATATTTTTAAACTTATTTGAAAGTAGGTTCATCAGTTATTGCTAGTGCGTTTGATCATTAGTTATTTGAAAGTAGGCTCATCACTTATTGATAGTGGGTTTGATCATTTGTTATTTGTAACTAAGTTCATCAGTTATTGCTAGTGCTTTTTGAAAGTAGGCTCATCAGTTATTTTGAAAATAGGTTCATTAGTTATTGCTAGTACATTTGATCATCAGTTATTTAAAAGTAGGTTCATCAGTTATTGATAGTGGGTTTGATCATCGTTATGACAGGAATTCAATCACTCACTGAGGAACATGTGTTGATCCCAGTTGAGCAAACGATCTAATATAGAAACTGACTTAAACAAAGACTTATTAAGTATCACGCGGAATTTAATACTTAATCTTAAGAAAAAGAACAATAAACATTCAACACCTCAATATTATTATTAATACGAATACTCTAACCAGTATTAGGGTTTTACAACCTTGAAGTGTATCGACCTTAGATATAAAACATAGGTATATCTAATCTAACTTAGGACCTCCTTTTATAGGCTAAGGAGTCCTTTACATAATACAATACGTAACCTACAAGATAAATATCTTTTCCATATTTATCTAATACAGAATACTAAACCGACTATACAAGACTAGCAGTGGTTATATTACATTATCCGTGGTTATACAATACTACTAGCCGCGGTTTGTCTTCAGCAGTGGTTTCATTCCTCTGTCCGTAGTTTCATCAACACTGTCCGTGGTTCCTACGCTTAGAATAATTCTTGATCTAAGGAACCAAAAACCCAACAATCCTCCCCTAAACTTGATACATTCCAATAGAATTCTCAAGTTTCTTTTAAGCTCAAAACATCTGAATTGGAGGATGTTGTAACACCCCAACCCGACAAGGGTAGAAGTGTCACATTATGGTGTCATATCAGAACATACAAATAAAATTATACAAGCGAAAGCCTCAAAGAATAAAATACCAAGTCATATAGACGAATGACTTACAATACAAAATCCAATATGTCTAAAAATAAAATGAAAAATCTCAAAACAATAGCCCGTCAAAATAAGTCCAAATAACAAGGTAACTAGGGTTAGTCCACTCAGATAATCCAACTCTCCCCAATCAAAGCCCATCTTCAAACCTAAAACCCGCCAGAGAAAGAAATGCGGTGAGCTTAAAAAGCCCAGTGAACAGATATAACAAAGCGAAAGCTAAACAAAATCTGAAATGAAAATGAAACAAAAGAACGGATAACAAAGTCGTAGCGAAATGAGAGTAATGAGTCAAAGAGGATCCTGCAGAACACAATTATACAGATATCCAAAACGAACAGATAACAAGGAGAGCGGCGAAGCAAAGCATCGAAGACATATAAACAAGCACATACAAACCAGACATACAAGAACTGAAACATAAACAACATAGCAGGCGTAGCATCCACACAACATATATGTCATACAATCAATTCAAGAAATCAGGAGACATACACGCCAAACAAATGTCTACAGGAAAAGCGGAAGCAATTAATTAATAAGTGAGCATGGCAATTCACACAGGTCAAAACCCTAAGTTGAAAACATAACCAATATCATAACAGCGAAAGTACTAACAAAGACAGTCAACACATGGCAGTCACACGTAAGAAGTAAGAATGCAACATACGATATAATTAAATGAATTAAAGACATAGCAGGGCAACTAAACAAATTAACAAGCCAGACGTCACAAGCTGAACCATTTACCCAATCAAACAGAGCATAAACCAAACGCAAACATGGCAAAAGTTAACAACAAGCGGATAAAGAAACTATCGATAATCATAGTCCACGAAATTATCGTGAACAAGTACACATAATAACAGACAACATTATCGAACACACTAGCATGATCACCGGAGACATACAGAGGGTCACATAATAGTGAGATCACATATCATCAAGTTAAACAGGTAACTCAAATAACCGCATATTAATCACATCATAGCAGGATAATCAATGGTCACATAAAACATGAATAGTATCATCCAATTCAATAAGCATATAATAACCCTAGACGTGAATTGAACCATAGTCTGAAGTAACGGAATGAAAGTGTGACAGATCAATATAATGGAGTATCTATATCTTGGTACAAGTAAATCATATAAGGGTATTGAGTAATGAGCAAGTAATACGATTATGGTGCTGGGAATACGAAGGTACAATATAGGTTTATCAAAAGTGTAAGGGTTATCGAAATCTACCCGAGCCCGAAACATATCATATCATTTCATATCATAAGTAGCCATTGTATTCGAGGGTAACATCGAATACCATACATAATATGAGGGAGACCTCAAGTAACAAATGGAGTAGCTAGCTCCCAAAATTGTGAAGACGCGGATTGCACCCGACATCATTCACCAAACAAAGCTCCAATCGGATTAAATCCCTCGAAACAAATCAAATCTAGGATGCATCCATACGCCCCCAAAACATATAATGGCCAAATCATATACATATAGTGAGCTCATAATCATATCAAATGGGGACGCGTGTGGAACATCACTCAAACACACTAAAGTCATGCCATTGGTGCATCAATGACACGGTCAGGTTACCTTCCTGACTAGGAAACAAATTTTGGCTCGGGTATCAAACTGAAGGGTCAAAGCATATTCATATCATATCATAAGGGTTCATATCAACGGTTCAGATCAAAGGTTCATATCAAAGGTTCATATCAAAGGTTCATATCAAAGGTTCATATCAACGGTTCATATCAAAGGTTCATATCAAAGGTTCATATCAAAGGTTCATATCAAAGGGAGCATAGCAAAGTCATAGGGAAGCCCTAATCATGAGGCTTAGAGTACAACGTAAGTAGCTCAAGCTAATATCGAAAAATGTATAAGAATCACGAGAAACCTTAAGAGATAAGGTCAGAATATCTGTACCTTATTCAAGCAAAACACAATGAAAGTAAAATCAAGAAAGAGATCAATCCCTGTCCGCCCGAACCTATATGAATTAGATAACGTTCTATAAGAATCAGATTACTCGTTTAAGACGGCTTTCCATTTTAGAACTCTTTCAATTTTAAGTACTTTCTATTTTAGGTAACTTTCTATTTTAGGCGGCTTTCCATATTTAGCAACTTTCCATAATTAGCGTGTTTCCATATTTAGTAAGTTTTCGCGATTAGAAACACGTACAACATACCCATAAATCCCGCGAACACCCTCGAACATACCCCCACAAGACTAAGCACACACGACCCCAACATGCAGTTATTAGATCATACATCATATTAGAGATTAGAAAGGTATTTACATGACTACATGAATGGTGTGCATTACTACTTAATAAAATAAAGAGAAAATAACATAAACAATAATTTGCCATGAGTAGTATTTAGTTCATCTTTTCATGTGACCTTATTTGACATTTCATGTGACCAGAGTTATTATGTGCTATGATTTGTCATCTCATGTATATGTAAGATTCGCATATATGTGTTACCTTACAGAAAAATAGCACACGACCCAACCTCCATACGACAAAATATAAACGTGACATATATCATATGTGAATGTTTTTACGTAGCATGTGTATTAAATCTTCGTATGACTTTTATAAGACGAAACAAAATATGTGGGTGATCTTATATATACGAATTATATTTGTTCTTTTACGTGACAAACGCGTACCAATCTTCAATAAATATCATACGAGGCAATTGTTAGATGAAACAAGAAAACATCAAACTGATTAGCGAATACCTCAAGGCGAATTCAAAGGAACGAGTAAGGAACACTTGCACCAAGGCTAAACCTTTTCGAGCCAAAACCTAAAACCACACTCGAGTCACACCCGCGATCAAGACAAACTAGAACATATGAACCAGGGGCCAAAACTCTCTTTGAACCTAATGTCCCATGATCCCAGCCTTATGGATTAAATGAAATACTCTTGAACCAACGTGTACCACGGTCAAACCTTTAGCTTCTTGTCTTCTCATAACAATATGGATCGGTGGTTAAATTTTGTTGTGTGTGTGTTTGTTTCGAATAATCACACATGAGAGGTGACGTGTGTGATCTCTAAACGTATGCATGAGAACTAAAGGAGAGGTGTCAAGCATTAAAATAATATTGAGAGGGTATGTACGTCGTAGTTTACGAGTTCGTTTTCATGGTTCACAAACTAGGAGAATGGTGTTGTTTTACAAAATGAGATAGGGAGGTTTTTCAAATAAGGAAAATATCGTATATTTTAATGGTGATTGAAGCGAAATTAGTGGGGTGATTAGGTAGTGATTAGGTCCGAATTATAGGTGATAGTTGCGTGGATTAAGGCTTAACAAAAGGAGTAGATTGGTTAATTTCCAAATTTATCATTTTGTCAAAGGTTAATGTATTTGCACCCCTTTATGGTTTAAGTTAATTTGTACAAGCCATAATATAATTTGATGTTTAGAATTCGTTTAAATTTGTAACATTTACTTGTGGTCATAAATAATATATATTTATCATAGCTTGCGTAATTTATTTATGAGACCAGTGTTAAACGTATTTAACGAGATTAACGTTTTTGAGTTTTCGAATAATTTACCTTGAGGGCAAACTGGTCATTTCACACGTTTATGATTTTAGGGTTTTACAACTCTTCCCCTCTAAAAGAAAAATTTTCGTCCTCGAAAATTCAAGTTGCAGAAGTACACAGAGACGTACGAGTTTAAGGCAGTCGTAGCAATTCATAGTTTCACACAGATCACAACGATTTCGGTTTCCAAAACGTACCAAACTTATACATAATAGATGTCGATGCGAATTCTCTCAAAGCGGTACGGAATTCAAAACGATCATGAAGAGTGCCAAATAACGGATATAAGCCTTATTCCATTCACGTACCAACCCGTGCATTTCCCAACACGTCGTATGATTTCAATAAGTTCAAATTATATGATCTCGATATTATCACGTTGATCAGGCGTCATAATACTTGCATCACATAACAAGTCCTTATTGTCATCATATTCATCGTCCCAGTCATGACAAATCACATAACCGATATCACAACAAAACAGATCATATACAGATACCAAGTAATATACCAAAGGCACCAGATCACATACATACAGCATATACCACATCAAAACAACTTACCATACCACAAAGGAGAGAACGCCACCAAGCTTGCGTAAAACGGTTCCTCATGACTCATTACGGAAGATTCAAAGGGAAAAGCTGAAATATTACCAACATGCCAAAAGATGACGCTCACGATTTAAACCGAAGTTCGAACAAATCAAGGAAGAGTAATGCCGATCAAAATCACATAGCAAAATATCAAACCGCCACAAATGCATGACAACAAATCGGAGTAACACAAATCGCGCCCAAATCATATGAAGTAGATGAACCTTCTCAGCCACCGGTTGAATCTTTTCTTCGTCGTTGCGTCTTTGGTTGATTCGTCTTCCTCCAGCCTCCTCGATGTCTCCAACAGACGCGGAGTGGCTTCGCTTCACGAACCTCTCCGCAGATCAAGCAAAAGAACGTGTGTTCGGCACCATCGTCTCCGACTCACAGTGTAGTCTCCATCTAACGATCGACAAAACGGATGCGAAGACAAAATAAAATTCAAATGCGAAGAGAAGAAGAGCAAAACAGTGAAGACAAAAGATTATCGAAGTCAAAACTGAACGACAATCAAAGGAATCGAATATATCGTAACAGACGAAGCCTTATGTCTACCCAATCCTCACAGTCAATCCTAAGGTCAACAAGATTTAAACACGGCTCGATACCATAATTGTAACACCCCAACCCGACAAGGGTAGAAGTGTCACATTATGGTGTCATATCGTAACATACAAATAAAATTATACAAGCGAAAGCCTCAAAGAATAAAATACCAAGTCATATAGACGAATGACTTACAATACAAAATCCAATATGTCTAAAAATAAAATGAAAAATCTCAAAACAATAGCCCGTCAAAATAAGTCCAAATAACAAGGTAACTAGGGTTAGTCCACTCAGATAATCCAACTCTCAGCCCAATCAAAGCCCATCTTCAAACCTAAAACTGCGGCCAGTAGAAAGAAATGCTGAGCTTAAAAGCCCAAAGGAATGATATAACAAAGCGAAAGCTAAACAAAATCTGAAATGAAAAATGAAACAAAAGAACGGATAACAAAGTCGTAGCGAAATGAGAGTAATGAGTCAAAGAGGATCCTGCAGAACACAATTATACCAGATATCCAAAACGAATGATAACAAGGAGAGCGGCGAAGCAAAGCATCGATGACATATAAACAAGCACATACAAACCGACATACAAGAACCTGAAACATAAACAACATAGCAGGCGTAGCATCCACACAACATATATGTCATACAATCAATTCAAGAAATCAGGAGACATACACGCCAAACAAATGTCTACAGGAAAAGCGGAAGCAATTAATTAATAAGTGAGCATGGCAATTCACACAGGTCAAAACCCTAAGTTGAAAACATAACCAGTATCATAACAGCGAAAGTACTAACAGCAGTCAACACATGGCAGTCACACGTAAGAAGTAAGAATGCAACATACGATATAATTAAATGAATTAAAGACATAGCAGGGCAACTAAACAAATTAACAAGCCAGACGTCACAAGCTGAACCATTTACCCAATCAAACAGTAGCATAAACCGAAACGCAAACATGGCAGGTTAACAACAAGCAGATAAAGAAACTATCAGATAATCATAGTCCACGAAATTATCAGAACAAGTACACATAATAAACAGACAACATTATCGATTACACACTAGCATGATCACCAGACAATACAGAGGGTCACATAATAGTGAGATCACATATCATCAGTTAGAAACAGGTAACTCAAATAACCGCATATTAATCACATCATAGCAGGATAATCAATGGTCACATAAAACATGAATAGTATCATCCAATTCAATAAGCATATAATAACCCGGTACGTGAATTGAACCATAGTCTGAAGTAACGGAATGAAAGTGTGACAGATCAATATAATGGAGTATCTATATCTTGGTACAAGTAAATCATATAAGGGTATTGAGTAATGAGCAAGTAATACAGATTATGGTGCGTTGGGGAATACAGAAGGTACAATATAGGTTTATCAAAAGTGTAAGGGTTATCAGAAATCTACCCGAGCCCAGAAACATATCATATCATTTCATATCATAAGTAGCCATTGTATTCGGAGGGGTAACCTCGGAATACCATACATAATATGAGGGGAGACCTCAGTAACAAATGGAGTAGCTAACTCCCAAAATTGTGAAGACGCGGATTGCACCCGACATCATTCACCAAACAAAGCTCCAATCAGATTAAATCCCTCGAAACAAATCAAATCTAGGATGCATCCATACGCCCCCCAAAACATATAATGGCCAAATCATATACATATAGTGAGCTCATAATCATATCAAAATGGGGACGGTGTGGAACATCACTCAACCACACTAAAGTCATGCCATTGGTGCATCAATGACACGGTCAGGTTACCTTCCTGACTAGGAAACAAATTTTGGCTCGGGTATCAAACTGAAGGGTCAAAGCATATTCATATCATATCATAAGGGTTCATATCAACGGTTCAGATCAAAGGTTCATATCAAAGGTTCATATCAAAGGTTCATATCAAAGGTTCATATCAACGGTTCAGATCAAAGGTTCATATCAAAGGTTCATATCAAAGGGAGCATAGCAAAGTCATAGGGAAGCCCTAATCATGAGGCTTAGAGTACAACGTAACAGTTCAAGCTAATATCGAAAGATGTATAAGAATCACGAGAAACCTTAAGAGATAAGGTCAGAATATCTGTACCTTATTCGAAGCAAAACACAATGAAAGTAAAATCAAGAAAGAGATCAATCCCGTCCCCGAACCTATATGAATTAAAATAACGTTCTATAAGAATCAGATTACTCGTTTAAGACGGCTTTCCATTTTAGAACTCTTTCCATTTTAAGTACTTTCTATTTTAGGTAACTTTCTATTTTAGGCGGCTTTCCATATTTAGCAACTTTCCATAATTAGCAGGTTTCCATATTTAGTAAGTTTTCGCGATTAGAAACACGTACAACATACCCATAAATCCCGCGAACACCCTCGAACATACCCCCACAAGACTAAGCACACACGACCCCAACATGCAGTTATTAGATCATACATCATATTAGAGATTAGAAAGGTATTTACATGACTACATGAATGGTGTGCATGACTACGAATAAAATAAAGAGAAAATAACATAAACAATAATTTGCCATGAGTAGTATTTAGTTCATCTTTTCATGTGACCTTATTTGACATTTCATGTGACCAGAGTTATCATTTATGTGCTATGATTTGTCATCTCATGTATATGTAAGATTCGCATATATGTGTTACCTTACAGAAAAATAGCACACGACCCAACCTCCATACGACAAAATATAAACGTGACATATATCATATGTGAATGTTTTTACGTAGCATGTGTATTAAATCTTCGTATGACTTTTATAAGACGAAACAAAATATGTGGGTGATCTTATATATACGAATTATATTTGTTCTTTTACGTGACAAACGCGTACCAATCTTCAATAAATATCATACGAGGCAATTGTTAGATGAAACAAGAAAACATCAAACTGATTAGCGAATACCTCAAGGCGAATTCAAAGGAACGAGTAAGGAACACTTGCACCAAGGCTAAACCTTTTCGAGCCAAAACCGAAACCACACTCGAGTCACACCCGCGATCAAGACAAACTAGAACATATGAACCAGGGGCCAAAACTCTCTTTGAACCTAATGTCCCATGATCCCAGCCTTATGGATTAAATGAAATACTCTTGAACCAACGTGTACCACGGTCAAACCTTTAGCTTCTTGTCTTCTCATAACAATATGGATCGGTGGTTAAATTTTGTTGTGTGTGTGTTTGTTTCGAATAATCACACATGAGAGGTGACGTGTGTGATCTCTAAACGTATGCATGAGAACTAAAGGAGAGGTGTCAAGCATTAAAATAATATTGAGAGGGTATGTACGTCGTAGTTTACGAGTTCGTTTTCATGGTTCACAAACTAGGAGAATGGTGTTGTTTTTCAAAATGAGATAGGGAGGTTTTTCAAATAAGGAAAATATCGTATATTTTAATGGTGATTGAAGCGAAATTAGTGGGGTGATTAGGTAGTGATTAGGTCCGAATTATAGGGGTGATAGTTGGCGTGGATTAAGGCTTAACAAAAGGAGTAGATTGGTTAATTTCCAAATTTATCATTTTGTCAAAGGTTAATGTATTTGCACCCCTTTATGGTTTAAGTTAATTTGTACAAGCCATAATATAATTTGATGTTTAGAATTCGTTTAAATTTGTAACATTTACTTGTGGTCATAAATAATATATTTTTATCATAGCTTGCGTAATTTATTTATGAGACCAGTGTTAAACGTATTTAACGAGATTAACGTTTTTGAGTTTTCGAATAATTTACCTTGAGGGCAAACTGGTCATTTCACACGTTTATGATTTTAGGGTTTTACAGATGTAGTCAAACACTTACTAGATTTAAGAATTTTCTCATACTTCAGCAACAAATTGTAAGCTTGACCATCATAGGGCATCAACATCTTGATAATACCAGGATTCACCATCTGAGCAATAATTTATGGATACTTATTCAATTGAGGATAATCACCTTCTACAAGCATATGAATAACTTCTCCAGATACAGTTAAAACATGAACTCCACAAGTTTGATATACAAACCATTCCGTAACTTGTCCATTGCAGAGTCCTTTCCATTCAGGTTCATCATGAGTAGGCTCAAACAAAATCTTCAAATGATGATAAACCATTCTCTCATGATAAGCATCAGGTTGCACATCACCATATTTATTCCTATAAAGCTCCCAAAGATTCAGCAAATCATCTCTATCAAAATACTGAAGCATCTGTGAAAATTTATTATACTCAGAAACTTCATTATTGAGTCTTTGAATTTTCCAACATCCTTTACTTCCTTTAAGCTCATATTCATAAAAGATAATTTTATTACTATCTTCAGTTTCTTTCAATCTTTTAGAACCAGATGCATCCTGAACCTCAGATTTTCTCTTAAGATTACCTTTAATCCACTCTTCTTCTTTTTCAGAATTCATTGGACAGAAACTATCATTATTAATCCTCATACACATCAAATAAAGCTCATGAATTCTTTCAAAAGAACATTTAGTAAGATTATCAGGAATATGTATGCCTGAATTCTTAATAATCCTCATCAGTACATTCCTCATATGTGCAATTGTAGGAGGTTTCTTTCTTATAACTTGCTTCCTTTCTTTACTAATCCTCCTTGCCCATTCACCCAAAAGTCTAGATCTTTCCTCATCATCTAATAATGCCCATTCTTGTGGAGTATACTCATCATGTATTTGATTAGAAGCTTGAAGATAATTTTTTGATTCATACCATTTAGCAAACCATTTCTGACTAGCTTCCTCCTCTTCTTTCTTTTGTTTCATTGCAGCTTCTTCCTCTGCAGCTTGTATACTTCTTGAAAACTCATTATCATAAGCAATCTGTTCTTCTCTACTTTTAAACTTCAACTCTGGTTCTGCAATTCCTTTACCTTTACCAATGTCTGGTTGAGCCACCTTCTTCTTCAAAGGCCCACCAATAACTAAACTTTTATCTTTGGATTTGTTTGCAGTAGATTTAAGAGATGAAACAGGTGCAATGATGGGTGTGGAATTAGATGAGGTTTTACTTAGATTGATCAGTGTACTTGCAGCTTCTTTCTCAACCTCTTTTGATTTGGGTGGTGACACAGAGATGGTTGTAAAAATTATGGAAGTAGTTATGATAGCAGTGGGTACAATTGCCATATCTGAAACTGCAGCAGTGGTTTCAAAAGTACTCGCCGTGGTTGCAGACACACTATCAGTGGTTATGTCCTGCATCACTTCTTCTTCCACCACAATCTTCAAACTTTCAAGAACAACTTCATTTCCATCTTTATCAAAGACTACAAATTATGCTGCTTGATCTCCACTATCCACATCAGTCTGTATATGATCATCATTAGCCTCTCCTGAATTCATGTTTTCACTCCTCCCCTGTTTGGTTACATTCTCCACATTCAGATCTGGAGAGGAGTTCACCTTCTTTTTCATCTTCCTAATTTTCCTCAAACGAGCAACCCCAGGTCTTCTTACTTTCTCCATAACAAACATCCTATGCTTCAGCCTCTGAATTTCCGTACCCTGAAACACAGCCAACTCTTGAAGACTTGAGATTGTATCATCCATTTTAGCACATTTAGCCGTCAATTCATTAAAAAGTTTAAGAATATCCTCCCCACTTCGGCCTGTGTTAACTGGTCCGAGAGGTGGTTCATTGGAAAAGTCATTATGTACCATATTAGGATCCGTCAATTCATGTTCATGTTCCAATCGATCCTCATCACTTCGAGATGTGTTAACTGCTCCGAGAGGTGAATCCTTGGATATAGAAAACATAGCATCAGACCTAGCCTGATCATCTATGTACCCTGTATTAGCCAGTTGGCTAGGGATTCCTCCACATGTGTTAAGTTCCAAGGAACTCTCCACATTAGAAGTTGTCAAAGGTTGGGTCTTAATGATGTTTCCACTAGCCTGACCAGCATCTAAGCATGAATCAGTAGTGGAAGCCCTTCCAATCATGTCACCTCCACCACCTGTGAAAGCCTCATAAGCAACACCACTAGCACTAGCCTGAGGTAGCTGAGTGCCCTTCCTCCTTCTAGTCAACACAATGGGGTTAACAGTTGTAGCAAGTGCACTATCAGTGGTTTGGGGTATACTAGCAGTGGTTTGAGAGTCACTATCAGTGGGTTCAGATACTAAGGGTTGGGCTTCAAGACCTTCAGTAAACTCAGGAACAGCAGGCAAAGAGATCATATGTGGAAACAAAGGAACATCTATGATTTGAACATTTGGCTTTTGATTCCTCATATGTGAAAACACCTTAGGTAGCATATAATGAACTTCATATTCTCTAGAATGCTCAATAGGTTCTTCAATTTGACTCTCAATAATCAATTGCACAAACCTAGGATATAAATAATATTTTCCTTTCTTCCTAATGTTCTGCACAAGACCATCATAAATCATCCTAGACCAATTAAACTTCCTTCCCTCAGAAAAACAAATAATAGCTGTAGCAATCTTAGAAGGAAAGTCATCAAAGCCAGTGGTCCTGTTACTCAGACACATCAACAAGGTGTGTATTAAAAACTTCCATTGAGGTGAAAACAGACTCTTAAAAAACTTTACCTTTTCACCCCTGTGTGTATAGCCTAACCTCTCGAATCCATCAAAAATCTCAATATCTGAAAGATTATCAACACCATCAGCATCATCAAACTTCAAAACCCTTATAATAATCTCCTCATCAACCAAAATTTCATGCTCATCCACAATAGAACTAAACACCTCTACTCCATCTACCTCCTCAAGCTTAGCATTCCCCCAGAACTGATGTATGAAGGCTTTAAGGATGGTGGGTGTGACAGTTAAGGCAAAGTGAATAGGACTGTGAATTAGGAAATCAATCATTTGATGAAAACCTTCAGATCTATTGTTTTTTACCAAGTTAGCAACAAGGTTATGGGTTTGAGAGTATTGGGTCGCCATTATGATTGATGATGTAAGTGTTGTGGGATTTGTGAATTAAGCAAAGTAAAGTGATTAGGGTTTATGGAGCGCCAAGATGAAGTGGTTTGAAGATCAATTAAATGATCTGTCCGTGATTTGGGGAGATAACTATACTTTCGCCAAAGTTACCAAACAGCCCCTGAAGTATCCAAAAACAATCAGCATGCTATCAGTGGTTTGAAGACCACTATCCGTGGTTTGAAAACAGCTATCCGTGGATACAGAATTGCACTCCAACCAGTTGATCATTAGATACAGCAAGCAAATCTGTGTCTAAATATGAGATATCTTACAAAAATATGAAGGAGTACACAATTTTTTTTAACACAAACATCTAAACACATCACAAGCTCCTTCATACCTGCAAGACACAAACAAGAACCAAACACAGAGAAGAGAGTTAATGTTAGCAGTGGATAGAAAAAGGTAGAAGTGGTTCCATAGACCTATCAGTGGTTAGCCAAAGTGCTAATGTTTAAGTCAGTATGGTCAACTTTCGGTATTAATAGATTTCTAAAACCCAATGATCTCATTAACTTCTCAACCACATTTAACCTGCCCCTTATTTACTTACATAAGCCATATCTTTGCTTATAAAAGAATCCCAAACCTCAGATAACATACACATCAATTAAAACCAAAATCCTAATTCCACAAAAATCCACAATCAACAAGCAGCATGTGGAATCCCAGTTGGAATCATCCAGAAGTCATTGATCTAACATCGTCCTCCTCCTCCTCCTCATCATCATCATCATCATCAAGTGATGATTCTAACCCATGGCGTCTGTACATTCCTCCACAAGAACCAAGACCTAGAAAATCCCCTATCCTTCCATCATCTGAAGATGATAGTGTGGTTGATCCGAGTGAGTCATCAAGAGGATCAGATGATTCCACTGAGCGCCTAGAGCCAACCTTCAATAGGTTGGTGAATGAGGAAGCAAAGAAATCACAACCTTCATCATCTCAACCCTAACCAAGGCCACGTGCCAAAAATCCACCACTTCCAAAGAACAGAGAGGTGGTTCTTGGTCTTCCTACACCAAGTTTTGGTGCTTCATCACATATCGGTAAGGGAAAGGGTAAAAGGAAGATGGAGTGATGCTTTATGGTGGAACGAGTAGATGGGTCAACAGAAGTCTTCTCATATCACAAACCCATCTGCTGTATTCATCTTCATCATCTTCGTTTTCATCAATCCATCCTTTTCAGCTTCTTCGTCGTACTGGTCATGCTTAGCACTAGGTTTTGGAATAGATGATATGGGCTAGTGTAGGTGTAGGAAATCTTGTATAGAACTGATCTTTTATTTGCACTTGAAGTTAATTGTAAGCTGTCAGCTATAAACTGTTTCTTGAATGAATGAACAATTTAACTTCAATACTTCTTTTGTATCAGTAATTATCTTTCTTTTGTCTGCAAAATGGTTAGTAGGAACAAAAAGCAACAAGCAGTGGTTTGAACATAACTATCAGTGGTTAGAAACAAGAATAGCAATACTAAGATCACATAATAACAGTCCAATACTTATAAAAACTTTTACAAAACAAGTTGAGGATTTAGAGATTAATCATTCCAATACTAACAACAAGGTACTGAAACCTCCCCACATCAAAAGCTTTAGTGAGAAGATCAACAACATTGAAATCAGTATGGATTTTTACCATTTGAATCAACCTTTTCTCATTACAATCTCTAATAAAATGATGCCTTATCTCAATGTGTTTAGTTCTAGAATGTAAAACAGGATTTTTAATGATGCAAATTGTACTGTTAATATCAATGTAAATCTTAGTATGCATAAAGTTGTACCCAAAATCCAGCAATTGATTCTGAATCCAAAGAACTTGACCACAACAACTAGCAGCAGCTACATATTCAGCTTCAGTTGTAGAATTTGCCACAATAGTTTGCTTTTTACACTGCCATGAAATAAGTCTGCTTCCCAAAAACTGACATCCTCCAGTTGTAGATTTCTTATCCAAACTTGCACCAGCATAATCACTATCTGTATAGGCCACCAAATCAAAAGGAGAATCCTTAGAATACCAAAGGCCCAGTTTAGGTTGACCTTTAAGGTATCTAAATATTCTCTTAACAGCATTCATGTGTGTTAAATTAGGTGTGACTTGAAATCTTGCACACACACATACTGAGAACATTATATCTGGCCTGGATGCAGTGAGATACATCAAAGATCCAATCATGGATCTGTACAACTTCTGATCAACTTTGGGATTTCCATCATCTGGTAGCAGTGGTTTCTGAGTTTCCATAGGTGTACTAGCACTCTTCACATCCTGAAACCCAAACTTCTTCAAAACATCTGCTACATACTTGTCTTGACTAATAAAAATACCATCAGTCCTTTGTTGAACCTGCAGCCCCAAAAAGAAAGTGAGTTCTCCCATAGAACTCATCTAAAACTTATCATGCATAAGCTTCTCAAAATCCTTGCATAGCTCCTTATTGGTTGAGCCAAAGATGATGTCATCTACATAAACCTGAACCAGTAAAATATCATCCTTGTGTTTCCTAATGAACAAAGTCTTATCAATCAACCCTCTTTTAAAGTCATTGTCCATTAAATAAGTAGACAAGCACTCATACCATGCCCTAAGAGCTTGATGCAATCCATACATAGCCTTCCTCACCCTGTAAACCTTATCAGGATGATCAGGATCTTCAAAACCAGGAGGTTGGCAAACATAAACCTCCTCATCAATAGTGCCATACAGAAAAGCACTTTTAACATCCATCTAATACACCACAAAATTCTTAAATGAGGCATATGCTAAAAATAACCTTATTGCCTCAATTCTTGCAACTGGAGCAAAGACTTCATCATAATCCAAGCCTTCAGTTTGTGTGTATCCTTGAGCAACCAACCTTGACTTGTTCCTCACAACAATACCTCTTTCATCCCTCTTGTTTCTGAACACCCATTTTGTCCCAATTGCCCTCTTACCATTAGGAAGATCAACCAATGTCCAAACCTCTTGAAGTTTGAACTGAAGAAGCTCCTCTTGCATTGATTCTACCCAACCTTCTTCAGATAAAGCTTCTTCCACTCTCTTGGGCTCCTTTTGAGATAGAAAACAAGCAAATAAGCAATTTTGCATATCTTTATGACTATTTCTTTTATGAAGTGATCTTGCAAAGAAACCTTGCTCAGGGAAGGTTTTGTGTTCTGAACCTTGCTTCTTGTTTGAACAGGGGTGTTCAAATTTCCAAGTATTTGTTCCTTAGGATGAATCTTATGTATCCTTGTAGAGGTAACAGGACTTTCATGAATGACATGTTCCAAATTAGTAAAATCGGCATTGAAGAAATCATCCATGTCTTCATCATCAGTAAGAGTATCAATTTCTATCAAAGCTGGCATATTAGGATCATGTGGATACTCCTCTTCACCAAATAATGGCTTTGCAGTTGGTCCAAAGAAAGTACTATCATCAGTACTTACAACCGTGGTTTCACTTGTACTGGTAGTGGTAGAAGTTGGCTTAGCAGTGCTTTCATTATTTCTATCCGTGCTTTCATTTGGCTTAGCAGTGCTTTCAGTGTGCCTTTTTTTCTTTTTAATTTCTTCTACCGACACTGAGTTATCTTTCAACAACTCATCCTTATCTTGATGATGATCAACATTGCATCTAGTTTTCAAGACATCATCATCAGTGGGACATTGCTTATCAATGATGGGTGAGACAGAACTAGCTTTCCACTTTTCAAACAAATAGAACTCCTGAGGAGAATCAGCTTCCTTAGAAATTGCTTCTGCATCAGAATCCTTTTGAGTACCTACATCAACATTAGTGGAAGTTCCTGCAATGATAGGCTCATAATTCATAGATTTGGTTAGCATATCAATGTTAAACAGCCAGTCTGGTCCTTTGGTCTCAACACTAGGAGTCTTTTCACTAAATTGAACATGTAGGTTCTCTTCAACAATTCTAGTCCTCTTATTGTATACTCTAAAGGCTTTACTATTAGAAGAGTAGCCTAAAAAGTATCCATCATCAGCTTTTTCTTGAAACTTGCCTAGGTAGTCTATGGTATTCAAGATAATAACAGGACACCCAAAAGGTTTTAGGAATGCAATCATTGGCTTCCTATCATGTAACAACTCATATGGGGTCTTGTTATGAGGCTTCACTACCTTACTTCTATTCTGCACATAACATGCAGTGCCTACAGCTTCAGCCCAAAAGGTAGTTGGTAACTTAGACTCTGACAACATTGTCCTAGCAGCCTCAATTAGTGTCCTATTTTTCCTTTCAGCTACACCATTTTGTTGTGGTGTTCTAGCAACACTAAACTGTCTTTCTATACCCTTAACTACACAGAACTGATTCATCACATCATTTTTAAACTCAGTTCCATTATCACATCTGATTACCTTGACCTTATGATTTACTAGATTTTCTATCTTAGTGATGAAACTCTTGAGGATCTCACTAGTTTCACTCTTAGCTGCCAAAAAGTATACCCAGGAAAATCTACTATAATCATCAGTGATAACTAGGCAATACTGCTTATGGTTCAAACTTTTAACAAAGGTAGGTCCAAATAAGTCCATATGAAGCATAAACAGTGGTTGTGTAATGGTGTTGACATTTTTGGTCTTACAAGAAGCTCTATGTTGTTTTCCTTTTTGACAAGCCACACACAGTTCCTTACACTCAAAAACCTTAGAAGGTAACCCTCTCACTAAGTTGCCTTTTACCAGTTTATTGATTGTTTTGTAATTGAGGTGACCTAGCCTTCTATGCCATAACTTAGACTCATCTACAGATGCTTTAGCAAACAAACAGGTTAAGGTCCTATTAGGAATTACATCTTTAAGATCAAAACAATATATGTTTTCCTTCCTAGGTACTCTTAGCTGTATATACTTCTCGTCAGGCATCTTAAATTCAGGTGACAACACCACACACTCAGTTTCACCAAAAAGTACCCAGTTTTTCTTATCACACATTTGTGAAACACTGAATAAATTATACTTAAGTCCCTGTACCAGATAGACCTTTTCAAAGTCTAAATTCCCTGTTCTGATTGTGCCTCTGCCAAGTATCTTTCCTCCCTTTGGATCATTACCAAATGCCACATATCCTCCATCAAAAGCTTCAAAATCCTCCGGGTTGCTCCCATCCCAAGTCATGTGCCCAGAGCAACCACTATCAAAAACTCCTTTATCTTTTAGCTCATCTTGTAGATTGCCCCTGCACATGAAATTAAACAGATTAGTTCCTTTTGTGGACCCAAGCCAATACTGACTTGGGTCTGCCCTGTGCATCAACATAATCAAATTTGTTTAGGTCCATTGATGCACAATTGACATGATGTAAAACCTTGGTCTTAGGTTTCCATTGCCAACTAGCTGAGGCCTTTACAGCATAAAAATGGTTTCCAACCACTGTGTCAGTTATCACCTTTGGAATTTTTAAAACTTCTTTTGTATCAGTGGAAAAATCCCAATATCGTATTCGTCTAGAAGAAAAACAAAAATTGCGTTTTCATTATGGTCTTACAGAACGACAATTACTTAAATACGTTCGTATCGCCGGAAAGGCAAAGGGGTCAACAGGTCAAGTTTTACTACAATTACTTGAAATGCGCCTGGATAACATCCTTTTTCGGTTGGGTATGGCCCCGACTATTCCGGGAGCTCGCCAATTAGTTAACCATAGACATATTTTAGTCAATGGTCGTATAGTAGATATACCAAGTTATCGCTGCAAACCCCGAGATACTATTGCGGCGAGGGATGAACAAAAATCTAGAACTCTAATTCAAAATTCTCTCGATTCATCCCCTGCTGAGGAATTGCCAAACCATTTGACTCTTCAACCATTCCAATATAAAGGATTAGTCAATCAAATAATAGATAGTAAATGGGTCGGTTTGAAAATAAATGAATTACTAGTTGTAGAATATTATTCTCGTCAGACTTAAACCTAACAAAAAGAAAATAAAGACTAATAAGAATAAGTAAGAATAAGGGTTCGACCAATTTTGCTCCCTTTCGGCGAAATAAATTAACCTAAGGTTAAGATAAATTAAGGGTTTGACCCGGATTTTTCTTCCGTTTAGGTGTCATAGACCGAGAGGGATATTTTCATTCCTTGTCTACTCTTTTCTTTAACAGTATTTTCCGTATCAGAGCCATTAGTAATAGAAATTGAGAATCCATATCAAAGAAAGGTCTAACTGTTGGAATAGTAGTATCCATTGCTATTTGATCTATTGTGGTTAGTAAGATCGGTAAATTAGGTGAAGGTAAGGAAAGAGAGGGATTCGAACCCTCGGTAAGCAAAAGCCTACATAGCAGTTCCAATGCTACGCCTTCAACCACTCGGCCATCTCTCCTACATAATGATTATGACCCAAAAACCGAAAATAGAATGAATCATTCATATTATTATTGGGTAGGTACAACCAATAAATTCTAACTAGAAAGCGATAAAAATTTTCATCATAGTAAAAGCAGGATCGGGGGATAAAGAGAAATTTTTTCTTACAAAAACTGTTAAAAAAATTCTATTCATGTTTGCATAATGTTATTGATTATCTATTTGACCGTATTAAATAAATTCTAAATTCTAATGAATTGAGGGGTCTCTATTTTGTAGACTATGGTTAATGTATATCTTTAGATCATGATTCTATTTAATGCTTAGCAGTGGTTACACTTTGCTTAGCCGTGTTTACATTTTGCTTAGCAGTGGTTGGAACCCATTTGGGTGCAGCAGTGACAACTAATTTTGTATTTCCATTCCTCATTAACACTGCTCTCGGAATCATATTTCTGTTAGGATGAGGGTTTGTTTTCTTTGAAAAGTTTTGGTGATTTACCCTCCTCCAATGATTCCAAACTTGTGGTCTGTTTTTATAACAGTTTCTCTGTAAGTGTTCAAAACTACCACATGCAAAACAAGCCTTTTTAACACATTGAAACTCATTTCCTAACCTATTTGAAATTAGTCCATTGAAGTTTCTCTGGTTTCCCCTAGGTATGTATCTTTTCATCTGTTCTCTAGGTACTTCCTTGTACTTTACTACTTTCTTAGCAATTTGAGCTCCAAATCTAGGCACAAGGTTGGCTTGCATAGTATCAACTTTCGTAACAGGTTCTATCCTCTCAGGCTGTGTTGATACAGATCTATCTTCCTCAGAATCTGTTAGGTCACTAGATTAACAACACAAGCTTAATAGAAAGATAGAGAGGCGATTGAATAATTATCCAAACACACACACACGTATGAGTAGTACGGTTTAGGCGTAGATGTATGTGAAAGAAATAACTTGAACAACCAACCTTCAAATGAAGGTTTACAAGAGTATTTATAGGAGGGAAGCTAGGGCAACACTCCTAGTCCCTTCCTTTCTCCTATGGGCTTGGGCCTAAGCTCATGGGCCTTCTACATAAGCTTAAGGCTAATAACAAACATAAAGGCCATAATTAAACTAACTATTACATATGAGTAACTAACACTTGAATAAAGGTTTAGGAGTGATTCCAACAATCTCCCCCTCAAGTGTTGGTGATGAAAAATGGTGAAGGCGTTGATGTAATAGTAGCTTTGACGTCTTCTGACATTCTTCTTTCTTGTGAGAAGAATTGCCTTGATTTGAACCATCTCCCCAATGTAGCGAGATAGTTTTCTTTGAACAGTTATGCTTTGACGTCATCTTTAACTTTGTTCTTTGATCATTGTTCTTTGTGATGAAAGTGATAGTATGTTGTTGTTGTCTGCATCAAGTCTTGCTCAGTCCGCTTCGCCGCTTCAGTGTCTCCACGTCTTTCTCCAACATGCTCACACACTCTTTAACGTTGGATTACGGTACTGATGAAGTTCTTTAAGTCTTTAACTTTGTAGATTCTTTGATTTGACGAAGAATCATTCTGACTTTTGTGTTGCTTTAAGATATAAATTCTTTGATGATGTTGTTGGTGTAAACAAGTGGAGAATCTGCATGATCATTCCGCTCCAGAGCTTCCATAAGAAGTAAACATTAAAACGGTTAGTAATAAGCGGATTCCGGCACTTACAAGTTTGAACTTCGAGAGTGTTGACAGCATAGTGTGAAAACACAACTCTAATTCTTTCAAAGGCCGTTCCTGAATCGGAGTCCCACAAGTGAGATAACACGATGTACCAAGTACACCTACGATTCGATGAGTCCCCGAGGTACACCAAGCATCACCTCACGACTGTAGACCGTTTGAGACCACTAAGCGCAATCCACGGGAGTTGCCGAAGCGACCGCCGTGGTCGTTTGATGTTGACCCTGGCAGGAGTTTCCATTCAATCACCGAGGATCACAAATGTGAACCTCTCATAAATGTTCTCGACAGATTGCTAAGATCTGTGAAGGACTCGATAATGTACCACCGAAATTCTTATTGTTGAATATCAAGTGATGAAATGTCAAGTGTACCTAAGAGATATTTTGATGAATCTCATGGCTCTAGACTCAATAGTGCATTTTGGTTTTCCTGAGCGGAGACTAGGGAGAGGGTCTCCTTCTTCAATACCAGCAATCTCTAAGAGAAAGCCGATAGTTTACGTAGGGTTCCATGTGAAAATGAAACAAGCTTCGCTTGAGAGAAACTTGAATGGCTAAGAAGGTTTAGTGCATGCGTCATTGGGTCCATGACGACTTTTAGTCTTCAATACCGGTGTCAGCTAGTGACAAACAATAGCATATGAATTGAACCCGGTGTCTGCCCTAAGTTGAATAATCTGAGGGCTATTTCTTTTCACCCTTTTCTTTGCATTTCTTTTAATTCTTCAACTCCTTCTTTCTCCGATTCTCATTTTCTCCTTTTATAATCATACCTAAGGACTTCTAAATACTAACTATTTGTGGTGTCCTTGGGTAGATCCCTCCGGCTCTGGCGGATCATAGGACGGTTATTCCTAACCTTAGTCACCTTATAACTCCATGACAAACCTATGTTGCCATAAAACCATTTACTTGAAAAATCTCGCTCAGTGTTTATGAATAAAAACATTTTTGAGCCACTGTTGAGATGAGATTTTGCATAAATACTCCCCCTCCACATGTGCTTAAGAGTTTTAACAGTTAAATGCACAGTGAGGAAAGAGCGCGCACTTTTGAATTGATCGACTCAAGATAGACATTCCCCCGCGAGACACGGTTACGTGGCATAGTTAAAGAGTTGCATTGTCAGCTTTTAGGTGACAACTAGCTCTAATAACTACCTTGAAGGTGTAGACAATCCTCGAAAGGTTGTCAAACCCGCCAGAGTTCATGTCTACCAAGAGTTTCTCGAATGGTACATTCTACTCAGACAAGTCCTTTGCGAGACACGCTTACATCACTAGCGAACTAGCTTGAAATTATTACCCGTCCCGGACAAGTCTTTTCGAGTTACTAGCAGTTAAGAGCTCGTCAATTCATGGGTTAAAGTCTTTTTACACGAGATTTCATATAGCAAAACACAACATATTTCTTATCACGTATTTTCTCCCCTAAAAATGGAATATAAAATGTTATTTTTGAAAAGTTGAGAATAAATATGACCATTTCGAGTGTTGCAGGAAGAATGACCACTGTGAACAATTTGTGAACAAAGTTTTAAGTCAAGTACTCCCCCTCAACAAGTGATATAAACGGTTGAGGTTTTGAAAATATAAGGGAAAGTACTTGTTCTTTTGAGCAAAACCTTGAAAAGTGAAAGGTTTGATAGGTTTTACTCAAAAGTAAGAAGCTTTCGCCCTTTTTATAAGGATTGTGGCACTGAAGCGTACCACAGGCTCCTTTATTTACAAGTACGGGTTGTACACTGTAATGTGTGCACAAGCCACTGACATAATAAATCATACATCAAATTTATAATGAAAGAAGCAGTTCAAGGGATACCAGTGTAGTCCGAGATGTCGCCAGGAGTGTGAATCGGGCGTTGAAAGCCGATGATGTTTCTCCGAAGTCGACCACCAACATAGCTTTCCAATCTTCTGAACCGATCCCTTCTATACAACCGTTCATCAATCATTGTGATGATCCTCTTCACATCCCTTCGATCCTGAGAATTCCATCGCTTAGGAGACCCAATCTTTGATGTATATCCTTCAATCGATAAGCCATTCCGTCCCTAACCAACTTCAAAGTGTGATCTTCAAATTTGTGAAGATCTATGCACGCCATCAAGCAATTTCTTTGAAGTTCACTGCGTAAACGAATGGTTTGCTGATAAGTGTAAGTTGTGAGAGCTGGTTGATGTCGGGAAGATCAAGCTGTGGTGGAGTGAAGTTGACACGGGTCTGATAAGATTCAACTGCCAGCCGGAGATCTTCTACACGTTCTTTGATGACTATGCGTCTGATGAAGATGAGCACTGACTTTATGAATTCACGCTTGTACTTCAGGAGAATTGTCTCATACCACCCTGTACTTTGGCAAGGTACATGTCTTCGATGTCGTTGATAGACAAATTCTCAAAGTCAGCTTCAGAGAATGCATAATCCCCTTCGTCTTGTCTTTTGACTACAATCTTCTTGAGATACGTGTAGTCCCATTTGGACGAAAGATCAACGTGTTGGATGGCAATGATGTTTTTAGTACTAAACACTGCATGTTGAGACTTCTGGACCTGGCAGCTTTTGTAGTAGATTCTTCGGCGTTCCGGCCAATGATGAATCCCGTACATTGCATCTTGGTCGTATGCTTCCACTTTGTTGGAGAACAAGTGATTAGCTCTTTCCTCGATAGCTATGCAGTTTGAGTATTCGGCTGCTGGGAATGGAAGTGTCAATGATGTAGCGTATTTCCTTGAACCATCGCCACCGTGAAGAAGAAATTCCAAGTATTTGTTGAAGAAGTATCTGAATGGGATCCTAGGCTGATCTGGTTGGCCGATTGTTGGTAGTGGTCTAGACCAGTCGGTATAATATGGAGGGTTATCCCGCTTCGTAAAGTCGATGTTTGCTTCTGGGTTGAGCCAATCCATGTTGTTAGACATAGCTCGAGCAATGTTCTCAAGGTGGTATTCGACCTCGATGGCACTTTCCGCGCTATCTTTTAATAGTTGAAAAGCTTCATTCTTGATTCGCCTCAACTCAGATTTCGTCATCTTCTTTACACGGAACTTTTCTTGCAGAATCTTAGCATGCTCCAAAGTATTACCGTCTACCAGCTCTTGACCTTCTTCAGGGTAGGGAGTGGAGTTAACAAGAGTAGAGAACCATTCAAATTCCTCTGAGTTATCGTCATCCATCCATGATACGACGTCAGTCTTAGTCGTTTTCTTCTTCTTTTTCGAAGGCCTAAATGATGATTCTGGTTTCTTAACTTTGTCGGGTGAGGCGGGTTGTTGTTGGGGCTCATGGTACTCTTCATCGTCACCACCCGTATACTCAAAGTGGTCACCGGTTTTTTGAGCCTGGGGTGGTAACTCAGAATCCTGAGGTTTATCAGCAGAAGAGCGGGGAGGAGATCTTTACTGAGCTGGAGTCCTTTGTGGTGGAGGCGGCATTGAGTACTGAATCGAAGATGATTCACCAGACTTCTTTATGCGTTTAGGCTCCTTATCCTTATCTTGATCTTTGTCTTCATCATCTCTTGAACGCTTAGGTCTTATAGCCTTTTCTCTGAATGATGAATTGAGTTGGTATTCCAGCAATGCTTCAAACCGTTTAGCTTCATGGGAGGCAAACGTTGCAGAGCGTGTTAACATTTGCGCTACCAGCCGGTTTACTAATTAATCATCTGAGAAGATTGTAGTTTCAACTGGATTGATGCTCAAATTCATCGGAGTTGATTTCATGGCTTGCTTGGCTAAGTGTAAGAGAATCGGATAAAGTTGTCTGGTATACATCTCCTTTGTCAGTTTCGGAATGACCTCCATTAATAACTTATGAGTGTATCCTTTTATCATCTCGTCCATGCTTCCTTGAAGATCATCCTTCATAAGTTTTTGTACATACTCCCTTTCAACTTGCATCTTGTCATTCTCATCATGAAGATACGTTATCTGATCAGCGAGGAAAGTCAATTTTCTGTGGAGAATATCTTTCTTTCTGACTCGTTTGACATCTTTAACGATTCGATTCTTAGATTGAGAGATCCAAGATGGAGTTGGCTTCTACCGATCCGGATGATGATTTGGTTGAATTCTTTGATGGTGGTGGTGAAGAGTGAGAAGAAGAATCTGATGATGATGAGATGTGAGGAGACTCGGATCCTTTGGAGGTTCAGAGGTTTTCTCCTCTGAGCAGGACTGTCTAGCAGAAACTTATCATAATCAGTGTCATCTCCAGACTTATCTTTCTCTTCAGTCTTTTCTGTCTCAGTCTTTTCTTTGTCACCCTCATCTTTCTTGGACTTTTCTTTAATAGGTTCCTCAAATTCATACTCAATAGTTTCTTCCACAGGCTTTTGTTGTTGCTCCAAAGTGGTGGCACCAGATCCCTTATCGGGTTGATTAACCGCATCAGGATCTGGTGAAGGTTGAGCTGCACCACTTGACCCTCCTGGGCCACCCATTTGTTCTTTTGCAAATTCTTTTGCCACGTGTTGTAGTCTAAGGAATTTGAACTTCTTCCTGTATGAAGTATCCAGTTTCTCTTCTTCTTTATCTGAGCTTTCTTCATAAGGCACAAGTACAGGAGTCTTCCCTTTTCCTTTGTCAGCTGGTGGACTTGGAGGTTTAGTTGTTGAAGGAGGTGTTTCGGTTGCAGATTCAGAGTAGAAAGTCTCTTCATCTGATTCAGTAGCCTCGTAGTCCTCGTCCATTAGCTTTCTCTGCGGTTCAGGCTTAGATTCAGGAATGGGAGTAGGAGTAGCTTCCTTAGAGGGAACAGTCCTTTTTCGTAGAGAATTCCTTTGGGGGATTATCCTCTGACTTTCAGTACTTGCAGCACTTCTGCAGCTCGCCTCTTCTGGTTCTTCTTATAGGTGTTCCAGAAGACTTCTCATCGAGATGACCAACTTTGCCTTCTCTTACTGCTACTTGATACCTTTTGTATGTTTCAAGCTTTTTGATTTCATTTGTCGGAAGGTGATCAGGCAGCGGCACCCTGTTTCTTTGTTGAGGATTCCTTGATTCTCGACCGATAGGGTAGGCTCAGTCAACATATCGCGGATTATCCGGTCATTGAGCCTCGGTGGAATGTCGGGATGAAGTCCAAGTGCTCTCTGGATCAACAATTTCGTGTATCTGACATAGGGAATCTTTGAGCCAAGTTTCTTGTGAAATGACATCATGTCTTCCCATAGCAGTGCTTCAATTTCGATGTCCTTTTTGTTGATTAAAGACCAGAAGATTTGTAGTTCCATGAGCTTGGGATGCTCATAACCACTATCACGACCAGAGACCGATTTGGTAATGATAATGTAGAGGGTTCTCCACGGTTGAGGAATGTTCTTAAGCTCCACATGAGAATGCTTAGTGATAATTCCCCGAAGCTTCATCATATCCAATATCCATCGAATTGTAGAACTGTCTCTTCAAGAGTGTGGCATAGAAGTCGGTTGGCTCGATGTCGTGAATAAGAACAGCCCGTAGATCTGCTTGTGTGATGGTGATTTGTTTGTGATTGAGCCGTCACAGTCACCGCGACTTTGACCTTTGATCCTTTGCATTGAATTCCAATTGTTGTATGTAGATTTCCGGTATCAGTAGCAGAGTGTGAAAGCATGTTCTTGTACGGATGATTCCTAAGAATATCCACAGCAATCAAGCAAGAAGATTCCGAGCATGTGAGGGTTTCAAAGTCAACTCTGAGATTGTTCTTTACAATCTTTCTTGGATAGCCATTAGGGAAGATATCAGCAATTGTGAGAACTTCTGGTGCATCCACATTCATTTGAGCACCTTGTCGTGATCTGAAATAACATTAGCAAAAAAGAACCAACATATCGAAAGACATAATGTTAGTCAACAGAAGGTTTTATTGTCTAATTATTGAATATACAGTGTTAATGATTGTTATGAGTCCTAAGTCACTTGTTTGTCCAATAGTCCAATGACGTCGTGAAACGTTTCGTGAGTTAGTTAACTTTAAGTATTAAAGTTTATGTTATCACTTATAGTTCACAACATATCAAACGTTTAATTTTATTAGTGACATTATTGGATTCGTGACGTTATGATTCATTTATTTACAGGTTTGCACGCGTAACAATTCACAACGAAGGTTTGATCAAGGCTTATGCGTAGGAATAGTAGCTTATGCGTAAACATTATAAGTATACGCGTAGACGTAAGCTTACGCGTAGGATCCTGACTTACGCGTAAGAAATATTACGCGTAGGAACAGGAGAACCTTATGCGTAAAACTTAAGCGTAGGCGTATATAAACCTTACGCGTAAGGATTACTCGTAAGAGTAAACCTTATGCGTAGAGTCACTGTTTACGCATATCCTTCACAGGATACGCCTAGTCCCATTGTAGACCCTTACGCTGCAAGTTACGCGTAAAATTATTCTTACGCATAACTTTCTACGCGTAAGGTGATCCTTATGCGTAGAGTAACAAAGACCTTGATTCCGAGTTTTATGCGTAGCATGCCTGAAATAAAATCATCATATCATCAATCTTAACATTAACATTCATTATAAAACATATCATGGCATGAAAGCTTGTTAAACAGTTACGCGTAGAAAGTCATACGCATAAGTCAAAACCCTAGAGTTTAAGAATTACGCATATGATTTCTAGCCATAGTAATTGCACCAAACGTTTTCTGGTAGGTCTTAGGTGTTGTGAGAGTCTAATAACCAAGTTTTAACATCCAAAACGTAGTGAATCAAAAATACCCAAACCTAAGAACATTAAACCCTAAATACCAATTTTTAATCAATTAGTGTTTTTGGGTTGTTATAAGGCATGGAAATCATTAATTCAACATGATTTTAACATCACACAACAATCTTTTTGACCAAATACAATCACATTTGAAAATACCCAAAACCACGCATAAACAAGATTATGTGTTTATACGAGTTTCTGGGTTCGTTTTGAGGATAGAAAAAATATCATTGATGTTATTAAAACATTTTGACACTATCTTTTTAACCACAAACACATAAACAAGATTATGTGTTTATACGCATACGCGTAGAACACAAAATCAACCATAGTTTAAAATCTAACTGTTAATTTTCAAAATGATTTAAAACCATTATTTGTAATCTTGTTAGGAACACAAAGACACTTACAAATTGAAGATCTGAAACACGGATTTCTTGAACGTTTTTTAAGCGTAGGATGAGATGGGTTTTAGCAATAAATGTGAAGAGTTAAGTTAGGTGGGATCTTTTATTGAAAAATACTTTCAGGTTTTGACATTTTTAGTCCCTCCACCTTTTCCTTTTTCATCCAAAGCCATTTAACTTCCATTATGGTTACCAAACAAAGATTTTATGAAAGAACTTTGACGACACTCCCCCTCGACTTAAGAAAATAATGAAAGGTTATAAATTTTAGTCCGAGGAGTGTCAGTTGAACCAGAAAAGTTTACCACCATTGATACAAGAAACAACCAGAATAGAGTAACATGTAAGTACACGGATGTTTTTTAAACAGTTAAGAATTAATTTTCTCCCCCTCAACACTTGATCGGAAAAATACTAAATTTTGAAAGATTATAGTGTTGACGGAAGAAATGTACTTGCAATGTTGAAAGAAAATAGATAGAAGAATATTTTTGTTGTTTTATCAGATTTTATATTTTTGTATTTTGTTTTTGAAAAATATTTACAAAAGAGATTTTGGTGTTTGACAGGTTTTTAAGACTGTTTTAGGAGGTCATCCAATTCCTTTTGAGTCAAACACCTCATACCAATCCGGTGGACCAACTCATTAAACCTAGCGGAGGCAAGGCTTTGGTGAGAAGATCTGCCAATTGGTATTCTGTACCCACAAAATATAATTCAACAGCACTGCTCCACGTGATCCTTGATGAAATGATATCAAGATCGATGTGCTTTGATTTCGAAAGTGCTGAACTGAAGTTGCACGAGATCGCAATAGCACTCCGATTGTCGCAGTACATCGGGATTCGGTCAAATACGTAACCATAGTCTTTGAGTTGTGTTCTCATCCAAATGACTTGAGCACAACACGCCGACATGGCTACATATTCTGCCTCGGTTGAGGACAGCGATGTACAATCCTGCTTCTTCGATTGCCATGACACCAGCTTTTCACCAAGAAATTGTAAAGCTCCTGAAGTACTTTTCCGTGAGTCTAAGCATCCCGTGGTCGCGTCTCAAAAGCGATTAGTTCAAAACCGTAATCCTTTGGATACCGTTAATGGTTCCCTTTATGTATCGGAGGATTCTTTTAGCCTCAAAGAGGTGGGTTTCAGCTGGTCGCGACTGATAACGAGAGCAAAGATATACGGCAAAGACAATATCAGTCTGCTAGCTGTTAGATACATGAGAGACCCAATAATACTACGGTATTTTGTAGGGTCCACCAATTTCCCATGTAAATCAGCGTCTAGCTTCTTGGTATGAGCCATTGGTGTGGCATAGGTGTCACAGTTTGCATTCCAAATTTGTGTAACAATTCAAGGGCATATTTGGACTGACTCAAGAAAATACCACGGGTGATTGATGAACTTGTAGTCCTAGAAAGAACGTAAGTTCACCCATCATGGACATTTCAAAATGTTTCTTCATTAGTTTTGCAAAAGCGATTGAGTACTTTTTATGAGTTGACCCAAAATGATGTCATCCACATAAATTTGAACAATTAAAATATGTTCCCCGTGATATTGTATGAAAAGAGTTGGGTCGAACGAACCTTTGGTAAAGTTATTGGTAATGAGGAAAGATGATAGCTTATCATACCATGCCCGAGGGGCTTGTTTGAGACCGTAGAGAGCTTTGTTCGCTTTGTAGACATGATTAGGGAACTCGGATCAATGAATCCTTCGGCCGACTGACATAAACCGTTTCTTTCAGTTGTCCATTGAGAAAAGCAGTTTTGACATCCATCCGAAAGACCGTGATGTTCATGTGAGCGCAAATGCCAGAAATATCCGAACGTACCTCAAGACGAGCAACCAGAGCAAAAGATTCTTCAAAGTCAATACCCTCTTCCCGACGATAACCCTTAGCCACCGACGCGTGACTTGTTTCGATAACGCTTCCTTCAAAGATCCAATTTGTTTTTCCAAATCCATTTGAGACCAATGACGTAGACTTCTGTTGGTCTTTCAACCAGCCCCATACTTCAAGACGCTTAAATTGGTTGAGTTCTTTCTGCATGGATTCAATCCAGTTGTCCTTTGTCATTGCGTCTTTGATGTTTTTAGGTTCAGATTGGCAAAACAGTGAGTGCATAAATACAATGTTCACCGTCTGTGTGAAGACGTTGTCTCGTAACGACGGGTTGATTCGGGTTGCCAATAATATTTTCCAGAGGATGGTCTTTTGTCCATCTATGTGTGGAGGGTTGATGTTGGTATACATTGTGCGATTTTGAGGATTCAAATGGCTTGTTGAAGATTCTGCGACATCATGTGTAGCAGTCTCATTAGCAAACGGGTTAAAGAACGCATTTGGATCAAAATCTGCAGTGGGGTACTTCATTCGAACATCATCACCAGGTTCATCATTGTTGGAAACGGTTTGTTCAACTATTGTGTTGGAGTCAACTGGTGGTGCTTCTTCAACCGTAGTTGTTGTAGCAGTGTATCGTATAAGAGTATTATCGTTGAGCAAAACAAATGCGGATACACCGAGCACGCTCATCAATATCGTCCACCGAACAGGAGCAAATAACCTTTCCATTTGTTGACGAGTAAGTCGGGGCTTTGTTCACTGATGATGGGGTTTGGGGAAGTTTAAGCTGTTGTGTCCGGTTCCAAGTCGTTATACTCGTAAGCCATTTCCGTAAGTTCATCAAAATGAGCATGAATCGTTTCCATAACCTCCTTTGTTCGACGATTCCATTCGAAACCTTTAGAATTATCACAATATCCTATAAAGACTCCAATGTCACCTTTGGCTTTGAGCTTTCCAAAGTCATCACGATCATTATTCGGATAGCAAAGAGATCCAAATACATGAAAGTGTTTGATATTCGGTTTTCTGTTGTGGACAAGCTCAAAAGGTGTTTTGTTGTGGCGTTTTGTAATCATAGAACGGTTTTGAGTATAGCATGCAGAGATACGCCTTCCCATAAGTAATCTAGTAGTTTAGCATTGATTAACATTGTTCTTGCAGCTTCCACTAACGTTCGGTTTCATCTTTCAACAACTCCGCTTTGTTCCGTGTATGCGTGCAATAGATGTCCGATGTCAATTCCCACTTTCTCATAAAATTCATGAAGAGTTTGGTTAACAAATTCAGTGCCTCTGTCTGTTCGGATTTGTCGAACGGTGTTTCGTAGCTGAACTTGTATTTTCGTGAGAAAGGTGATGATCATCTGTGGAGCTTGATCTTTGCTTCAAAGAAAGTAGACCCAAGTCCAACATGAATAGTCATCAACAATTACTAAGATGTAGCGTTTGCCATTGATCGTTTGCACGCCAAGATCGGGCCACACAAATCCATGTGAAGAAGATGAAGCACATGCCGAGAGCTGTGTTCCACCTTTGAAGGAAAATGAGCACGAGTGCTTTTGCCTTGTTCACAAGCTGAGCAAAGGTGATCTTTAGAATACAAATCGTGGAGTCCTTCAACTAGTATGTGTCGAGCAAGGTTGGTGATGGTTTGAAAGTTTAGATGTGAGAGACGACGGTGCCATAGCCGGGATTTTGTTGATGTTGCCTTTGAAAGTAAGCAAATGGGAGAAGAAGCAACCATGTCTTGCATAGAGATAGTGTAAAGACTGGAATTACGCGAGCCGACATAAGGTCATTTCCTTGTAGATCACTTAATGAAACAAGTTTTCTCCCTAAAAGCAACCTCCAAATCTCCATCACAAAATCGACTCTACAAAACAGATTGTGACAAAGGCCTTCCACATAATAAACCCTGCTAATTTCGATGTTCCCATTGATATAGTCTCCAGTAGCCCATGATAGCTGCGAAGTGATCATTCCCTAACCTGACAGTGCCAATGAACTTTGCAATAAAGTTTGATAACAGCTTAAGGTTGCCTGTCATGTGTCGGGAACATCCGCTATCAACAATCCAGAGAATGATCAGATCACCTGCATTACACACGATCTACAGATGGAATAGAAGTAGATGTGGAACCCGAAATGTTAGAGGGTTCGAGCAGCTTATAGTAGACATACAAACAACAATAGCTTTAGGTATCCATTTAAATCCTAGTGTGTTATATATCCATTTCTGCCATCTCCAACTAGTTTTTGCTTTAGTCTTAGTGAATGCACTAGGTGGTACTACATTCCTAGGAGGTGAAACCGAGCTACAGGACAAAGAATGCGTTTCTTAGAATCGAAAGAGGGCGGTCTACCAAGCACAAACTTAGAAAGATTAGTGGGCCTAGAGGTATTCCGATTCTTAGGATTCCTTAAACGAGAGATGATAGCTTTAGCAACACATTTATCATGACAATCGGAATTCATACTTTTACGACAAATAACACAAGGTGCATCGATCAATATCAAAAGTACTTAAGGTTTAGCATTCGTTACATCACTATTTCTATTACATGTTGCCGACGCAATATCTATATTAGAGGCAACGTGAGTCTTATTCATAGTCCTAGGGTGTTCTTCTACTTTAGCATTCTTTATTGATCTTTTCTTAGGTCGCAACTTCCTATTCTTCGATGTAGTGCTCCTAGGCTATGAAGTGCGGACGTTTGGAAAAGACGCAACTATTCCCGCTTTCAAGTAGAAGGAGGCACGTTAGAAACTTGTGATTTGGCAGCAGTGATTCTAGGTTCATGATTACTAAGTGTTACCGGGACTATTCTCTTAATCACGGTAGGCGGAAGTTGTTCATACTTTCCTAACATTTCTCTTAACTTGAAGATAGTGTGAATCGATCTTGATTTTCAATCCGAATATTTCCAAAGAAAATGCATAACTTCTTTAATGTGTGCAAGATAATGATCAAGTTCATTTGATGCTTCATCACGAGTCTTTTTGAGTAAATCAAATATGACACCATATTCCTTTTAACTTTTACAAGTTCTTGTTCATATTTTGAGATTTGACACTTAAAAGACACGCTTTGATCATCCAGTTGCTCAATTTTTGGATCAGAAGATTTGTCACGCAATTGGGCGATTTTGTGTTGAAAAGCAAGTTGTTGATCGTGAATATCTTTTTGACACCAATTAAGACGACGTATTGCATTTGAAAGTTCGCTTGACAATCGTTTGTTTTCAACTTTTAAGGACTCGACCAAGCACATTATCGTGTTCTCAACATTTACCACAGTAATCAACAAGATCGCAGAGATATAATCAAATGCATATGACAAAGAATTCAATAGCACAACATTATGGACATCAGAACGGATGACATCTTCCAAGAGTCGATCAACATCTTTTCTCAACATTTTCTTTTACGTTTAGTATTAGAAATAGATGTTTCGCTTTCTAAAACGACCTTCATTATCCAAGTTCCTTATGAAAGTCCCTTTCCCAAGACAATGCACAACTTTTCAAATTTTTAACATTTGGTAAAAGATTTTTCTCAAAAATGTCTCTTTGTTCTCGCCGAGGCGCATTGAAAATGTTGAACTTTGATTTTCGAATGATATTCTATCTCATGTTGTAAAGTTTTGAGGTCAGCCATGAAAATGTCAAAATATCAAAGAATTTTGCGATTTTCGTGTTTTGAGTTTACTTCACATATGGAAGGTAAAGGACCATAAGTTTGTGCATAATCTGGTTTGGGACTAACATTAGAAGACTCGACGTTTTATGATAATCCTTGGTGTGTTAGAAGAATCCGCTGGTGTGACGAAAGTGACCGCTTTTGAATAGTTAAAAGGTTTGTTGTAAACAACTTTTTCTAATTTTGATCGACTCTCGCCTTCTGCATCTAATTCCTCTTGACGATGATATTCAACAACACTCATAAAGTAATTATCAATTTTATATTCTCGCACTAGAAACTTCGTGATTTGGTTTGAATGCTTTGGTTGAAAGCTTAGGTTTGTAATCAACGAGATTCGGTCCATATCCATTTGGATTGGGTTTTAAAGTAAACTTTTCAATAGTTGTGACCGACTCGCCATGTTTGTAAACAACAGTTTTAAACTCTTTAAGTTTGTTTTGCAAGCCGATGATTTCTTCAAGATGATCATCTATTCGCTTCGTTGAATGCTTTTTGTATGCAGAGAACTGTTTTTGACAAGTTAACAACTCACCCTTAGCTTTTTGATTTTCCAAGGTGAGAGCGTTAATTTGCTTTTTATGTTCATGTTTCAGCTTGTTCTATTTCGCATAACAAAGCATTCTTCAAGCGGCTAGATCACGATCCGTCTTTCTAAATATTTTTCGCTTTGATGAGATTTGGCAAAGTCGCTTCAAAACCGCTTTCACGTTTTTCTTGAGTTTTGAAAAAGTTGAGTTGCTTTTGTAAACATTCAAAATCCTTGGTTAACAAAGGCATTTTTGCTTTTCAAGTCCTGATTAATGGCATGACATTTTTCCACTATGGTTTGTTGGTCTTGTATTAAACGAGCAAAACTAGATGAGGCAAAAGTTCGGCGTGTTCAACGTGAGTCACAACATGATCATTACTGAGATCCTCAAGTATAACCACGGAGTCAATTTGATTATCAAGGGAAACCGCTTGGTCATCTTGATCGTCAAATATAACTACGGGGTCTAGTTGAAAATCGCCGGAATGAGATGTGGACGACTCATTTTGAACATTCTGAGCCTTGCCGGATTCGGATGTTGGCGAGATATGAGATCGAGATAAATATGGTTTGTTCGGTACCGAGACAAGCCATCGGTCATACACTCGGCCTGTGTCACTCATGTGTAACTCATGCATATTAGCCATCAACATAACAAATGCATTGGCCCGCAAGTCCTCCATATCATCATCCGAAGTCCAGATTTGCCATAAAGCTCGTTTTTGTCGTGAGAGTTCCACCGCCTTCATCCTTAAGAGCCAAAAGAAGAGCCTCTTTTGATAAGCACGCCCCGAGTCCTAGGCTTTAGGCATGCATTAGCCAGGTGTCCCTTCTCATTGCAGTTGTAGCATCAAGACCATTCAACCCATTCTGAGCATTTCCCTGCTCCACCACTTGAGCTCTATTGTTATTCCTACCCACAACATTAAACCCTTGACCACCGCCCATCCGACGACCATAACCACGATTCTAAACTTCAACTCGTCCATTGTTCACAACATCTTGATTCCTTGTATTAGATGAGGAACGAATACGGTTGTTGGATTTGTTGGTATAATGGCTAAAGGCATTAGCAATCATAGCAAATCCTTGTTGCAATGCTTCGAACGGATCGATGTCCTCATTAGCTTCACTGACAAGTGCTTGAGCATTGTTGTTGTTGTATGGAACCAATTGAGTTTGTTGAGATTGAGGCTGTGAAGGATCATATGGTGTGATTGTAGCATTGGTTGAGTTGCCGTTGAGGAGAATAACTAGTTTGAGCATATAAGGCAAGTTGTTGATTTTCCGGATGTGTCGGTGGAGCAATTTGAGCACGGAGAATCCTTTCCTATCAACTTCCTTTTCATGAGGCTTCAAGTAATCGTACAACAATCCATATGTAGAATGATGCAAATTTTTCGCTTGACGGAGAAAAATGACATACTTCTCCCATTCAGGACCAAGACTACTCAGAACTTAGTATTCACTGCGATTCTTGGCATGATGATGTTGTGTTTATCCAAATCATTGATGATGTCCGAAAAACGATGATGATAAGACTCTAGTGTCTCTCCGTGTTCAATCATGAAGTGTTCATAAGCCAAGTAAATTTTGGATTCCATATCCTCCCGATTGAGTACGATCCTTCCATAAGAAGATGAATATGATCCCACATTTCCTTTGCGTCCTTTTGAGCATCAACTCTTCGAAGAATTGGGTTAGGTAATCCTAAGAGGATATATTGCATTGCAAGTTCATCAGCTTCATAGTGTAGAAGTTCTCTGAGGATTCAGTCCGGCAACAGTAGCAATGTTCGATTGTTCATCTCTTGGTGGATTAGCATTTGGATCTCCGGGTACGATAACAAGAGGCATCTCAAATGGAACTTCCAAGATAACCTTCTTTAAGAACTTTCCATGTGGCTTCTTCAGATCACAAAATCTAAAGAACCTTATCACCCATTGATCGTAGTTTCCGGGAGTGAGCATTGGAGGTCTATCTAGTGATCCAGCCTCATGAATTGATTGTTGGCGACTTAAAGCTTCACACATCTTTGCAAACCAAGTGGGTTCCTTCATAGTGTTCCTTGATGGATGTTGATTGAATTCATTTGTGTAGGGTTGAACTTGAAGACTTGGTGGTGGTTGAACCATTTGAGGTTGTGGAATTGCGCCAAGTTGTGGAGTATGTTGTTGATTAAATTGTTGTTGATAAATTGCTTGTTGTTGATTCCATTGTTGATGTTGTGGAGTTAGTTGTTGTTGACGCTGAGAATAAGTGTAAGGGAAATAGTTAGAGTATGGTGGTTGTGACATGTTGAAAACTTGTGTTGGTAAAATGGATCTTTGTAGTCGAATGAACCTTTGTTGATGAAGTGTCCTTAGGCGTAGAAATCACAAGAAACCAAGTAGAACTTATGCGTAAAAACACCAAAGTTACGCTTAACAATCACTAGTTACGCGTAGATTTAGCTTACGCCGTAAGTAGGAAAAGATGCTAAAGTTATGCGTAGACACAAAGTTAGGCGTAGGATTACCTTATGCGTAAGACTAGGCTTAGGCGTAAGATGAATCTTATGCGTAGGATTTCTACGCGTAAGCTTTATGCTTATGCGTAAGTTTAGGGTTTTATCCCAAATGATCTTTTACACTATCACAAAGCAAAAGATATCCAAAGTCGACGTATTTTCAGGCTTATCCAAGCAAGAGAACACGGAGTAAACCACGAAACTGAAGATCAAACCACGGATAAAGTTACGCGTAAGATTAGGGTTTTCTTACGCGTAGACTTACTCGTAAAAATTATTTTGCCCAAAGATGTTTCTAAACTAGATTTTTGTTATGGAATAGCTTCAATATCACCAAAATAACACAAAAGTGTGAAACTTGATGAACCAAAACAGCTAAACAGGTTACGCGTAGAACGATACCCACGAACAAAAACAAGCTTAAAAACTTAGATCCACACGTAAAGATTGAAACTTTTTGCCAAAAACAAGTATTTTAACACCTTAAAACGTTGAAAGTACAAGAATCTTGGATTAAAAAGTGTAAAAAACGAGTTTTTAAGCGATCCAAAGTGTTAACCACTTTTACGCGTAAGACCGAAAACAAAATACTTCAAAATCGAAAGTGTTAACCCAACTATTTAGCGATTGATACCACTGTCAGGTCACTAGATTAACAACACAAGCTTAATAGAAAGATAGAGAGGCGATTGAACAATTATCCAAACACACACACACGTATGAGTAGCACGGTTTAGGCGTAGATCTATGTGAAAGAAATAACTTGAACAACCAACCTTCAAATGAAGGTTTACAAGAGTATTTATAGGAGGGAAGCTAGGGCAACACTCCTAGTCCCTTCCTTTCTCCTATGGGCTTGGGCCTAAGCTCATGGGCCTTCTACATAAGCTTAAGGCTAATAACAAACATAAAGGCCATAATTAAACTAACTATTACATATGAGTAACTAACACTTGGATAAAGGTTTAGGAGTGATTCCAACAGAATCTGATTCCCAATCTTCGATGATGGGAGCATCAGATGACTTATTAGAACCTATCTTAGGTGAAACATTGCTAGTTTCACCTATAGGTTTATTGAAACTAAATTCACTGCTAAATGACAGTTCTTTAGAAGGTGGTGCATGTTTCATAAGAGATGGTGGGGGCATATTATTGTAACCAAGACCAGTAGCATCCTGGAAATTTTTTTGACCTATTGGCTTATTTACTAGATCAGAAGCATACTGTGTTTTAACAACCCTAACAACATGTTTTTCTTTTTCTTTTAGGGCTTCTACCTTTACACTTTCTGCCTTTTCTAGTTTCTCTTTAAGCATCTTAATCTCTCTATCCTTAAGATCAATTTCACCACCAAGTATATTAATTTTATCAACATACTCAAACTCACATTTAATTCAGTAATTTAGCTTTTCTTCAACACTTTCTAGACCAACTCTATAACCTAAGTTATCTAGAGACATTCTTTCTACTTCTTTCCTTAAACTCTCAGTGATAGCTTTTTGAGATTCTAATTTATCTTGACATGATTTAAAAGAACAAGTAGAAGTTTTAGAATCATTAGATACCTCGAATCTGAACCGAGAAGATGAAGCATAGGCCATAAGAGCGAAGTTATGCTCTTTTGAAGTTTCACTAGCAAGAAAAGCTGCATTTGGTCCTTCTTCAATTTCATCACTCCAGTCATAATCACCTATACCATCTTGAGCCACCAATGCTGAAGAAGGAGCAGGCTCTTCAGCAGTCTTCTTGATGCTTTCTATCCTCTTGGGTACTCTACATTCCCTAGCAAAGTGCCCCTTCTTTTTTCAATTAAAGCACTCTATCTTGCTTTTATCAAATCCATCTCTCCTTTGACCATTATACATGACCTGTCTTCCAGTTCTCCTCAGAAACTTCCTTGCTTGAAGAGTCAACATTGCCATTTGCCATTGAAGATTAATCTCTTCAAGATCATCAGGATCAATTTTATCTAGATCTTGATTCAAAACAGTAACACTGGTAGTTAAATCAGCCAGAAAAGCACAAATTGCACCATCACTGATATTATCACTAAGGGTATTGTTTGCAATAACCGTGGTTATTCCATAGGCAGCAGTGGATACATCTTGTGAACTCTTGTGATTGGTGGAAACAAAAGCAATGTTTTGGCTAGTTGAAGATGTACCAGCAATGTTGTTCTCGGACTCATATACCTTCAAGTTGTTGTAGAGATTGTCCAGAGTCATCTTTTCAAAGTCATCCTTGTTCCTCCACACAACAATATGCATAGCCCAGTCAGGTGATAAACTTCTGATGAACTTTAGATTAATATCTTCTTGAGCAACTTTGTAGTCTACTGACTTCAGTTGGCTTATGAGCTTTGAAGTCTCATATAGGTGCCATTAAGTTTTTCTCCACTCAGAGAAGTGAAGTTTTCCAGCTGATGCTTGAGCATATTTTCCTTGATTTCTTGGTAGCTTCATTACCAGCAAACCTTGTTTCTATAGCATCCATAAGCTCCTTAGCAGACTCATATTGTTCAAAATCCAAAGCATATTCATTAGGTATTCCCATAGAGAGAATACTATGAGATTTAATCTCCATCTTTCTCTTAGCCTTGTCGATCTCACTAACAATGGCTATATCTTTGCCATCATCACCCTTCTTAGGAAGAGTATCACCTTTTTCCACAATATCCCAGAGAGCATAGTCAATCATGCGAATGTATTGCCTAATTCGCATTCTCCAGATTTGGTACTCTCCATGCTTGAGCGTGGGCACCTTGGAAGCAGTAACCATGTGTGTTTCGTCAGACATCTTAACTTACTTAAACAGAACGTAATAAAGCTTCTTCTTGGTTTCAGTTTCTAGATCACAAGCTCTGATACCACTTGTTGATCCCAGTTGAGCAAACGATCTAATATAGAAACTGACTTAAACAAAGACTTATTAAGTATCACGCGGAATTTAATACTTAATCTTAAGAAGAAGAACAATAAACATTCAACACCTCAATATTATTATTAATACGAATACTCTAACCAGTATTAGGGTTTTACAACCTTGAAGTGTATCGACCTTAGATATAAAACATGCGTATATCTAATCTAACCTAGGACCTCCTTTTATAGGCTAAGGAGTCCTTTACATAATACAATACGTAACCTATAAGATAAATATCTTTTCCATATTTATCTAATACAGAATACTAAACCAACTATACAAGACTAGCAGTGGTTACATTACATTATCCATGGTTATACAATACTACTAGCCGCGGTTTGTCTTCAGTAGTGGTTTCATTCCTCTGTCCGTGGTTTCATCAACACTGTCCGTGGTTCCTACACTTAGAATAATTCTTGATCCAAGGAACCAAAAACCCAACAACATGTTAGCCATATTTCAAGAACTGAAAATTGATATTGATGACATGCTAAGCGCTGGATTGGAAAAATACCCCCAAGATGAATCATTGTTGGAAGTCCGGGACTGGATGAACAGGTTAGTAAACAGGATGATGTTTGAGAGCTCACAGAGTGAAGATGAAAGCTCAATGCAGATGGTTGTGCATGAAGCTGATGATAAAGAAGGCTCCGAGGAGAAAGAAGCATGTGAAGAAACAGATGAACCTCATCAGGACATGCCGACACAGAAAACGTTAACTCAAATGTTCTTGGATCCAAGCTTTATGGAAGAAATTGAAAACATTGAACGTCAAAAATAGGTAACACAATCAAAAACCATTTTGTACCTAACTGATGAACTTATAAACAATTTGAATTATGGGAACACTTGATGCAAAATAACTGATGAACTATTACCTGAAAACAGATGCAAAGGCCAGAATTCCCAATATTCAACACGGAGCAGTATACGTGTCAGGATATCGTTTTGTATCAAGAGAAAAAAGAACCTGAGCAGATCTTGGAAGAATTGCTCAAAAACACACCTTTCTTGCAGACATCGTCAGAACTGTTGAGTGAGAAGATTGACGATGATGTTTGGAAAAAAGTTCAAGAAGATGCTCCAAAAACCTCACCAGCAAAGTGGAAAAACCTCTCCCCAGAAGATGAATAACAGATCAACATGATGCCAAAGATGATAACACCCATATCATTTGTACCCGCATCACACGAAAAAAAATTAAGAATGAATGAAAAAGAAGATGAAGCTTTTACCACACCACTGAATTCTTTCAACACAATCGCTAAAAAGCTTAAAATGCCTGAAACGGAGAAGAAAATTAAAGGAAGTGAAGATGGCTTGGAAAATATAAAAGAAAAGAGAAAAATCAAGCCTACTGAATCCCTAAAATCTACGTATTTACAAAGAGTAGCTGTAATGAAGAACAAAGTACATGAGTTGGAAAAAAAGGTAGCTGATACAATTTTCTCAGCAAGAGGAGATATCGAGTAAGTAACTTGTATTATGTTCATCAATATAAAATTATTATTTCTTAATCAGAAGTTTTTTTTTTCTAAAATATTATCTTTAAATGAAATTGCAGTGATGTGTTATTTCATTCATACTTTGTTGACGGTCAAAGAGTACACTTTGAGAGCTTCAAGGAAGGAAATGAAATCAGTTCAGGAGTGATTGATATGTGGGCGTATCTACTGAACATAGCAGAAGGGAAAAGGAGTCTAGGATCATTGAGGAAGCTATACGCCCATACATCAGTTATTGTAAGTTACAAAAACTTTATCAATTATGATTCAATACTTGAAATTAGTTAACTTATGCTTTGACTAATATTGATGAACAACAAACACAAGAAATGATGAATATGAGTATAAAATCGAATGCTTTGTATTCAAAGTTTGCGGAGAACATGAACCATATTTTCTTTTTGTCTACTACTTATCAATCTGTCAAAGACATTGACCTAGTGAGCATTTCATTTTACTAGTTTGTATAAGATAAAAAACTAATGAACAAATAGATAATTGGAAATTTGAACACTTTATGTTTAACAGATGTTTTTCCCGATGATGCTCGCTGATGAACACTACTATGTTGTCTGTTTCAACTTGAAAGAGCCTCAAATCCATATTCTTGACAATATGGATCACAGTGATTTAATCAAAGACAGATATGGGAAAAAACTGAGTTATTTGGTAAGAATTTTATGTATATTAAATATATGTTCATCAATGTAGTTAAAATTGAAGCTCATTGTTTTTAATTTGTTATTATAGAGAGTAATCTTTTTGAAGTTCTTGAAAAATAACGGGTATCCACATGTTCAAATACTGAACAAATACAAAGTGTGTAATGTGAAAATGCAATGGCAAACCAAAGACAATTACATTGATTGTGGAATTTTCGCTATGAGGCACATGGAAACATATTTAGGAAACAAGTTCTTTGATGCTAGATTTGTAAAATAAGGAAAAAAAAAGACAAACATATAGAAGACTTGAGAAAGAAGTACTTGACAAAGATTCTGTTGTCCGAGTCCAATGACAACAGAAAAACAGTAGAGACCGAGGTTCATGAATATCAAAGTTTAAGTTTGAAGGAAAAGAGAATGCTCCAACAGATGTCTGAAAAGGCTATTGCAGATCGTGCATCTGATTATTTTGATATAGAAGCTAGTGCTCTACTTCGAAAGTGAACCCACTGTTCACTAGTCAAGTAAAAAACAATATGGTCTAATTGATGAATGTTTGGAATATTTGCTTGCTTATGGTTAAATACTTTTGGTTGGTTGGAACGGGCAAGTTATGGTTAAATAGTTATGGTTATTTGATGAACAATATGATATAAATTGATGAATGTTTTTGTAAATAGTTTGGTTAAATAGTTATGCAAATTTCCCTTTTGTTTACTAATATTTGGTTTATTATTAAATCTGATAGAATCTTACTGTTCTGCATAAAGACACTATCTTTCTGCATAAATAATTTGTGGTTCTGCATATTTTTGGGGTTCTGCAAATTTTTTTGTGGTTCTGCATATTCAATGTTCTGCATATACACTATGCAAATGAAATGACCAAACTGCAAATTGATTCCTACATATACTGTTTTGGTCTATCTTGTATTTTGCAACTTGATTACACAAACCAATAACTAACCAAACAATTTGATTCCTCCACTATATAAGGCTATAATCTCAATGGCATTTTCATCACACATCTATAACAAAAAACAAATAACTGACCAAAATGAGTTCCAAAGATATCATATGCATTTCCAGTGACTCTTCCGATACAAACTGTGAGGAGGTTAGCCCACTCAATCTAATTGAGCCACTCGCTGAAATTGAGCCATCAAAGTTTGGCTCAAGCTCCAAAATAGAAGAATCTAGCAGTAACCTAACCTGAAAAGAACTTGCAAGGAAGACTTTTGATGAAAGGAAGAAAGTTCTTGGCCTCCCAAACAAGCACTTTTGTGAAGAAAATGGTATCAACCCTTTTGTGGTTAAAGATGACAAAGCTGGAAAAGGGAAGGGAAAAAAGAGATCTGTTTAGGGAAGGGAAGCGAAGCGAAGGGAAGGGAAGCTTTTGGTTACATCTGATGTATGTATGCAGGTGGTTTAAGTATCACTTAAGCCAAATTTAATAAAACTATTGTAACGCAATCTATCAATGAATTGTTTTATGCTTATGATTTCAGTAAAATAACTGATGAACAATAACAACTGATGAACCTATGATACTGAACAACAACTGATGAACATAAGATAACACATGACAAAATAACTGATTAACAAAAAAAATAGATTTGATCATAGTAGACATATAATAAAATAACTGATAAAAAAAGATACTGAAGAACAAGTTATGAACCTATGATACCTGATGAACCTATGATAACTGATGAACATATGATAACACATGACAAATAATTGATGAACAATAAAAAAAACATTCTTATCAGACAAAATTCACATTTATTTATCTAACAGAAAAAATCAAAGTTTCTTTGATCGTTATAAAAAAAGTGAAATAGTAACTAAGAAACTACACAAGCATTCTTCTCAGACAACTTCAACTTCTTAGCGGCCAACCTCGCCTTCTACTTCCTTTCCTTTATAGCAGCCTTATCACTAGCGTTCTTATCATCAATTTGAGCTCTGATAGCATTGCACTTCGCCTGATCATGATCCTTCATGCTACATTTGCAGAATCTACAGTTCTTCCTACGCTTCCCACTCGGATTAACTGAACGCTCAACACTGCCCTTAATCCTTTTTCGCGAACCCTTAGTACTTACTTGTTTTGGACAATAACAGTTGAATGATAAAAAAGAAGCTGAACAACAACTGATGAACAAAAAAACTTGATGAACCAAAAAAAATTAATGTCCATCAATTAAAAAACCAGATAAACTAACTGATGAACCTATGATAAAACAGGACAATAGCTGATGAACCTATCAGAACACATGACTATAACTGATGAACCTATGATAACTCCTAACCTGAGATAACTCATAACCTGTGGTAACATAATCTGTGATAACAGAACCTGTGGTAACACAAATAAACATAAACAAACTAACTGATGAATCTATCGTAACATTATAGCTAAAAAAAGACAATATAATTTAATATGTTCATCAACTAACAAGAATATAACTAAAGAGCATAAATTGATTAACATCTGATAAAAATAAGCAGATAAATAAAAATGCAGTAACTTATAAACCTAAGATAATATATGTTCATCAATTAAAAAGTATATAAAAAACAGCATAACCTGACTAACATCTCACAAAAATCAGTACTAACCTTCTTTGGAAGATTTACAATGGTATCTTCTGGTTGCGACACACCAAGAATAGAAGCAAGCCTATCTCGTTTATTAGTCTTTTTACATCAGCATCTGCCTTCGCCATTAACTGAACCTGATGATCTCTAAACTTTTGCAGTAGCTCGAGATTATATGCATAACGATTCACACAACACTCAACTGATCTAAATATCTCACGCATGATCATAGCAGGATTGTCACCAGTGGCTTGAATGACTGATGGAGGTGGTAATGAATCCTTTGTCCAACGCCTAAGCACATATTTCTTTGGAAACTTTTTAACCTTTGACAACCGAAGCACATAAAAGATATGACGACATAACAGTCCATATGACTCAAAACGTTTGCACAAACACTCATAAAAATATTCAGCTGGTTTACACAACACCTGAAAAAAAGGAAAGAAGCACATACAGTGGTTAATTACAAAAAACGGATGACCAAAAAATAATTATACAAAAAGATATGATGATTAGAAAGAAATTTTATAAGGATAACAAACCTATAAACAAAAACTGATGAACAAAAACTAATGCACAAAAACTGATGAACAGATTAAAAACACATGTTACCTCGTAAAAAACTTCATTTACAACGCCTTCCACTTGACGATGTCGCCTACTAATCTGCTCATCTTCACCAGTATCTTGAATAACGTATTTTTTTTCCAGAATCAACACCCAAAACACTTACCGACATACATAAAATCACATAAGCATAATCTCAGTTTGAACATCAAAGAAAATCGACCGAGTGTATAACTCTGAGGCTTCCATTTCTAACTCAAGTTCGGTGTGCATATCTGGAACAGTATACCGACTGTCATGATCATTTTTACGTTGAGCAAACCTTTGACAACCCACCACACTATCAAAATGGTTATAGAACTCCCATAAAGTCAAATCAATACTTTTCAAGCGACCGTAAGCATTGTTTTCACTCTCTGACCTAGAAGAAGTACACATCAAACCGGCCATCAACTCATCCCTATAATAGGCTGGAATCCACTTATGCCTCAAATTATACATATTTGAAAGCCATTTGTGACTCTTAAAATAGAAATCAACTAACAAACGCTCCCACAACTCCTCAAACTCTTCAGGCTCTATTCTATCAGTCCAAACAATATCCAATATTCTTCTTTTAAAAGTATGATCTTTAGCTAACACGGGACCAACCTACAAAATCAAGATCAATTTTAATGATGAACAGAACTCATTGATGAACATTATTTTATAAAACTAAATGATAAATAAAAAAGTTGATGAACAAAAGCTAAATGATGAACAGAAGTAACTAATACGCAAAATCAGAGAAACATACCTTTGATGTCAACTTCTGCATGATATGCCACATGCATAATCTATGACGACATAAAGGGAATACGGTATCTATTGCAACTTTCATGGATCCGTCTTGATCAGTCACAATAAACTTTGGTGCTCGAACAAACGCTCTTTTAAAACATTGAAGCGGCCAAATGTAAGATTCTTTCGTTTTTGATGACAACAAGGCATCTCTAAATGTAACACATTGATTGTGATTGTCGATCCCAGTGAATGGTACAAAAACCATTTTGTACCTATCAAAAATAAATGATAAACATTATTATATAACCGATGAACCATTATAGTATAACTGATGAACAATTTACATTATTATATAACAGATGAACCATTTACATTCAGTACATCATTTCAAATCACATCAGCTTATAACAACCAAATACATAAACTTTAAAAATATTGTTTGAATGTTTCTAGCTTGAAGTGTTTCCCCAGAAATGGACGATGGTGACTGTGAGCAGGTTTTGAATCTCATTGATCATCTCAATCACACATAAACTGACAGAACAAGATGATGGGCAACGCAAATTAACTTTTATATCGATGAACATCATCTTGTTGTGACGAAGTTTATGTGCGTTTGAGATGATCAATGAGTTTCAAAACCTACTGACACTCACCTATCATCCATTCCGGGGAAACACTTCAAGCTAGAAACATGACCTGTTTACATTCATTTCATCAGTATTTAAAGATAAACAAAGAGATAAATAGATAAGATGGGTAGGGTAGATAAATAGATAAGATAGGTGGATTTTTTGATAAAGAGATAAGCTAGATGTTAGGAATTGAAGATAAGATAAGATTTTGTGGGGTAAGAAGTCACATGACCATTATTATATAATTGATGAACCATTTACATTCACTACATTATGAATAAACTTATTACTTAACAAAAAATGTTCATGAGTTGAAAAAAGAAAAACATATAATGAAAAAAATATAAAAAATAAACTTACTTATTCGTTCTGAATGTAGCATCAAATGACATAACATCTTGCATATTTATCAGCCCAAAAAAGATTCGTCAGAGCGTTATTCTCACCAGTTTCATACTCAAATGAAAAATTAAGAAGAAAATCCTTCTTGCTCATCAGCATCTCAACTAACATCTGTGCATCATTCTTACCAATGAAATCAAGCACATCTCTCCTATAATTTTTACAATCAACCGAACTAGCCCCAATAAACTGATAGTCCCCGTAAATCTGCCTAAGTAAATTGAAACCCTTCACTAGACCAAGATTTACTTGTGACGCTTGATATAGAAAAACTTGTTGAGTATACGTAACATCACGAGAAGAAACCAAAAAAACACTATCCTCCTCACTAACTAGGCTGTGATTATGACCCTCAACAAATTCATAACACCAATATCCTCTTCCTTCAATATACTTCACACGAAAAATAGCCTTACAATCAGTACGCTTAGACGGATGTTTCCTAGTATTAGGTTTTGCTCCTACTTTCAGGGCAGGATTTGTACCTTCTTTACTACAAACAAAATACTTCAAATCTAGATTTTTTTCCTTATTCTTCTTAGATATATATTGTTGACCTAAACGGACCTCAAAACCAGCTTTTTTACATAAGCTTTGTAATACTTATAAGCCTGCTCCAGAGAATGATACATCATACCATAAGCTGGCTTCTCACTAGCAGGAATATCAGGAACCCATAACTTCTGACCCGCCTCCTCAGAAACAATACCAACAGAATATGAAACAGGTTCATAATCATTATCTGTAAAAAAAATATAGAATAGGTTCATAATCATCTATTTTATTGATGAAGAATAACTTATGAACCAAAAACACATAACATAGTAAAAAAAACTGATGAACAAAAATACAGGACAATAACTGATGAACCAAAAACACATAACACAGGACAATAATTGATGAACCAAAACACATACAGGACAATAACTGATGAACCAAAAACTCATAATACAGGGTAATAACTGATGAACAAAAAACACATAAAACAGGAAAAAAAAACTGATGAACCAAAAACACATAATACAGGGCAATAACTGATGAACCGAAAACACATAATACAAGGGACAATACCTGATGAACCAAAAACACATACCACAGGAAAATAATTGATGAAGCAAAACACATACAGGATAAATAATTGATGAACCAAAAACACATAACACAGGACAAACATAATTGATGAACCAAAAACACATAATACAGGGACAATAACTGATGAACCAAAAACATAACACATAACAATAACTGATGAACCAAAAACACATAACATATTCCATATAACAATTTTATGCTGATAAACCGATTGAAAACTTAAAAACACTAATTCTCTTCTAATTCATCAACTAATATAAGCAATAAGTAATGAACCTAACTGACTGATGAATGTGATAAAAATAAGCACAAATAAAATTCATAAAAGATCACAAATATGATGAACATGTGATAAAAATAAGCAGATAAAAAAAAAGCACTAACTGACTGATGAATGTATAACAAAAAATGAAATTACCTTGATTAAACACATGAGTATCAGTTTGAGCCATTAGAAATCGATTTGACGATGAAAATCCCCAAATTTGAACGGTTAAAAATGCTAATTCTCTTCCAATTAACCGATTGAACGGTTAAAACCCTAATTCTCTTCCAATTAACCAATTGAACATATAAAACCCTAATTCTCTTCCAATTAAATGATTCAATGGTTAAAAAGCCTAATTTTTTTCCGAGTAACCGATCATACGATTATAAAACCCTAATTCTCTTCCAATTAAGCGATTGTACAGCAAATTCAAAGCCGATATGAACAATTAACGATTCAACTAAATGAATATTAATTGAGAGCCAAAAAACCCTAAATTTGCAAAATATGAACAAATGAAAGAATGAAAAAAATGTGAAATTGAATTAATGAATGAATTGAATGGTGATGTGCTATTTCATCCTGCTTTTAATATTTATAAAACTTAGATAACTTAGGATAGACACATACTAACGGGCAGAGTACCCGATCAGATGTAGTAAAGCCTTAGGTAAATCCGAGTATCGTCCCAAGAGAGTTGTGACCTTGAAAGAACTAAGAAAATTAGCGATGATATTGATAATATATTGGTATGCCAGAATATAATACAATGATATGCTATTATTCTATTCACACAGACACCAGAAATTTAGGAAAAAGAGATAGATAAACGAAGCTTAACAAAGAATACAAATATGAATTGATTCTCGATACTAAGATTCAATATAGTGGTTAATTGTCACCAGACTCTTTTGGTCGATTCGTCATGGCCTATGGTTCTTAGATTCCTCACCAAGATGAGCAGGTCACCCGGGATCATTCGGCAACCTAATAGCAGTCATTAAGCACCAAATCTACTAGATCTAGACGGTGGGAACCCGGCTGTTAGGAACTTAGATTCCCCCTAACCTCTTAAATACCTCCACTTGATAAGTGATCATTTGGTCAGTTCGCACACGAAGAGTGGTTGTTCTATGGCCAATTCCTTCAATACTTCGCTATCTATCAGACTGGGGTCAGTTGGTCATATCTCCCAGCCCTTTAGATACTATCAAGCTTATAATACTACCAAGGCTAGCGATCTATGAAAAGACTAGCAAATGTCTATAAAGAATTATAGAGAATGACAATAACATAAATGCAAACTTTAATTAATGATATGAATTCATAGTATAAGATCTAGAAAAATATAAAAAGAATCCAAACTTGAATACAAAGGAAATCGTAGACGAGGACTTCGTTATTCAGTGCTCCTAAACCATGCTTCTTCTTCTGTGTTTTGATCTCCCCAAACCCTAGAATGTTTGAGAAAGGAGAGATATCTAAAACTGATGAAACCATCAACTATTTATAAGCTTCAAACTAGTTACGGCGTAACTTTATTAGGTAGTTACGTCGTAACTTCTTTCAATCTTCTATACTTATCCATGGTTGCGGCGTAACCTTAGCTGGGGTTACGCCGTAGCTTCTGTAATCCAGTGTATTTCTTTATTAAGGCGTAGCCTAAGCGGAGGGCTACACCGTGGTGTTTGTTGATTTGGTGCTTATCAGTAGTTACGGCGTAACCTGAGATGAGGGTTACGCCATAGCCTTCGTAATTTTAAGTTGCGTCGTAACTTCATCACTTGGTTACGCCGTAGTTAAGAGACAATCGTATCAATAGGGCCTGAAAATGTCCAATTGCAGCTTCCTTACTTCGAATGCGTCCTGAAATGAAATAATAAGGAATAAGGATGTTTTCACTAATAATTTACTCAAAATATGATGATAAAGGGGGAAATTAACGCTTAGAAACTCAGGACTATTTGATGTTATCAAATATCCCCCCACTTAAACTCTATTTGCCCTCAAGTAAACCAATTTAGACTGCAAAAGATACATCCTTGAAGAATGCGCAGTTTTAATTTCCATGCTAGAATATTAATAAGAGCCGAACACCTCACGAAATGGGAATGAAAACACTCTCACTCATCCTATTCTAAGTGTTAATTTCGGGGTGATCACTCAGTTGCACGAACATAGTAAGTATTCTATCATAAGCTTGGCAATTACACACAACTCCACCACTAGAGCTAAGGTTAAGACAAATTTTTAGAAAGCAATGTTGTGTTGTGTTTCAAAGGTTTAGGGGTGGTGTCATTACTAACGTGTCACGGCGAAGTGGACAAAATCTATGATACAGGACCAAATCCATGGGCAAGACATCAAGGATTGCTCGTTGCATCACCTAGACACGCTTCACGACAAAAAGGGTAAGGATAGGCATGGGATATTTTAATGGGTGAACAGGAAAAAGAAAATAAATAGTTTTAGCTTAAAACCGAGTTTCCATCGTATCACTAATAATTCAAGGTTCATCTTTACATGGATAATATATGCCACCGGGATCCACCGTTCTTTATTCTTGAAATATTCTTCCAACCTTCGAATGTGATCGAGAAGATTATTCTCGATGCCAATTTCTTCATGTAGTGCTTATAATTTTTCGCACAGATAAATAATAATATATTTTTTTTCAAATGCAACGATATGCTTCCCCCACTTGAACTGAGCATAAGGTGATAACTTGGGGGTCTTTGACGTTCTTTAGCGAGATGTAGATGATGAGGTGCGCCTTTTAGGAACTTTATTTTGAACCTCAAACTAGGGTGAACAATGGCTTCAAGGTAAAAAGGTAAAACTACACGGTAGGCTAAGGTGTAAAGGTGTAACGAAAATAAGGGTTAGAAAATGAAAGGATAGGCTCAAAAAGAGTGTAACTAGGGGTATCTTGCACTAAAGGAGAGTGCAACAAAAAGGGTTAACACGGAGGTCGAAAAGCCAATGCGACTAGATGATAAACGCACACAAGTGAACACATATGGGCTATTTGGGTTTAATCCTAAAACATTTACTTTTTCAAATCGCCTTTTCCAAATGCACCAAGCTAACTTGATACACTACTCGTATATGGTCTCGAAGTGATGTAAAAGCCAAGTTCTAAAGTTTTCAATACTATCGGCACACTCAAATTATGGTAGATTTGGGTAAAATGAGGGAAACGAAAAGGCTAAATCTCACCAATGGCAATAAGGGTTATAGTGTGCTCGGCTTTATGTGATTCTAGATTGGTTAAAAAAAATTGTGACTTTTTTTTCAAATAAGCTTAAAATTTTGAAACCAACTAGAAAATTAGGGCAAGTAAGCTAAGTAATAATACACTTCATTTCTATTCCTATCCCCCCACTTGAAGTGTACAAAGTCCCATTTGTACGAAGAAAAAGGAAAAATAAAATAGAAATGAAAAATAATCAAGAAAGAAATAAACTCCCCTCTCGAATGGTTGCCCAAGATGTCTCACTAAAGGTTGAAGGTGGGTCATGGGGTGGCTAATGCGTATCGTTTCCGGGGACGGGCCTTAACTATTTGTGTTGCTTCAAAAATTTCCTACTGCAGCAGAGGTTACGGCGTAACTGATCCTAAGGTTACGCCGTAACTGCATCACAGAACCAAAACCTGCACAGCATATAAGGAAAATTTTGTACCCGACGGGTACAATTGATGATAGATCATACAAATATCCAAATTGTTAAGTTATTATAGACATAATTATCAAATTGTTTTAAAAATGTTTCTAATTGTTTCATCAAATAGGGAGATCAATCGTCCCTAGGAAGATCGTGATCCATTGAGTGGAATTGGGAGGGCTCATATGGAGTGCTCGTGGTGCTTCCAGGAGTGGCGTCGGGCTGCATGAATGCCACTCCTCCTTGGACTCCGATATCGGGGATGTTGGGCTGGTACACATACTCCGGACCTTCCCACCTAGGGTGGCTCAAATGCATGTGCTATAGCATTTGGCTAGTCCGATCCACACTCCAATGAAAGAAATCCTGTTGGAGCTGCTGCACCTGATCCAATGTACCTGAAAAACCCTCAAACTGGTTACTAAGAACATAAAGACCCACTTCGAGGCTTTCAATCTCCTCGTTGAAATGGGTTGACATTCCCTCGATCCTCTCATCAATGATCTGCAACCTCTCCCCTACATTCACATGGGTCCTTATTCGTCCCCTGGGCGCCTGCTCCCTGGCTTCCTCTTTAGCATCACCCCCAGCACCACTAGCTTCCCCAACTTCTCTCCTCGGGGCAATCCTAGCCAACTCAATCACTCCATATATATCCTGGGTGCAGATCCCGAACTCGACTAGCTTAGATAGCCCTATCAAACTAGTCTCCCTACCTCGGGTCACCCTAGCTAAAGTTGCATCGGTCATAAGATCAAAACTCCTAGCCAACCTCCCAATGAAGTGAGCCCCCTGTAAAAGACTCCTAGATGAAAACCCCTTAGCACCAACAGCCATAAACCTCGCCAAATAGAAGGGAACATCAATGTGGTTCCCCCCTTCCATGCCCTGCATTAGGTAAAGATCATCCATAGTCATCTTTTCTTTGGCGGAGTGTCTTGCTCGAATAGAGCAAGCGAGTAGGCGGTGCACCAGTCGACGAATGGGGCTTCTCACCATAACGTAGGATGGTGGGCTCTTTGAATCATAACCATCCATGACAGCGATCTGGTTGAAATAAGCAGCAAGGTCTTGAGTCTCATCCCTTCTTCTCCAACAATTGTGATAGAACCGCCTAAAAGCCTCAGTTTCCATATCCTCCTCAGTGTACAAACCCATCCTCGTAGTAAACTGCTTAAGAGTCAAACTTCTCCAAACGCCCCCAAGCTGGAAAAACATTGACTCCTCGTCATCATCCACAATATCAGTACGAAATTCCACACTAGCAAGGAATTCACGGACGTACTCCGGAATGACCGGCTCCGTGATCCTGAATAGCCTCAACCATGCACTACACGTGAACTCCCCAGCATTACATGTGAACTTAATTTTGCAAAACTTCCTTAATTTCCTACCAGCTTTCCCATTTGCCAAAGTACCAAATGCATCAAAATCAAGTGCTTTGGGTTTACTGATATTCTTTCCTCTTAATTTCTCATACTATTCCACGCACAACTGCCTAATACCAGCATCAGGATGTGCCAAGAACCTAGGCCAATTTATGGGATTGTTTGCACCTGAAAATAAGACAAATAATAGTAAGTGCAGACCTTACTGATCTCAAGCTACGGCGTAACCATAGCAAGAGTTACGCCGTAATTAGGTAAGTTCAAAGGTTACGGGCTTACGGCGTAGCTATATCAAACTGCTACGCCGTAATTACAGATTTAATGGTTACGGCGTAACTAAACCCCCAGTTACGTCGTAACTTCCCCAGAAACTCAGCACCTCAGATGTTTTAATTACGCAATAGATTACGCCGGAACCATCAATTTTTTCCAAGTAGTAAAAAGTTTTGATAAATTTTTAGCCTATTAGTGCTGAAGGACCGCGCCTGACCCACTAAGTTTGTGTTTGACCCAAAACCCTATTTAAATAAAGCTAAAACACCCAAATCGAACCAAAGTGATAGGACACGAGTCAAAATAACATAGGGAAATCATCAAAATATCAATTAATTAACCCAATATCAATAATTAATCCAAATAGGCAAGATTCCTAAAATATTAAAATATAAACCCTAATTGAAATAATTGACATAAACAAATCAAAAAGAGTAGTGATAGATCTTACCAGCCTGATGAACCAAAAACACATAACACAGGAAAATAATTGATGAAGCAAAACACATACAGGATAAATAACTGATGAACCAAAAACACATAACACAGTACAAACATAACTGATGAACCAAAAACACACAATACAGGGACAATAACTGATGAACCAAAAACATAACACATAACAATAACTGATGAACCAAAAATACATAACATATTCCATATAACAATTTTATTCCGATAAACCGATTGAACACTTAAAAACACTAATTCTCTTCCAATTCATCAACTAATATAAGCAATAAGTGATGAACCTAACTGACTGATGAATGTGATAAAAATAAGCACAAATAAAATTCCTAAAAGATCACAAAATTGATGAACATGTGATAAAAATAAGCAGATAAAAAAAAGCACTAACTGACTGATGAATGTATAACAAAAAATGAAATTACCTTGATTAAACACATGAGTATCAGTTTGAGCCATTAGAAACCGATTTGACGATGAAAATCCCCAAATTTGAACGGTTAAAAACCCTAATTCCCTTCCAATTAACCGATTGAACGGTTAAAACCCTAATTCTCTTCCAATTAACCAATTAAACAGATAAAATCCTAATTCTCTTCCAATTAAACGATTCAATGGTTAAAAATCCTAAATTTTTTTTCGATTAACCGATCATACGATTATAAAACCCTAATTCTCTTCCAATTAAGCAATCGGATAGCTAATTCGAAGCCGATATGAACAATTAACGATTCAACTAAACGAATATTAATTGAGTGCCAAAAAACCCTAAAGTTGCAAAATATGAACAAATGAAAGAATGAAAAAAATGTGAAATTGAATTAATGAATGAATTGAATGGTGATGTGCTATTTCATCCTGCTTTTAATATTTATAAAACTTAGATAACTTAGGATAGACACATACTAACGGGCAGAGCACCCGATCAGATGTAGTAAAGCCTTAGGTAAATCCGAGTATCGTCTCAAGAGAGTTGTGACTTTGAAAGAACTAATAAAATTAGCGATGATATTGATAATATATTGGTATGCCAGAATATAATCCAATAATATGCTATTATTCTATTCACACAGACACCAGAAATTTAGGGAAAAGCGATAGATAAATGAAGCTTAACAAAGAATACAAATATGAATTGATTCTCGATACTAAGATTCAATATAGTGGTTAATTGTCACCAGACTCCTTTGGTCGATTCGTCATGGCCTATGGTTCTTAGATTCCTCACCAAGATGAGCAGGTCACCCGGGATCATTCAGAAACCTAATAGCAGTCATTAAGCACCAAATCTACTAGATCTAGACGGTGGGAACCCGGCCGTTAGGAACTTAGATTCTCCCTAACCTCTTAAATACCTCCACTTGATAAGTGATCATTTGGTCAGTTCGCACACGAAGAGTGGTTGTACTGTGGCCAATTTCTTCCATACTTCGCTATCTATCAGACTGGGGTCAGTTGGTCATATCTCCCAGCCCTTTAGATACTATCAAGCTTATAATACTAACAAGGCTAGCGATCTATGAAAAGACTAGCAAATGTCTATAAAGAATTATAGAGAATGACAATAACATAAATGCAAACTTTAATTAATGATATGAATTCATAGTATAAGATCTAGAAAAATATAAAAAGAATCCAAACTCGAATACAAAGGAAATCGTAGACGAGGACTTCGTTATTCAGTGCTCCTAAACCATGCTTCTTCTTTTGTGTTTTGATCTCCCCAAACCCTAGAAGGTTTGGGAAAGGAGAGATATCTAAAACTGATGAAACCATCGACTATTTATAGGCTTCAAACTAGTTACGGTGTAACTTTATTAGGTAGTTACGTCGTAACTTCTTTCAATATTCTGTACTTATCCATGGTTACGGCGTAACCTTAGCTGGGGTTATGCCGTAGCTTGTGTAATCCAGTGTATTTCTTTATTAAGGCGTAGCCTAAGCTGAGGGCTACGCCGTGGTCTTTGTTGATTTGGTGCTTATCAGTAGTTACGGCGTAACCTGAGATGAGGGTTACGCCGTAGCCTTCGTAATTTTAAGTTGCGTCGTAACTTCATCACTTGGTTATGCCGTAGTTAAGAGACAATCGTATCAATAGGGCCTGAAAACTTCCAATTGCTGCTTCCTTACTTCGAATGCGTCCTGAAATGAAATAATAAGGAATATGATGTTTTCACTAATAATTTACTCAAAATGTGATGATAAAGGGGAAAATCAACGCTTAGAAACTCAGAACTATTTGATGTTATCAAATGGATATCATTGTGTAAATTTCGTTTATATATGGCCCAAAAAATGATAGAAATCTAACAGAAAATAGAAAGAATATCAGATAAGAGAAACAAGATCAGAAAAGAGAAAGAAGAAAGAGGAAAAGAGGCGGGAGAGGGTAAAATTACATAGATGTCCTTGGGGGAAAAAAGGAGGGGGACACGTGACATCACCACAACACTTTTTATACTTTTTATTTTTAACCCCCTTTTTAAAAGATCCGGTACCCACTCAGAAAACTATCAAAGTTTCAAAATGGTTCTATTCGTGTGAAATTGTTTAAAATTTGTATGGTTAAAGTATCCATACATGAATTATCATGTTGTACACATGCAATTCAAAAAATAATGTTCTTTCCTGACCAACATCACCCAAGCCATTTCAAACCACTTTTGCTTGTCAAAACTCAAAATCATTAATCACATTTGCTTTTCAAAACTCAAAATAATCTCACTCTACATCTGATTCAACTCATTCAACACATATAATAAATCTTTTTAACTACAAAACATTTAACTTTTTCATCTGCACACCATTTGTTCGACATATTGCCTCAACCACATATCCTCACATTATCTTGCTTAAAGTCATCATTTTTCTTATAAAAATTCCTGTGGAGTCCTAAACCTTGGATCTAGAACACTTAGCTTGCAAACGTATTAGTTGCCTTGGATGGTTCCAAAACAACAATGAGAAACTTTGTTGTAGATGCACACAAGTATGCGGAATCTACTTGAATGCACTTAGAAGATTAATGCAAAAACAATGTAACACCAACAACTTCAATATTATTAATCAATAATACGAGTACTCTCCTAATACTAGGGTTTACAACCTTAAAGCTCTTCTTAAGACGGCTAGAATATGATATGTATGTTTAACCTAGCTAGGATATCCTTTTATACACTAAGGAGATCACTTACAGAGATAACTATGGACTAAGTATATCATATCTTCTATTGGAATAGAAGATATTCTGTTACAAACCATACACGACATTCCTTACTTATAACAGTACAAACTTAAAGCTATCAGTACTAACTTTCTCACTATCAGTACTAACTAGTTAATACTTATCATATAACATTATCAGTACTAACTCTACTGAAATAAGTATTAACTCCAAAAAGCGTATTTCCCAACAATCCTCCCCTAAACTTGTGATTGGGTTTCAGAATCACAAGTTTTCTTCAGTCTTTGAGGATTCTTCCAAACTTCACTTTTTGCTAGGTCTTCCTGCCTGGTCATAGATCTTCAACAGAAACTCCTTAGCCATTTCAACTGCATTGCCCATCTTTAGCCCTGCTGAAAGCATTTCCAGAAGTTTTCCTAAAGCAAGTGGGTAGGTTCTTTCAACCAGCATGTATATATTTGTCCCTTTGCGTGTAGTGACCAAGTGTAGTCCACACGAATCAATCAAGGTCAAGTTGGTATATCTTCTCCAGATTGATACTTCTATTGTTCTCCTGATGGATCTGGTACAAAGATATTCTGCAACTCATAAAGTAATTCCAGATCCTTGTCATTATCTAGATCTCTATTCTTGAACCTGTTCTTGACCAACTCCCATAGCTTGAGCAAATCATCCCTGTCGATAGAAGCAAATAGATCCACCAGATATAGATAAGCACTTGTCCTTCCAGCTGCTCTGTGAATCTGCCAATGCCTCTTTCCATCTTCAGTGTAGATATCCTAGCCAAGAATTGAATACCTAGTATTTATAGGCTCTGAGTACAATGCATCTTCTGGAGATTCAATTAACATCATCTGATTAAGATCCTCTTCTGTGAGTCTACCTTCTTCTTCAGAGGCTTTCAGTCTTTTGGGTGCAGATGAGAAACCTCCTTCTTCAGATGGTCTTTTGTAACTTGCAATAGGATCAATGGGTTGTGATCTTCTAGTGAAATCATCATCTGACATAGATCTAAAGTTGAGTATGTTTCTTTGAGTTTTGTTAGCAAGCTTTTGAAGAGTCTCCCATGCCAGTTGATTGAGTTGCTTCAAGGTTCTCCTGTCTTCACTTTGATATTTAATGTATTTGCATAGGTACATTTTTTTTTACTTTTGTTAGGAGGTTTTGAGGCCTTTTCAACTTCCCTTTGCTGTCCCATTGGCTCTGTCTTCTAGCCAATATTTCACTAAACAACTGAGCTGCTTCATTAACACTTTTTCCCTAATCTTGTTGCATCTTCTGTTTTACCTCCTGAGTAGCTTCAACTTTGGCTCTCATGTCATCCCATGTTTGCCAATCTTGTTTAATTTTAGCCATCTTTTTCTTCTCCTTTTCTGCAGCTTCTTTTTGCAATTCTTCCTTTGCCCATTCTGCTGAAATCTTTCTTGCTGCCTCTTCATTCAATCTCTCAATCTCTTTCTTCTTCTTTGGTACTTCCACCAAGATCCCTTTGCCTTTGTCTTTTGGATCAACCTTTGGAGCTGATGAAGTTGGTGAAGGTGGAGCATCTCCTTCTCTGATAATAACTCCTTTTCTTTGGGTTTGGTTGATACTGATTTGGTTTTCTTTCTCAAATACAGAACAGGAGGCTTCTTGTAGGTTGGAGAGATAGGGACTGATTTCTTCAAGCTCTGAAGTCCCAAAACTGCATGTTTCTCTCTATTCTCTTCATCACTTTCTTCATGTTGAATGGTAGTGATGATTGTGGCCTCTGTTGTAACTTGTTGTAGTTTAGCAGCTACTTGAAGGATTGGTGATAGTACTGATTGCAGAACACACGGAATACTAACTATAGTGCTATCAGTACTAACTACAACACTATAAGTACTAAATGGGATAGTACTGATAGTGCATGTAGGAGTACTAAGTACTTCTTCTGCATGTGTGGAGTGGTGAACTTCTTCTTCTTCTTCATCATCAAGGAAAGGGCTTTGAAAAGATGAACCACCTTGCCACTGACCAAATTCTCTTCTACTCTGTATGTCAGAACTCCTCCCCTGTTTGGAAGAATTCTCTATTGAAGTGCTAGAGACTATGAACTTGGCCTTCCTTTTAATTGATGTGGTAACTGGAGATGCTTCTGTAGTAGGCTTGGATAGAAGTTGAACCTGATGTGAACTTTGGCATCCTGGTAACTGGAGATGCTTCTGTAGTAGCCTTTTCATCTTTAAGAGCATCCTGGTATGAACTTTGGCAGCAACTTTCTTGTGTTCATCCAGGGCAATCTCCAGTGTGTTAACCTTTCGGCAGAGAAACCTGTACAATTCCGTCATTTCAGTTAGTGTCAAGCTGCCCTCACCACTTCCAACTGTGTTACCTGCTGATAGAGGTGGGTCACTAGGCATTTGAGATGCACTCCCAGGCCTAGCCTGAGCAGATACACCCCCGTTTTAGCCTTTGCCTAGGTCTACCCTGTGATTGCTCACTAGGTGTTGGCATGGATTGGGTCTTATGGATGTTCCCACTTTCCTCACTAGCTTCTAAGCCTGGTTGAGTAATGGCAGCCCTCACCACTCTATCCCTTCCATCACCTGGGATAGGCTCATCTGGTACAATGTTAGGAGGAGAATGGGGCTGAGCTGTCCCATTCTCCTATCTGGAGTGCCTATTGGTTGATGAAGTTTGTTGATGTGGAGAGTATTTAGGATATGTGGGTGTGTGTTGGGAGCCACCTTTGCTTGATGGTCCTGCACCCTCTGCAATAAGCATATTTGGAAATAATGGCACTACAACCCCACTGTATCCTACCACAACCCTTAACATATTAGAAAACACTTTGGCTGTGAGGACTTTTGATGGATAAATATTTTTGTGAGGTTCCAAGTTTTATCTCTGAAGATCCAAAAACATTTGTATAAACCTGGGATATATCAGAAACTTGGTTTTGCTAACAGCATTTTTAAGCATACCCTCAAATATATAATTTGAAAAATTGAACACCCTGCCTGTTGCAAGGCAGATCGAGGCTGTAGCTATGCTTGTGGGAAAAGCATCCCAGCCAGTCCTTTTGTGACTTAAGCAATGTAAGAGGGTATGAATTAGAAACCTCAATTGTGGAGAAAACTGACTTTTGTGAAAGTTGATAGTATTGTCATGTCTATACCCCATCAATGTGAGTTGTTCAATTATTTCAGTGACTGGCAAAGTGGTAATACCTTCAGCATCTCTAAGATGAAGAGGTTCTCTTAGAGATGCCTCAGTAATAACAATGTGAGTTCCATCCACTGTACCAATTAACTGTTATACCCCTTCCTCAGTTGTTGAGGCAATAGCAGTTTGCCAAAACTTTCTGACAGAGGTACATAAGATAGTAGGGTTTAATAATAGAGAAAACCTGATGCTGCTTCGGTTTAGAAAGGCTACTATCTCAGCAAAATCATCATGACCTTCTGGTAATTCTAAGCATGCTACCATGTTATGCTTGTCGACAAAATCAAGAGGAGCCATGAATGAGTAGATTAAGGGTTAGTAAAGTGGGATTGAGTCGCAAAAGTCTTTATTGAATTTTGGTTAAAGCAATTGGAAAGTTATGCAATTTATAGAGATTTCGAGAATATTGGTTGAACCGCCTTATGGAAATTTATGGTAATAAGTGAAGAGAAACCAATTAGGAAACCCTTTTATAAGAAAACAAGCGGTTGACAACTCTACTTGCAAAAGTAATCATTGCATAACAGACTTTTGGAATAATTACTAACGGCTAGTTCATCAGTACTAACTATGCTTATCAGTACTAACTTATAACCATCAGTATTAACTTTTACCCATCAGTATTATCTTAGATTTTGGAAATTATAATACTGAAACCCCAATTTTGAAGGGATTAAGTGTGGTGATAGACACTTAATCAAGGTCGGCCTTACATGGCCTCTAGTTTGGTGAAAACCAATGGTTTCCGTGCATAGCACTGCCTGTGATGGATAGTCCCATTAAAAGGGCCTTCCTGACAGGGTTTCCAGCTCGTGGCAGGTGTTGCCTCCAACACAAGTGTTGGATTCACGGTTGCTCACTGTTCTCTAAGCCAGATGCCCTTAGGCTAATCACACTATCTGTTAACAGATAGAATGGCAAATAGTGGGTTAGTGTAGAATGATCTGACTAACTAAAACCATCAATGCATGTTTAGTTTAAGTACAAGATGCCACATATTGCTTAGGCATCACACATTACATTGTTACATCAAGTCCCATTATGTGGCGGCTTCAGAATGAGCATAAGTAAGAGAGCCACATGTGCTGTAACACTCAGTCACCAAACCATATCCATACTGCTTGTGTTATACCTGAAAATTTAGTCCAAAACTAAGAAAACACAATCCAAGACATTTTCTTGCCAATCCGTATTAACTTAACATAATCAGTATTATCCTGATAACAATCAGTACTAAGTACCAGTTTACAAAACTTTACAAAATAGAGAGAGATAAGACATATTATGGATGAAGCATCCCAATACTTGTGACCAAGTACTGAAACCGTCCCAAATAAAAAGCTTTAGTTAAAAGATCTGCAACATTAAACTCAGTATCAATCCTTTCAACCTAAATGAGTTTCTTTTCATTAGTCTCTTATAAAATGATGTCTTATCTCTATATGCTTAGTTTTAGAATGAAAAACTGGATTTTTGATAATGCATATAGTACTGTTGTTATCTATATAAATGACAGTGCCCAAGAAATTATACCCATAATCAAGCATCTGATTCTGAATCCAGAGAACTTGACCACAGCAACTTGCAGCAGCTACATACTCAACCTCAGTTGTAGAGTTTGCCACAATGCTTTGCTTCTTGCACTGCCATGAAATCAACCTATCACCAAGAAACTGACATCCACCTGTGGTTGATTTCCTATCTAGACTTGCCCCAGCATAATCACTGTCAGCGTAAGCTACCAAATCAAAGGGAGAGTCCTTAGGATACCAAAGGCCTAGTTGAGCATGGCCTTTCAGATATCTAAAGATTCTTTTAACTGCATGCAAGTGAGAAAGCTTTGGAGAGACTTGAAATCTTGCACATGCACACACTTTAAACATAATATCTTGTCTGGAGGCAGTCAAATACATCAATGATCCAATCATGGATCTGTAGAGATGCTGATCAACATCTTCACCATCGACATCACGGAAGTAGTGGCTTATTGTACTCCATAGGAGTGCTTGCAATTTTTGTATTTTCATAGCCAAACTTCACCAAAATCTCCTTGACATACTTATCCTGACTAATAAATATGCCATCTATCTTCTGCTTGACCTGTAGCCCAAGAAAGAAGGTGAGTTCTCCCATAGAACTCATCTGAAACATATCATGCATCAACTTCTCAAACTCTCTGCATAGATCCTGCTTGGTTGAACCAAAAATAATGTCATCTACATATATCTGTACCAACAGGATATCAGTCTTCACATTCTTGATGAATAGAGTCAGGTCAATCTTCCTTCTTCTGAAGCCATTGCCCAAAAGATAATTGGCTAAAGTTTCATACCAAGCTCTTGGGGCCTGATGCAGACCATAGAGTGCCTTCTGAACTTTGTACACTTTGTCTGGAAAGGTTGGATCTTCAAACCCGGAGTTTGGACAGACATACACCTCCTCCTCAATCTTCCCATAGAGGAAAGCACTCTTCACATCCATCTGGTAATATTGTGACATCTTTATATGATGCATAGGCCAGGAAAAGTCTGATAGCCTCAATCCTTGCCACTGGAGCAAAGACCTCTTCATAATCAATCCCTTCCTGCTGTGTATACCCCTAAGCTACCAGTCTAGCCCATTTCCTTATTACTACACCCTTTTCATCCTTCTTGTTTCTAAAAACCCATTTAGTGCCAATAGCTCTTTTGCCATCAGGAAGATCCACCAGAACCCATACATCTTGAAGTTTAAACTGAAGAAGTTCTTCCTGCATTGCTTCTACCCAGGATTCATCTTCAAGAGCTTTGTAGACTTTCTTCGATTCTACTTGGGAAACAAAACAGGCAAAAAGACATATATGTGAGGCACCATGATTCCTTTCTTCATAGATGGCACTGAAGAATCCTGTCTCACTATGCTAAAATTTAGATCTTGTAGTTCTTTCAGCATTGACATCTCCAATGACATTTTCCAAGGGATGATCTTGATTGATTCTTCTATGTGGTGTAGCAGGAACAGCATAAGATGAAGCTATATTTGTCATATCAATCTCATCAGCTTCACCAAAAGGATCAGGAACCTCTGTATTAATTGATGGAATAGTCTGAGGACCATCAGTACTAAAAGTTGGCTCATTAGTACTAACTTGTGGCTTATCAGTATTAGCCATAGTTGTACTGAACACTTGAGGTTCAATCACAATTTCATCTGTATTGATTGCATCTCCTTCAGTATTAGATTCATGGGTCTTTGGAGGGTGATCATCAGCTTTGTTTGCCTCCCCTGAAGAAGTGCTTCCACCTGAGTTGTCATTCCAAATGGGCAATAGAATGCAATCATCATCCTCATCAGAATCTGCTTCTGGACCTTGCTTTTCTTCTGTAATCATGTTAGAATCCACAGAAACAGGCACATAGTTCATAGATTCTGATAGCATATCAATATCAAAAAGCCATGTTAGTCCTTGCCCCTCTACACTAGGTTTGTCCTCAAGAAACTCTATGTGCATATTCTCCTCTATCTTTCTGGTTCTAGAATTATAAACCCTAAAGGCTTTACTATTTAATGAGTAGCCAACCAGATATCCACTATCAGATTTTCCATCAAACTTTCCTAGGTGATCAATGGTATTGAGAATAGAGACATGACACCCAAAAGGTTTAAGAAAGTCTAGGGTGGGCTTTCTACCTAAAAACAGCTCATAGGGAGTCTTGCCATGAGGCTTTACAATCTGTACCCTGTTCTGAACATAACAAGCAGTATTAAATGCCTCAGCCAAAAATGTGGTGGGTAACTTAGAATCAGCTAACATAGTCCTGGCAGCCTCAATCAATGTCCTATTTCTCCTTTCAGCAACCCCATTTGCTGCTGGAGTTCTAGCTACACTGTATTCTCTTTAATATCCTTAAGTTGATGAAATCATTCATCACTTAGTTTTTAAACTCTGTCCCATTATCACACCTAATGATTTTAACTTTCTTATCAGCTAGGTTTTCTACTGCAGCTATGTAAGACTTAAGGATCTCACTGGTCTCATCCTTAGTATTCAAAAAGAAAGCCCAAGTAAATCTGCTAAAATCATCAGTCACAACCAAACAATACTTCTTAAAATTCAGGCTGCTAACATTAGTGGGGCCAAATAAGTCCATGTGTAGCATATGAAGTGGTTGGGTGATAGAGTTAAAAACTTTGGGCTTACAAGAGGCTCTATGCTGCTTCCTTTTGAGGCAAGCACTACAGGTCTGTTTATTTTCAAATCTTTTTTAAGGTAAACCTCTTACAAGGTTGTTTTTAGCTAAAAGATTGATTACCTTATGTTCACATGACCTATCCTTCTACGCCATAACATAGATTCATCCAAAGAAGCTGTAGCAACTAAACATGTAAGATTGTCTTTGTGCACTATGTTCTTCATATTGACATTGTAAAGATTGCTTTTCCTAGGAAACTTAAGTAGAACCTGATCATCACTAGGCAACTTAAAGTTAGGAGATATAACCAAGCAATTAGTATCTGTAAATAGAACAAAATTCCTCTTGTCACACATTTGTGACACACTAACAGATTGTATTTGAGTTCTTTCACATAGTACACATCTTCAAAGTCCAAATTACCAGTCTTGATTATGCCTTTACCAGTAATTCTTCCACCAATTCCTCCTCCAAAAGAAACATATCCTCCATTCAAATCATTAAAGTCTGAAAGATAGGATAGATTTCTAGTCATGTGCCTGGAACACCCACTGTCTGAATAACCAAGATCATCATTATTGTTGGAATGTCCCTGCACATAAAATAAAGGAATTTAGTTCCTTTTGGGGACCCAAGCCATTACTGACTTGGATCTGCCTCGTGCATCAATGTAATCATATTTCTTGAGAGTAACTGATGCACTGTTGGATTGAGTGGTCTTTCTCACTGATAACATCAAATAGTCCTGAATATTAAGTGTCAATTCCCCTGATAATGCTTGTAATTTATATCATTTATATGCATTTTCACTTGTTTTCCATTTTTTTCCACTTTCATGTAAATTACGAGCATTGGAGCTAAAGAGACGCGGAGAAATATCTAAAGATTTATCACAGTATGCTACTTTGAAGAAGTTACGGCCTAACTCGTCTCTCACATTACGTAGTAACTATTGCGTGACTCGAGAAAACCAACTTATCGAAGGTTCGGCGTAACTCTTCCCAAAGGATTCTGACGTAACTATATTAGGTCAAATAAGGTTCCACGCCGTTGATACTACTTATGTAACTCTTGCATCAACTATGACCAAGTTTATTGAAGACTCTGGCGTAACCACTCATAAGGTTACGCGTAACAGCGAATCTAGTGTAAAATACGACGAAATAGAAGGTTACGGCGTAACTCTTATTTTAGTTACGCCGTAACCCGATCCGCCTATAAATACCCACGAATTCCAACATTTCTAATCATCCCATTTCACATACAACACTCAGAGAACATGAGAAAAAGCTCAAGTCGGTCTAGAGAGCATCGGGTTGTCTCCAGGAGGAGAAATCACTCCATTACGATAAGCATTAGCGTTTTATATTTCTTTTACTTTCAATTCATGTATTTCGTACCTTTGAATATTGAATTGGTTTGCATGATTAAAATGAGCGGCTAAGCACCTCTTGTCTTGGCCTAGTCATGATTCCTAATTGTTTTGCTTTACTTTACTTCCATACAGTTATTTCTAAGTGTATGCATGCATAGTTTATTGGTAGCCACCCTTGGTTGGGTAGTTTTGAATGGCGGTAGAGGCCAATTGCCTAGGAGATATGACCAACTGACCCTAGGTGAGCCGGTGAGACGGGAAGGGTAAGATATGACCAACTGGCGACCATTTCTACTTGTGCGATTTGACCAACTGATCACCTATCGTTTGGATGAACTTAAGAATTAGGGGGTGCGTGTCTAAGTTCCTAATGGTCGGGCATTCACTATTATAAATCTAGCATGTAGCGGTACTTAATGACTTAGCTTAGGGGACCAGGAACAACAAGACTTATGAGGAGACACCTGACTTCTCCTGTGGTGGCATCTTTGCTGATAGGTTAGGGTGAATTGACCAAATGTTGTCCTCTCAACTTTGACCCACACGAAGTAATTGGAAGTAGGTAGACGTAGACATAACTAGCTAGGAGGATTAACTAGGTTAGCACCACTCTCCTCTATTGATTTCCCTTTATCATTTATCTACTTTATTCTGTCTTAGTAGTTTAATTAATTAAATCCCTATCGAAACTATTATTAATCTGTGACACCTAGACTTAGTAATAATCCATCACACATAGCTCTTGGGACGACCTCGGCTTTACTGATTACTACACTACACACGACCGGGTACACTGCCCGTTAGTGCACTAGGGTATACCATAGGTATAACGAGACTTTACAAATATTAAAACACAGTCAGTAAACACATCAAGTTTTTGGCACATTTGTCGGGGAGTTATATTATGATTAATATTAAGTCTTTCATTTCGTTTTAAACTTTTCTCACGATCATATTTTAAGTTTTCAGGTACCATGGAAGTTGTTAACATCGATGACCTCACTCTTGAGGAATATTTGGCGTTGACAAGAGAGGAACAGGGCGGGTCTCGTAAGACCGGAAATTGGGCGGATGTCGTTTGAAATCAAAGACCAATTTATGAGGGAGCTTCATGCCAACCCTTTAGGAAAGCAGGGACGAAGATGCATATGAGCGCGTTGAAAATGTCCTATACATTGCTAGCCTTTTCATTCGAGTGTCTCATGATCTTTGTTATGCTAAGGGTATTCCCTATGACTCTTACTGGAGCTGCCAGAAGATGGATCGAAAGATTGTCCGCCGGAGCAATTAATACTTGGGCTCTACTTATGAAGCACTTTATTCAAAGATATTGTCCGCCGTCGAAGATTTCTAACCAAATTTTGGAGATCCATAATTTCAAACAATAAAACAACGAAACGTTGTATCAAGCCTGGTATAGATATAACGATCTCCTTTACAAGTGTCCTACACATGATCTGAACAACAAACAGAAGGTCAACATTTTCTACAAAGGAATTAACGTAACTACAAGGCAAATGTTGGACTATCATGGACCTATCTCGAACATGACTCCTACTCTTGCAATTGAAACCATTAAAAAAATGGCGGATCATTCTTAGAAATGTCACGACGGAGGAAGTAAAAGAAACCAAGGCGGAAGTTTTGACGGAATTGCAGCAATCGCTAGTAAAATTGAAAATCTCGGTAGAGATATCTTTGAAGGTCGAGAAACTGTTCATGCCATCAAGGTGGGTTGTGGAGGAGGACATCTAACGAAAAATTGTCCTCATATCGACGAAGAAAATATTGAAGAAGCTAATGGAGAAAATCAACCGTTTTACGGAGATAATCGAAATAATACGAGATATAAATTAAATTACGGTAGTAGGTATATGGAGAAAAGCCCGATCTTGAAGAAACAATCAACAAGTTCTGAAAAGTTCGGCCCAAAGACAAAAGGAGCATGATGAGTGGTTAAAAGAATTCGAGGAAAACACGGCAGGAACCTTTCAAAGCGACACAACCCTAAAACCTAGAATCCATTGTGGAAAAGCCCGGTGAAAAGTAAGGATGAATAACAATAAACATGAAGGATCTAAACCAGCTATGGAATGTAAAGTGATTTTTGCTGATGATAACTCGAAGGTTCAAGGCAATGATACGGATTCAGGGTTGATCTCGTCGGCAGATCGAGTTACGGTAACCTGCCTTATGAGTTCTGGCGTAACTCTTTTTAACAGCGATACGGGGTTATGAAGAATCTTGAGAACGACTACGGCGAATTGCCGTAACCAAGAATCTCAGATTCTGGAGTAAGCGGGATACATGAAAAAATTCGAGATGGACGAATCGGAAGCGAATGGTCCCGATATTGACTTGTGCACTCTACCCAGATCTAAGAAGAAATATCACTGGTGCAAAATGATACCAATTGCTAAGGTAGATTGGTATGATCTATGGGCCTCGTGTGACCCGAGAAATGAGGTTTGTGATGGAGGAAGCAATAAGGATAGGGTCAACCATAACAAATTTGTGTGGCTCGCATATCGCGATGATGAAAGACTCGAGAAACTCTCCGCTTGAAGATGAAGAAGAACAGCTTATCACTCGGTGTACTCCGGTCATCATAACGATAAAGGAGTCCACACGAGCATAGCCTACATGCAACCCCTTCCGCGAGTATTGCAACGGCGGGGATAGTGAAAGAGAGGAAGAGTAGACATGCCCTCATGAGCGTGAAAGACATTGTATAAAGTTCGGTGACTTGGCATTTGATGACTGGTACGCAATACAATTCGGGGATCCCAAGATTAACCCGAATCTTCTCAAGAAGCTTAAAATTGATTACGAGGAGCACATTCAGAAAAAGGAAGTGGCTAATAAAGACATCTACTGCATGGATGAGCATTTAAGTGGCCGACAACAAGGAAATACGCTTGATCCTTTGGCGAAAGAGTAAAATCTTCTGGGGAAAGTTTTTGGAACGTCATGCAACCCGTATGCCGATATGTGTAAGCGGGGAAGAAGCTCACGGGAGAATAGGAAAAGATGAATTCTTTTGGTCCTCAACCAATGATGAGGAGAGAACGAGTTTACTTGGTTGGACAACCTAGGATTCAATAGTGGGTAAAGATTAAGTATGGACATGTGGACGTTAACCAAAGAAGATTTGGAAGAGATACGGGGATCGAAAATTCAAACAATGAAAGTCTCAACAACACGAGTGAAATAACAATTGAGAATGACAAGGAGTTGGTTAGAGATGAAAAAGAAGAATGCTGGCGTTACTAGTGGAGAATCTGCTCGATGAAGAATGGTTCAAAGGTACAGCTTCTGAGGATGATGATATTGAAGGGATCCTAGATTACCTCGAGTTGCAAGGTAATGAGCAGTTTACTGATCCCGACGACGAAGCTTATGAGCAAAGGAGGTGCAAACTCCTTGGGATTCCCTACAAGAGACCACCATCTATTATTGTCGAAAAATATGAATTCACTCGCTACCACTTAGGATCGGAGGAAAAATTTTGTAAAATCTGGAAAATCGAAACTAATGAATACCTCGAGGCGGCTCGAATGTCGCTGGATGAGGCATAACTTGATGAAAGATATTGAAGAGTTCGGAAGTCCAAAGACCCCATAGAAGCCTGCGACTCGAGTCTAACTTAAGACTTCGTAAATAAAAGAAGTGCTCTTTAGGAGACAACCCGAATTATCCTTTCTTTTGTTTTATTTCTATTTCGTAGGGTTTTGTGTTTTCTAACCATTGTTGCAGGAGAGGAAGTAATTCTTCGCTGCGGTTCTTTGATCTAACGAGTTCTGGCGAAACTCATCTTGGTGATTACTCCATAACCAACCTTTTAGCAGCAGATTTCTTGACACATTACCAATTATGGCGTAATACCATCTCAGTGGTTACGCCGTAACCACGCCTACAGACTTATGTGAGGTTTTGCGATTACGGCGTAACTCCCTCAAAAGAGTTACGCGTAACCTTCCTCTGCTTTAATTCTTTCATTTTAAAACACAATAACCTTGTATTAGTACTTTAAATGAACTTTGTGGGTATGTTCCCTGTAAACCCTCACGAGAATTCACTCGTCCACTTGGGACACCAAGTGGTTTAAAAGGCTTGTTGCATATGCTAAATGCAACCGTGATTCCTACGAAAGTGAGTTAGGTTTGTTTTTCATTCTTCATTTTTCATTTTGTCTTTTTATAATTATGCTTGTCGGTAGTGTGATTTCAGGGATTGAAGTTTGTTCATGATGCTTATACGAAGGTACGTATCTTTTTCGTGGGCCTTCCTTCTTTATGGAGCAAATTTCAGGGAAGTTCTCGCTCTAATTCTACTTTTCTCTTCACCTTTATTTAATGCTTAGTACAAAAGGGACTTTGTACAATTCAAGTGGAGGGACGGGAGTAGAATTATCTCTTGAACATTATTTCTCTCTCATTTTTCTAGTTTATTTTGAAAAATTATGCCATTTTTAAAATTTTGACATATTTTTCTTAACCTAACTAGATTAGACCTTAGCCAAACACATACAACCCTTGATTATATATGGTGAGATTAGCCTTATCCGTTTCCAATATTTTACCCCAAATCCACCAAATTATGAGTTTCTTGGGTAGCTTGTAAACTTAGAACTTGGCCTTTGCATCATTTCGAGACCATAGACGAGGTATGTTGAGTTAGCTCGACGTATTTTGACTTTTCAGTTTTAGAAGGCAATATTATAGGATTATCACCCAAACAGCCTACGATTGTGTGTCTATCGATTAGTCACCTCGACTTCTCTACCCCCATGTGAAACCCTTTTGTTGCACTCATCTTTAGTGTAAGATACCCTAGATACACCCTTCTGAGCCATTCCTTTCATGTTATTAACCTGATATATTGTTTCGATACACCTATACACCTTAGCCTACCCAGTAGTCTTTATTTGTGATTGGGAAGTCATCAAATGCCTAAGTTCAAGGTTCAGTGGAAGGTTCAGAAATCACGCTTTCATCGACAACATTCACGAAGATCATTGCGAGACCCCCGAATTCCCATTGTTCATCTCAAGTGAGGGGATATTATGTTATGTTATTGTTATGTTGAAAAAATGATTGGAAAAAATAGTTGTTATGATATTATAAAGTCGTGTTATAAGCAGCGTAGTATGAGCTTTATAGATTTAGTATCGAGGAGGCCACCTCGGTCACATTTAAAGATTGGAGTTGGTAATTATGCCAACAGTTGGAGAGAAGGTAGTGTGCCCATCACGACGTCCTCTAATGACACATCTACCTTATATTTCATGATCCAGTTTCTTGACTTCAAAGCTTGAACTTTGGGTGGATGATAAGTGGTGATGACTTGGTTATAGATTTAGACTACCTGCTTTTTTTTATATTACACCAATTATATATCCCATGTCTTATCCTACCCTTTAGTCATGAAGCGTGTCTAGGTGATGCAGCGAGCAATCTTTGGTGTCTTGGCCATGGAATTGGTCATGTATCATGATTTTGTCCCTTGCGTCGTGACATGTTAGTAATGACGAGTCACCCCTTAACCTTTGTCGTGTTTACCCATATTGCCTTCGAGAATTGCTTAGCCCTTAACTCTAGTGGTGGAGATTTGTGTAACCGCCAAGCTTATGATAGAATACATGCTATGATTGTATGATTAGTGATCACCCGAAATTGACACTTAGAATAGTTGAGATATTTGAGTGTTTTGTTCCCCTTTCGTGAGGTGTTCGGCTTTGTTTTATTCTAGCATAAAGGATTTATAAACTTATATTTTCCAGGTTATGGGAGATGTCATTTTAAGAATCTTTCTAATAAGGTCTACTTGAGGGCAAGTAGAGTTCAAGTGGGGGATATTTGATAACATCAAATAGTCCTGAATATTAAGTGTCAATTTCCGATAATGCTTATAATTTATATCATTTATATGGATTTCGCGCTTGTTTTCCATTGTTTTCCAGGGTAAATTACCAGCATTGGAGCTAAAGAGATGCGGGCGGAGAAATATTCGAATATTTATCACGGTATGCTACTTTGAAGAAGTTACGGCGTAACTTCGTCTCACATCGCGCGTAACTATTGCGTGCCTCAGAAAACCAACTTATCAGAAGGTTACGGCGTAACTCTTCCCAAAGGTTACGGCGTAACTATATTAGGTCAAATGAGGTTCCGCGCCCGATACTTGCGCAGTAACTCTGCATCAACTACGACGTAACCGAGTTTATTGAAGACTACGGCGTAACCACTCATAATTACTGCAGTAACCGGAATCTAGTGCAAAATCTGAGAAATAGAAGGCTACGGCGTAACTCTTATTTTAGTTCGCCGTAACCCGGATCGGCCTATAAATACCCCACAATTCGGCATTTCTAATCATCCCATTCCACATACAACACTCGGAGCGTGGTAAAAGCTGGCAGGTCTAGAGGAGCATACGGAGCTGTCTCCAAGGAAGAAATCACTCCCCTACGATAAGCATTAGCATTTTATATTTCTTTTACTTTCAATTCATGTATTTCGTACCTTTGAATATTGAATTGGTTTGCATGATTAAAATGGCTGGCTAAGCACCTCTTGGTCTTGGCCTAGTCATGATTCCTTAATTGTTTTGTTGCGTTTACTTCCGTACAATTATTTCTAAGTGTATGCATGCATAGTTTATTGGTACCAGCCCTTGGTTGGTAGTTTTGAATGGCGGTAGAGGCCAATTACCTAGGAGATATATGACCAACTGACCTAGGTGGCGGCCGAGACGGAAGGGTAAGATATGACCAGCGGCGACCATTTCTACTTATGCGATTTGACCAACTGATCACCTATCGTTTGGATGAACTTAAGAATTAGGGTGTGCGTGTCGAAGTTCCTAACGGCCAGGCATTCACTATATTAAATCTAGCATGTAGCGGTACTTAATTACTTAGCTTAGGGGACCAGGAACAACAGGACTTATGAGGGGACATGACTTCTCTGTGGTGGCATCTTTCTGATAGGTTAGGGCGAATTGACCAAATGTTGTCCTCTCGACTGACCCACACGAAGTAATTGGAAGTAGGTAGACGTAGACATAACTAGCTAGGAGGATTAACTATGTTAGCACCACTCTCCTCTATTGATTTCCCTTTATCATTTATTTGCTTTTATTCTGTTCTGCATTAGTAGTTTAATTAATTAAATCCCTATAGAAACTATTATTAATCTGTGACACCTAGACTTAGTAATAATCCATCACACATAGCTCTTGGGACGACCTCGGCTTTACCGATTACTACACTACTGTTAGCCGTAACATTTTTATTTAGAAGTGATGGTCATTCATATTTAGGAACTTTGTAATGTGTGTTAGATATCGTATTAGAATAGTCAACGGGCTCGTGGATTGGACTAAGCTAAATGGCTAGAAGTTATGTTAGGCTAGCCTTGTATAAGTTCTTGTAACCCAATCCAACCCAAGTCCACCACGAGGCCCATGGAAAGCCCATTAGGGCGTCTAGAATAAGGAGTATAAATACCCCTCAAATAGTTATTTGAGGGGTGTGCTTGAAAGTGTGTGTGTGTGTGTGTTTTCCTTTGATATTAAAGTTCTTCTTTTCATCTTTCTCACTACACACATATACGCATATCATTTAAACATCAAGTCACCAACTTTCCTTTCTTCTTAATCTTTACGCTTAACGTTTGTGTTTGGGTTTCACGTGGTATACGCGTAGCTTGGTATATGTGTTCTACTGGTTTGATAAGGTGGTATACGCGTAAGGTTGATGTAAAAAGTAAGGTCCTACAATTGGTATCAATCGCCTAACAATGGTTTAGGAGTGTTT
>OU343221.1:221945613-222092066 GCA_910596185.1 Chrysanthemum makinoi | reverse complement strand
TTGGATGTTCCCACTTTCCTCACTAAGCTTCTAAGCCTGGTTGAGTAATGGCGCCCTCACCACTCTATCCCTTCCATCACCGATAGGCTCATCTGCACACACAAATAGGAGGAGAGAATGGGGTCAGGGCTGTCCCATTCTCCTATCCGAGTGCCTATTGGTTGATGAAGTTTGTTGATGTGAGAGTATTTAGGATACAAGTGTGTTGGGAGCCACCTTTGCTGATGGTCCTTACTCTCCGCAATAAGCATATTTGGAAATAATGGCACTACAACCCCACTGTATCCTACCACAACCCATAACATATTAGAAAACACGGTCAGTGAGGACTTTTTGATGGATAAATATTTTTGTGAGGTTCCAAGTTTTATCTCTGAAGATCCAAAAACATTTGTATAAACCTGGGATACATCAGAAACTTGGTTTTGCTAACAGCATTTTTAAGCATACCCTCAAATATGTAATTTGAAAAATTGAACACCCCTTTGTTGCAGATCGAGGTCGTAGCTACTTGTGGGAAAAGCATCCCGGCCCGTCCTTTTGTGACTTAAGCAATGTAAGAGGGTATGAATTAGAAACCTCCATTGTGGAGAAAACCTGACTTTGTGAAAGTTGATAGTATTGTCATGTCTACACCCCATCAATGTGAGTTGTTCAATTATTTCAGCACCTGCAAAGTGGTAATACCTTCAAAGATCTCTAAGATGAAGAGGTTCTCTTAGAGATGCCTCAGTAATAACAATGTGAGTTCCATCCACTGTACCAATTAACTGTTATACCCCTTCCTCAGTTGTTGAGGCAATAGCAGTTTGCCAAAACTTCTGACAGAGGTACATAAGATAGTAGGGTTTAATAATAGAGCAAACCCATGCTGCCGGTTTAGAAAGGCTACTATCTCAAAGAAAATCATCATGACCTTCTGGTAATTCTAAGCATGCTACCATGTTATGCTTGTCGACAAAATCAAGAGGAGCCATGAATGAGTAGATTAAGGGTTAGTAAAGTGGGATTGAGTCGCAAAAGTCTTTATTGAATTTTGGTTAAAGCAATTGGAAAGTTATGCAATTTATAGAGATTTCGAGAATATTGGTTGAACCGCCTTATGGAAATTTATATGGTAAGTGAAGAAAAACCAATTAGGAAACCCTTTTATAGGAAAACAGGCGGTTAACAAATCTACTTGCAAAAGTAATCATTGCATAACAGACTTTTGGAATAATTACTAACGGGTAGTTCATCAAGTACTAACTATGCTTATCAAGTACTAACTTATAACCATCAGTATTAATTTTACCCATCAAGATATCTTAGATTTTGGAAATTATAATACTGAAACCCCAATTTTGAAGGGATTAAGTGTGGTGATAGACACTTAATCAAGGTCGGCCTTACATGGCCTCTAGTTTGTGTGAAACCAATGGTTTCGCAGCATGCAGCACGCTGTGATGGATAGTCCCATTAAAAGGGCCTTCCTCGACGTGGTTTCCACGGCGGTGTTGCCTCCAACACAAGTGTTGGATTCACGGTTGCTCACTCGTTTCTGCCGATGCCCTTAGGTTAATCACACTATCTGTAAATGATAGAATGGCAAATAGTGGGTTAGTGTAGAATGATCTGACTAACTAAAACCATCAATGCATGTTTAGTTTAAGTACAAGATGCCACATATTGCTTAGGCATCACACATTCCATTGTTACATCAAGTCCCATTATGTGGCGGCTTCAGAATGAGCATAAGTAAGAGAGCCACATGTGCTGTAACACTCAGTCACCAAACCATATCCATACTGCTTGTGTTATACCTGAAAATTTAGTCCAAAACTAAGAAAACACAATCCAAGACATTTTCTTGCCAATCCGTATTAACTTAACATAATCAGTATTATCCTGATAACAATCAGTACTAAGTACCAGTTTACAAAACTTTACAAAATAGAGAGAGATAAGACATATTATGGATGAAGCATCCCAATACTTGTGACCAAGTACTGAAACCGTCCCAAATAAAAAGCTTTAGTTAAAAGATCTGCAACATTAAACTCAGTATCAATCCTTTCAACCTAAATGAGTTTCTTTTCATTAGTCTCTTATAAAATGATGTCTTATCTCTATATGCTTAGTTTTAGAATGAAAAACTGGATTTTTGATAATGCATATAGTACTGTTGTTATCTATATAAATGACAGTGCCCAAGAAATTATACCCATAATCAAGCATCTGATTCTCAATCCGAGAGAACTTGACCACGCAACTTGCGCAGCCTACATACTCAACCTCAGTTGTAGAGTTTGCCACAATGCTTTGCTTCTTGCACTGCCATGAAATCAACCTATCACCAAGAAACTGACATCCACCTGTGGTTGATTTCCTATCTAGACTTGCCTCAAGATAATCACCGTCAAAGTAAGCTACCAAATCAAAGGGAGAGTCCTTAGGATACCAAAGGCCTAGTTGAGCATGGCCTTCGTGATATCTAAAGATTCTTTAACTGCATGCAAGTGAGAAAGCTTTGGAGAGACTTGAAATCTTGCACATGCACACACTTTAAACATAATATCTTGTCTGGAGGCAGTCAAATACATCAATGATCCAATCATGGATCTGTAGAGATGCTGATCAACATCTTCACCATCGCAAGACTGAAGTAGTGGCTTATTGTGCTCCATAGGAGTGCTTGCAATTTTTGTATTTTCATAGCCAAACTTCACCAAAATCTCCTTGACATACTTATCCTGACTGATAAATATGCCATCTATCTTCGCTTGACCTCAGAGTCTAAGAAAGAAGGTGAGTTCTCCCATAGAACTCATTCTAAACATATCATGCATCAACTTCTCAAACTCTCTGCATAGATCCCGCTGGTTGAACCAAAATAATGTCATCTACATATATATGTACCAATAGGATATCAGTCTTCACATTCTTGATGAATAGAGTCGTCAATCTTCCTTCTTCTCAAGCCATTGCCCAAAAGATAATTGGCTAAAGTTTCATACAAGCTCTTGGGGCCCGATGCGCACTATAGAGTGCCTTCTCAACTTTGTACACTTTGTCCGAAAGGTTGGATCTTCAAACCCAGAGTTTGATGCATACACCTCCTCCTCAATCTTCCCATAGAGGAAAGCACTCTTCACATCCATCTGGTATACTGTGACATCTTTATATTATGCATAGGCCAGGAAAAGTCTGATAGCCTCAATCCTTGCCACCGAGCAAAGACCTCTTCATAATCAATCCCTTCCTGCTGTGTATACCCCTAAGCTACCAGTCTAGCCCATTTCCTTATTACTACACCCTTTTCATCCTTCTTGTTTCTAAAAACCCATTTAGTGCCAATAGCTCTTTTGCCATCAGGAAGATCCACCAAAACCCATACATCTTGAAGTTTAAACTGAAGAAGTTCTTCCTGCATTGCTTCGACCCAGGACTCATCTTCAAGAGCTTTGTAGACTTTCGATTCTACTTGGGAAACAAAATGGCAAAAGACATATATGTGAGGCACCATGATTTCTTTCTTCATAGATGGCACTGAAGAATCCTGTCTCACTATGGTAAAATTTAGATCTTGTAGTTCTTTCAGCATTGACATCTCCAATGATATTTTCCAAGGGATGATCTTGATTGATTCTTCTATGTGGTGTGTAGCAGAACAAGATAAGATGAAGCTATATTTGTCATATCAATCTCATCAGCCACCAAAAGGATCGGAACCTCTCAGATAATTGATGGAATAGTCCAGGACCATCAGTATTAAAAGTTGGCTCATTAGTACTAACTTGTGGCTTATCAAGATTAGCCATAGTTGTAATTGAACACTTGAGGTTCAATCACAATTTCATCCGTATTGATTGCATCTCCTTCAGAGATAGATTCATGGGTCTGGAGGGTGATCATCAGCCTTTGTTTGCCTCCCTGAAGAAGTGCTTCCACCTGAGTTGTCATTCCAAATGGGCAATAGAATACAATCATCATCCTCATCGACCGCTTCGACCTTGCTTTTCTTCTCGAATCATGTTAGAATCCACGTAAAACAGCACATAGTTCATAGATTCTGATAGCATATCAATATCAAAAAGCCATGTTAGTCCTTGCCCCTCTACACTAGGTTTGTCCTCAAGAAACTCTATGTGCAGATTCTCCTCTATCCTTCTCGTTCTAGAATTATAAACCCTAAAGGCTTTACTATTCAATGAGTAGCCAACCGGATATCCACTATCAGATTTTCCATCAAACTTTCCTAGGTGATCAATGGTATTGAGAATAGAGACATGACACCCAAAAGGTTTAAGAAAGTCTAGGGTTTCTACCTAAAAACAATCATAGGAGTCTTGCCATGAGGCTTTACAAACTGCACTCGCTGAACATAACAAGCAGATTAAATGCCTCACCAAAATGTGGTGGGTAACTTAGAATTAACATAGTCCTCAAGTACCTCAATCAATGTCCTATTTCTCCTTTCAAAGAACCCCATTTTGTGAGGAGTTCTAGCTACATCAGATTCTCTTTTAATATCCTTAAGTTGACAGAAATCATTCATCACTTGGTTTTTAAACTCTGTCCCATTATCACACCTAATGATTTTTAACTTTCTTATCAGCCTAGGTTTTCTCAACTAGCCTATGTAAGACTTAAGGATCTCACCGGTCTCATCCTTAGTATTCAAAAAGAAAGCCCAAGTAAATCGCTAAAATCATCACCACAACCAAACAATACTCTTAAAATTCAGTCGCTAACATTAGTGGGGCCAAATAAGTCCATGTGTAGCATATGAACTGGTTGGGTGATAGAGTTAAAAACTTTGGGCTTACAAGAGGCTCTATGTCGCCTCCTTTTGAGGCAAGCACTACGTGTCTGTTATTTTCAAATCTTTTTAAGGTAAACCTCTTACAAGGTTGTTTTTAGCTAAAAGATTGATTACCTTATGTTCACATGACCTATCCTTCTACGCCATAACATAGATTCATCCAAAGAAGCTGTAGCAACTAAACATGTAAGATTGTCTTTGTGCACTATGTTCTTCATATTGACATTGTAAAGATTGCTTTTCCTAGGAAACTTAAGTAGAACCTGATCATCACTAGGCAACTTAAAGTTAGGAGATATAACCAAGCAATTAGTATCTGTAAATAGAACAAAATTCCTCTTGTCACACATTTTGACACACTACAGATTGTATTTGAGTTCTTTCACATAGTACACATCTTCAAAGTCCAAATTACCACCTTATGCCTTTACCAAGAATTCTTCCACCAATTCCTCCTCCAAAAGAAACATATCCTCCATTCAAATCATTAAAGTCCTAAAGATAGGATAGATTTTTAGTCATGTGCCCGAACACCCACTGTCTGAATAGCCAAGATCATCATTATTGTTGGAATGTCCCTACACATAAAATAAAGGAAATTAGTTCCTTTTGGGGACCCAAGCCATTACTGACTTGGATCCGCCTCGTGCATCAATGTAATCATATCTTGAGAGTAACCGATTTGTTGGATTGAGTGGTCCTCCCAACATCAAATAGTCCTGAATATTAAGTGTCAATTCCCCTGATAATGCTTGTAATTTATATCATTTATATGCATTTTCACTTGTTTTCCATTTTTTTCCACTTTCATGTAAATTACGAGCATTGGAGCTAAAGAGACGCGGAACTAGAGAAATATCTAAAGATTTATCACAGTATTCTACTTTGAAGAAGTTATTTTACTTAATCCTCTCTCACATTACGCCGTAACTATTGCGTGACTTTAAAACCAACTTATCAAGAAGGTTTGGCGTAACTCTTCCCAAAGGTTACGACGTAACTATATTAGGTCAAATAAGTTCCACGCCGATAATTTTTACGCCGTAATCTCTCGTGATCAACTATGACGTAACCAAGTTTATTGAAGACTACTGGCGTAACCACTCATAAGGTTACGCAACCGCCAGATCTAGTGTAAAATACGACGAATAGAAGGTTACTTAACTCTTATTTTAGTTACGCCAGTAACCCGATCCGCCTATAAATACCCCACTAATTCCAACATTTCTAATCATCCCATTCCACATACAACACTCGAGAGAACATGAGAAAAGCTCAAGTCGTCTAGAGGAGCATACCTGAGTCTCTCAAGGGAGAAATCACTCTCTACCGATAAGCATTAGCGCTTATATTTCTTTTACTTTCAATTCATGTATTTCTTACCTTTGAATATTGAATTGGTTTGCATGATTAAATGAAATGCTAAGCACCTCTTGGTGCTGGCCTAGTCATGATTCCTTAATTGTTTTGCTTGCATTTACTTTACTTCCGTACAATTATTTCTAAGTGTATGCATGCATAGTTTATTGGTAGCCACCCTTGGTTCGGTAGTTTTGAATGGCGGTAGAGGCCAATTGCCTAAAAGATATGACCAACTGACCCTAGGTGAGCGGACTGAGACGGGAAGGGTAAGATATGACCAACTCACGACCATTTCTACTTGTGCGATTTGACCAACTGATCACCTATCGTTTGGATTAACTTAAGAATTGGGGTGCGGCTAAGTTCCTAATGGTCGGCATTCACTATTATAAATCTAGCATGTAGCGGCACTTAATGACTTAGCTTAGGGGACCAGAACAACAAGACTTATGAGGAGACACCGACTTCTCCCTGGGTGGCATCTGTCGATAGGTTAGGGTGAATTGACCAAATGTTGTCCTCTCAACTTTGACCCCACCTCAGTAATTGGAAGTAAGTAGACGGAGACATAACTAGCTAGGAGGATTAACTAGGTTAGCACCACTCTCCTCTATTGATTTCCCTTTATCATTTATTTGCTTTAATTTGTCTCTCGCATTAGTAGTTTAATTAATTAAATCCCATCAAACTATTATTAATCTATGACACCTAGACTTAGTAATAATCCAACACACATAGCTCTTGGGACGAATTCTTTTACCGACATTACACTACACACGACCGGGTACACTGCCCGTTAGTGCACTAGGGTATACCATAGGTATAACGAGACTTTACAAATATTAAAACCGGTCGTAAGAAAACCCGCATCAAGTTTTTGGCAACCGCCGTCGGGAGTTATATTGGATTAATATTAAGTCTTTCATTTCGTTTTAAACTTTTCTCACGCATCATATTTTAAGTTTTCGGTACCATGGAAGTTGTTAACATCGATGACCTCACTCTTGAGGAATATTTGGCGCGACAAGAGAGAACAAGGGCCGTCTCAAGACCGAAATTGGAGCGGATGTCCGCTTCGAAATCAAAGACCATTTATGAGGAGCTTCATGCCAACCCCTTTTCGGAAACAGGGACGAAGATGCATATGAGCACGTTGAAAATGTCCTATACATTGCAAGCATTTTCAACATTCCGGCTGTCTCATGATGCTGTTATGCTAAGGGTATTCCCTATGACTCTACCTTGTTAAGATGGATCAAAGATTGTCCCACGAGCAATTAATACTGGGCTCTACTTATGAAGCACTTTATTCAAAGATATTGTCCGCCGTCGAAGATTTCTAACCAAATTTTGGAGATCCATAATTTCAAACAATAAAACAACGAAACGCTTGTATCAAGCCCGGTATAGATATAATCGATCTCAAGTGTCCTCACATGATCTAACAACCAACGAAGGTCAACATTTTCTACAAAGGAATTAACGTAACTACAAGGCAAATGTTGGACTATCATGGACCTATCTCGAACATGACTCCTACTCTTGCAATTGAAACCATTAAAAATGCGGATCATTCTTAGAAATGGCACCAGGAAGTAAAAAGAAACCAAGGCTAAGTTTTGACGGAATTGCGCAATCGCTAGTAAAATTGAAAATCTCATTAGAGATATGTCAAGGTCGGAAACTGTTCATGCCATCCAAGTGGGTTGTGAAGCCGTGAGAGGACATCTAACGAAAAATTGTCCTCATATCGACGAAGAAAATATTGAAGAAGCTAATGGAGAAAATCAACCGCTTTACTGGAGATAATCGAAATAATAATGATATCGTAAATTACCAGTAGGGCCTTATGGAGAAAGAAAGCCCATCTTGAAGAAACAATCAACAAGTTCTGGAAAGTTCACCCAAAGACAAAAGGAGCATGATGAGTGGTTAAAAGAATTCCAGAAAACACCATGAGGAACCTTTCAAAGCACCACACAACCCTAAAACCTAGAATCCATTGTGGAAAAGCCCGAAAAAAGTAAGGATGAATAACAATAAACCAAGGATCTAAACCAGCCTATGGAATGTAAAGTGATTTTGCCGATGATAACTCGAAGGTTCAAGGCAATGATACTGGATTCGGGGTTGATCTCTCCGACAGATTCGAAGTTACCGAACCTGCCTTATGAGTTACTTAAGTAGAATCGCTTTTACAAATGATAACGGGTTATGAAGAATACTGAGGAAAACGACTCGGACATTACCAGAATTACAAGAATCTCAGCCACGAGTAACGGGATACATGGGCAGAAAAATTCCTCGAGATGGACGAATCAGGAAACGAATGGTCCCACGATATTGACTTGTGCACTCTACCCAGATCTAAGAAGAAATATCACTGGTGCAAAATGATACCAATTGCTAAGGTAGATTGGTATGATCTATGGGCCTCGTGTGACCCGAGAAATGAGGTTTGTGATGGAGGAAGCAATAAGGATAGGGTCAACCATAACAAATTTGTGTGGCCTGCATATACTGATGATGAAAGACTCGAGAAACTCTCCCTTGAAGATGAAGAAGAACCGCTTATCACTCATGGTGTAACTCGTCATCATAACCGATAAGGAGTCCCACGAGCATGGCCTACATGCAACCCTTCCGCGAGTATTGCAACGGGGATAGTGAAAGAGGAAGAGTGACATGCCCTCATGAGCGTGAAAGACATTGTATAAAGTTCCTGACTTGGCATTTGATGACCGTACGCAATACAATTGGGATGCCAAGATTAACCAATCTTCTCAAGAAGCTTAAAATTGATTACGAGGAGCATTCTAAAAAGGAAGTGGCTAATAAAGACATCATGCATGGATGAGCATTTAAGTGAAAGCAAAACAAGGAAATACGCTAGCCACCGGGCGAAAGAGTAAAATCTTCTGGGGAAAGTTTTTGGGCGTCATGCAACCCGTATGCCGATATGTGTAACGGGGGAAGAAGCTCTGGGAGAATAGGAAAAGACGAATTCTTTTGGTCCTCAACCAATGATGAGGAGAGAACGAGTTTACCTTGGCTGGACAACCTAGGATTCAATAGTGGGTAAAGATTAAGTATGGACATGTGGACACGTTAACCAAAGAGAAGATTTGGAAGGAGTACAGGGATCGAGAAAATTCAAACAATGAAAGTCTCAACAACACGAGTGAATTAACAATTGAGAATGACAAGGAGTTGGTTAGAGATGAAAAAGAAGAATGCAAGCGCGTACTAGTGGAGAATCTGCTCGATGAAGAATGGTTCAAAGGTACAGCTTCTGAGGATGATGATATTGAAGGGATCCTAGATTACCTCGAGTTGCAAGGTAATGAGCAACATCGATCCCTAATTTACTCAAGCTTATGGGGAGGTGCAAACTCCTTGGGATTCCCTACAAGAGACCACCATCTATTATTGTCGAAAAATATGAATTCACTCGCTACCACTTAGGATCGGAGGAAAAATTTTGTAAAATCTGGAAAATCGAAACTAATGAATACCTCAGAACGGCTACGAATGTCGCCTGGATGAGGCATAACTTGATGAAAGATATTGAAGAGTTCGGGGAAGTCCAAAGACCCCCATAGAAGCCTCATGCTCAGTCTAACTTAAAGACTCAGAATAAAGAAAGTGCTCTTCGAGACAACCGAATTATCCCTTTCTTTTGTTTTATTTCCATTTCTGTAGGGTTTTGTGTTTTCTAACCATTGTTGCAGAAACGAGGAAGTAATTGTCATAGCCTTTGATCTAACCGAGTTACTTAAACTCATCTTGGTGATTACTCCATAACCAACCTTTTAGCAGCAGATTTCTTGACACATTACCAATTATGGCGTAATCATCTCGTGGTTACGCCAGAACCACCGCCTTTAGCCTTATGTCAGTTTTGCGCATTTCGGCAGAATCCCTCAAAAGAGTTACGCGTAACCTTCCTCGCTTTTATTCTTTCATTTTAAAACACAATAACCTTGTATTAGTACTTTAAATGAACTTTGTGGGTATGTTCCCTGTAAACCCTCACGAGACTTCACTCGTCCACTTGGGACACCAAGTGGTTTAAAAGGCTTGTTGCATATGCTAAATGCAACCGTGATTCCTACGAAAGTGAGTTAGGTTTGTTTTTCATTCTTCATTTTTCATTTTGTCTTTTTATAATTATGCTTGTCGGTAGTGTGATTTCGTGGATTGAAGTTTGTTCATGATGCTTATCTAAGCTGCACGCTCTTTTTCGTGGGCCTTCCTTCTTTATGGAGCAAATTTCAGGGGAAGTTCTCGCCTAATTCTACTTTTCTCTTCACCTTTATTTAATGCTTAGTACAAAAGGGACTTTGTACAATTCAAGTGGAGGGACGGGAGTAGAATTATCTCTTGAACATTATTTCTCTCTCATTTTTCTAGTTTATTTTGAAAAATTATGCCATTTTTAAAATTTTGACATATTTTTCTTAACCTAACTAGATTAGACCTTAGCCAAACACATACAACCCTTGATTATATATGGTGAGATTAGCCTTATCCGTTTCCAATATTTTACCCCAAATCCACCAAATTATGAGTTTGCCGGTAGCTTGTAAACTTTAGAACTTGGCCTTTGCATCATTTCGAGACCATAGACGAGGTATGTTGAGTTAGCTTGATGTATTTTGACTTTCGTTTAGAAGGCAATATTATAGATTATCACCAAAAGCCTCACATTGTGTTCTATCGATTAGTCACCTCGACTTCTACCCCCCATGTGAAACCCTTTTGTTGCACTCATCTTTAGTGTAAGATACCCCTAGATACACCCTTCTGAGCCATTCCTTTCATGTTATTAACCTGATATATTGTTTCGATACACCTATACACCTTAGCCTACCCTGTAGTCTTTATTTGTGATTGGGAAGTCATCAAATGCCTAAGTTCAAGGTTCAAGTGGAAAGGTTCAGAAATCACGCTTTCATCGACAACATTCCTGAAGATCATTGCAGACCCCCCGAATTCCCATTGTTCATCTCAAGTGGGGGATATTATGTTATGTTATTATTGTTATGTTGAAAAAAAATGATTGGAAAAAAAATAGTTGTTATGATATTATAAAGTGCGATGTTATAAGCACTGTAGTATGAGCTTTATTGATTTAGTATCGAGGAGGCCACCTCGGTCACATTTAAAGATTGGAGTTGGTAATTATGCCAACAGTTGGAGAGAAGGTAGTGTGCCCATCACGACGTCCTCTAATGACACATCTACCTTATATTTCATGATCCAGTTTCTTGACTTCAAAGCTTGAACTTTGGGTGGATGATAAGTGGTGATGACTTGGTTATAGATTTAGACTACCTGCTTTTTTTTATATTACACCAATTATATATCCCATGTCTTATCCTACCCTTTAGTCATGAAGCGTGTCTAGGTGATGCAGCGAGCAATCTTTGGTGTCTTGGCCATGGAATTGGTCATGTATCATTGATTTTGTCCACTTCGTCGTGACATGTTAGTAATGACGAGTCACCCCTTAACCTTTGTCGTGTTTACCCATATTGCCTTCGAGAATTGCTTAGCCCTTAACTCTAGTGGTGGAGATTTGTGTAACCGCCAAGCTTATGATAGAATACATGCTATGACTGTATGATTGAGTGATCACCCCGAAATTGACACTTAGAATAGTTGAGATATTTGAGTGTTTTGTTCCCCTTTCGTGAGGTGTTCGTCTTTGTTTTATTCTAGCATAAGGGATTTATAAACTTATATTTTCCAGGTTATGGGAGATGTCATTTTAAGAATCTTTCTAATAAGGTCTACTTGAGGGCAAGTAGAGTTCACGTGGGGGATATTTGATAACATCAAATAGTCCTGAATATTAAGTGTCAATTTCCTCCGATAATGCTTATAATTTATATCATTTATATGGATTTACGCTTGTTTTCCATTTTCGTAAATTACAAAGATTGGAGCTAAAGAGATGCGGAATGGAGAAATATTGAATATTTATCACAAGATGCTACTTTGAAGAAGTTACAGTAACTCGTCTCTCACATTACCCGTAACTATTGCGTGACTCGAAAACCAACTTATCGAAGGTTAGGCGTAATCTTCCCAAAGGTTACTAATAACTATATTAGGTCAAATGAGGTTCCATCGCCGATACTTACGCCGTAATCTGCATCAACTACGACGTAACCGAGTTTATTGAAGACTACGGCGTAACCACTCATTAGGTTACGCCGTAACCAAAGAGATCTAGTGCAAAATACGAAATAGCTACTACGAATCTTATTTTACGCCAGTAACCCGTGACCGCCTATAAATACCCCACGAATTCCAGCATTTCTAATCATCCCATTCCACATACAACACTCAGAGAACGTGGTAAAAGCTCAAGGCGGTCTAGAGGAGCATACTGAGCTGTCTCCAAGGAAGAAATCACCCCTACGATAAGCATTAGCATTTTATATTTCTTTTACTTTCAATTCATGTATTTCGTACCTTTGAATATTGAATTGGTTTGCATGATTAATATGAGCTGCTAAGCACTCTTGGTGCCGCCTAGTCATGATTCCTTAATTGTTTTGTTTCATGCATTTTACTCGCATACAATTATTTCTAAGTGTATGCATGCATAGTTTATTGGTAGCCACCTGGTTGGTGGTAGTTTTGAATGGCGGTAGGCCAATTTCCTAGAGATATGACCAACTGACCCTAGGTGAGCTGAACTGAGACGGAAGGGTAAGATATGACCAACTGACGACCATTTCTACTTGTGCGATTTGACCAACTGATCACCTATCGTTTGGATGAACTTAAGAATTAGGGTGTGCGTGTCGAAGTTCCTAACGGCCAGGCATTCACTATATTAAATCTAGCATGTAGCGGTACTTAATTACTTGCTTAGGACCGGAACAACAGACTTATGAGGGACACCTGACTTCTCTGTGGTGGCATCTTTGCTGATAGGTTAGGGCGAATTGACCAAATGTTGTCCTCTCGACTTTGACCCCACCTCAAGTAATTGGAAGTAAGTAGACGTAGACATAACTAGCTAGGAGGATTAACTATGTTAGCACCACTCTCCTCTATTGATTTCCCTTTATCATTTATTTGCTTTTATTCTGTTCTGCATTAGTAGTTTAATTAATTAAATCCCTATAGAAACTATTATTAATCTGTGACACCTAGACTTAGTAATAATCCATCACACATAGCTCTTGGGACGAATTCTGCTTACCGATTACTACACTATCAAGTACCGTAACATTTTATTTAAGTGATGGTCATTCATATTTAGGAACTTTGTAATGTGTGTTAGATATCGTATTAGAATAGTCAACGGGCTCGTGGATTGGACTAAGCTAAATGGCTAGAAGTTATGTTAGGCTAGCCTTGTATAAGTTCTTGTAACCCAATCCAACCCAAGTCCACCACGAGGCCCATGGAAAGCCCATTAGGGCGTCTAGAATAAGGAGTATAAATACCCCTCAAATAGTTATTTGAGGGGTGTGCTTGAAAGTGTGTGTGTGTGTGTGTTTTCCTTTGATATTAAAGTTCTTCTTTTCATCTTTCTTACCAACACATACTATATCATTTAAACATCAAGTCACCAACTTTCCTTTCTTTAATCTTACGCTAACGTTTGTGTTTGGGTTTCACGTGGTATTTAGCTTGGTATATGTGTTCTACTGGTTTGATAAGGTGGTATACCGCTGTAAGGTTGATGTAAAAAGTAAGGTCCTACAATTGGTATCAATCTAACAATGGTTTAGAGTGTTTGTGTTGTTTTTGTTAAAGCTTTACAAGAAAAGTTGCGTTTTTCCTATAAAGGTGGGCCTTTTGCATAAAGTTTTGATTTTTACGTGTTGTTAAGCTTAAAGTTGTAGACTTTATTGATCTTTAAGTGTTTTGAAAGAAGTTTGTGCAAAAGAAATCGATTGGAAACGTGTTTTTGGGTGAAAAAATCGTGGTTTTGCAAAATCAAGCGCTTACGCGTAAGCAACTCTTGGTCAAAAACCCTTTTACGTTAAGAAAAGTCAAAACCCTAGTTTTCTACGTGTAAGGTATTACGCGTAAGATTTGAATTTTACGCATGCTTTTGTGAACCATTCGCGGTAACAATCCAAGCATCGTGCTTCCCCACTTGGATAAGTTTGTGGAACACTTGACTTTGGATATCTTTACACCGTGATAGTGTAAAGGATTTTGGTTTTAAACCTAAACTTACGCATAAGCATAATCGCTTTGAGTAACACTCTCTACACCTAAGCTAACACTTACGCTGTAAGGTTTTTACGACTAAGCATTTTGTTTACGATAAGACTTTACGCTAACCTTAAGTTTACGCTAAGTTGGTTTTACGAATAAGAATCCTACGCTAAGCTTTCTAACGCGATAAGAATCCTACGCATAACCAATCCTACGCATAAGCACCAATTCCTACGCTTAAGAACAGGTTTACGAGTAAGATTTTGAGCAAAACTTCAAACGGTCATAACTTTTGAACCGTAACCTCATGTTCTACCTATCAAAACGACCGTGAGAACAAGGAGAATGACACGCCGAATGAACTTTCAAGTCCTAAAAACGCTCCAAAAAGAAGTTATTGAGGTTTTTAAGTTTTAAGACCAAATTTTCACTACAACAACCGAGCTTAATCTTCATCAAACACAAATCCTTCATCGTTGAATCGATACTACATCAACTTTATCATAACATACCTTCATCAATGGCAACTCAACAAGACATTCATGCAGCCGGTGCCGAAAACCGTCCTCCTATGTTGGAAAAAGGTGGTTACCTCCAATGGACAAGTCGTATGCTTCGCTACATCAAGACCAAACCTAATAGAAAACTAATGATTCAATCCATTGCGAATGGACCCTTCAAGCCTCGACAAGTCCAAGACCCTAGAAATCCTAATGCAACTCCTCCCGTCCCACCGTCTTTTCGTACTCAAGATGAATCGAATCACCGAAGAGGATAAGAAGCAAGTCAGGCATGACATGGCAATTCATATTGTCCAACTAGGTTTACCAAGAGATCTTTGTCGCTATAGATAGTTGTGAAACTGCTTTCGACATGTGGGAACGTGTTAGACGGCTATGTTTTGGAACCGAAATTGGTAAACAAGATATGGAGAACAACGCTAACCTGAATGGGAGGTTTACATCTACTCCAGGAGAATCCATTGAATCCTACTTTGGAAGGTTTTGTACTTTGATGAACGAGCCTGATCAAAACAAGTTGGCACCCTGTGAACTATCGCGTGACCAATATCAAATTTCTCAACAATCTTCCAAAAGAATGGGGACCATATGTCACTATTGTCAACCAAACAAAGGACTTACATCAGGTGAACTTTGATCAACTCAACGATTTTCTGAAACAAAACCAAACTGAAGTGAATGAAGTCAGGAAAGAAAGATTGGCAAAGAATCATGATCCATTGGCACTAATTTCAAAGACTCAAACTACAAGAAATACAAAACAACAAGCTTCATCATCTTCCTTCCACTAACAACAACTTGCAAAGACAATACATTCCACAACCACAAGTTTGTTTTCCCTCAACAACAATTCTATCCACTGAACAACAAGTCATTCAACAACAACAAGATCCAAAATACCAGGAACAAGGAATCACCGATCCTAAACCGAACAAGAAGAGGCTTTGTCACATGAATTTGCATTCTTGGGTAAAGCATTCTGAAGTCGCTATTCCACACCAACTAACAACAACCAAAGGATTTCATCAAACACTCGCATCGACAAATTGCACGTACCGGGTTTGAATATGGGTAATCAAGGACAAATGGTTGGAGTTATTGGGAATCGTGCCAGGATATGCTACTAATGGATTTCGCATGGGTAATCAGCGGTTCCAAATCGTAATCAGTTGGGTCGAATGTTGGAAATCGGATGGGACAGAATGTTGGGAATAGAGCAGCGCGTAATTAGGGTAATCAGAATGGGAATGTTGCGTAAATATTGGGAATTATGGAAATGTGAATTAGGGTATCAGTTTAAGTGTTACAATCAAGGAGTGGGTCACATGGCAAGGAATTGTCCAACTAAGCCGAAAAAGAAGGATCTTATGCGTTCTTAAAGCTATCATGTTGGTACAAAAGGAACAATCTGGACTTCAATTGAGTGCTGAGGAACATGACTTTATGGCAATTATGGATGATTTGGAAGACCTAGAGGAAATCAATGCGAACCGCATCTTCATGGCAAATCTTCAGGAGACTAAGTACGACTTAGCACTACGACCGGCCACACCTCCCCGTCTATGACGCCAACGTGATCGAGGTACCAATCATTGATCCATGCTATAACAATGTCATGCAATTTGATGTGTTTACTAAATATTTACGAACAGATTATGTGACATCCGCACCCTATGATACATACCGGACAATCCGACTTGTAGCAATACTAACTCTGAAACTCCAGATGTGGATCCTAGTGGAGGCGGTGTGGCACAAAATACTGAGACTGGTGAGGAAACACGTGCTTATTTTGAAACATTAATCAATAATTGTGGCATTGAAATCGAGAATGTTAAAACGGTCAATCGCGGTTAAGGTTATAATGCTAAATTGACATTGAGCTTGAGAGTTACAAGGAGAACGCAAAAGTTTTTGAATTTCACAAAAATAAAGAGTCAGAATTAGAAATTGGTTATCGAGATTCCGTTTTAAGAGAACAACAATTGCAAATCAAGTATAACACACTTGATGTTAATTTGAACTTGAAAATAAAATCTTTAAACAAGGAAATTTATGATCTTCAAAACCAAGTTTCTAAACAACAAGCAACTTATTCTGATCTTGAAAAAGAGAAGAAGCAGTTGATTGCTGATTTTTCAAAACGAGAAGATTATCTTCTTGATGAAATTCTTGAAAAAAATGAAAAGATAAAAAATTTGGAAAATTTGCTTGTTACAACGGGTCATTCAGCCAAATCAACTAATATGCTAATTAATCAAGTAAATCCGTATTATCATACAACTCAAAAAATGGCTCTTGGTAACACACATCCTTGTTTCCTCAAGAAAGCTCAGAAAGAACAGAATGTTGTGAACAATGGAAAAGTCTTGCATGAACCCATAATTGTTCATGATTCTCTTGAAACGTTAGAACTATCTGAGGAGAGTAGATCAAAAATGAAACAAAAGAATCCAGATCTAAAACCAATTGATTATAACAAATGGAACAAAATTATTGGAATTACTTTTGTTACACAAAAAGAAAAGTCAAAGTTTTTCATAACACCCAGTGCTTCAAATAAAGTGTCAACACCAGTCTCAAAATCAGTTTCAAAACCAGTTGTTGTCTCAAAATCTCTTTCGAAAATCGAATAAATGTCTTCAAACAATCCTTTTAACACAAGTGATGCCAGAAGCATTTTAAAAGATGTTAAAACTAGAATTGGGAGACTTCAAGAGACTGTCAAATCTAAAACCAATATTACTACTAACATCGGTTTCTAGTTTTGATGATGAAATAAAAAGTTTTTGAAACGAAATTGCCCTCATTGAATAACATCAACTCAAGGGTAATTCATTTTGAACAAGCATTTTGAAAGAAACAAATTGACTTTGTCAAGGACCATAAAACCCTGGTAAAGCAAGCTAATGAAAGTGTTGAACACATCAAAGTTTTGGAAAATTTAAATGATTCTCTCTTCGAAGATGTTTTGACTACCGATATTATGTCTATTATTTTACAAACATGTTCATTGAAGATCATGAAAGACTCACTGAGACCTCCAAATTGTTTCAAAATATGAAAAAGCTCTTGAAAACTTGAAAAAGAAAATGTGTCATATTTTAAACAACTTGATCGAAAAACCGAGGAATGCAAGTATGACAAACTGTCGTATGAACGTGCCTACAATGACATGAAAGCGAAAAATGATCTTTTTGAGGGCTCACGGAATGTCAAAAGGAAAGGTAGTGGATACTAAGATTACAAAACCATTGACCGAGGAGAAAGCAAATGTTCCCAAACTGGTTTTCAAACCAAAAATGTCTGTTTCTATGCCTCCTCCAAAAGTCAATGAGAAAAATGATTTATCAAAACCAGTCACTCCACCTGCCTTGCCTAATCAAAATGTTGAAAAAGGAAAAGCGGTTATCGAGACACCAAAAGTTTTAGCACCTGGCCTTTTTAAGATGAGTACCACTAATGTGTCTGCCTCCACATCTAAAACATATGGAACAAACGACATAAGTTTAGAAAAGCACTCTAAAGAGACTAGGATAGTCGAAACCACTTCTCTTGATAAAAATGTGAATCCTAATGCGTGTGCCTTACCTTCTACAGGACTAGAAAGTACCTCTAGGAGCAGCAGACTAAAGCCTAAGAGCAATACAAGGAATAATAGAGTCTCATGCCTCTAAGAGTAGTAGCTTGAATAAAGAGAAGAAAGTAGAAGAACACCCTAGGAATTTACCGCTTTATAATAAGAAAGACATTTCATCTGAATGTAATGAACCTATGAAACTTGCTAAGTCTAATGAATGTGTTGAATCTCTTTGTTTAACTTGTAAGAAATCTTTAATTAATGTTCAAGATGATTGTGTTTCTAAGAATGTGAATGATAAGCCTGTTAAGAAGAATGTTCGAAAAAGAACTTATGCTAAACGAGTAGGAAGACTAGTTGCAAAACTTAGGCTTTACACTACTGACAAGAAGCATAGTGTTTACTTTAGGGATGACATTTGGAAACCCACGGGTAGAATTTTCACACTTCAGAATGGTACAATGAGTGATAAACCAGAATACCCCATAGAAAACTTCTTTGAGTGTGATCAGGATTTAACCTCTAACCCAAAGGAACCAAAATCAAAACGGTTTCCAAAATCTTCTTTTTTTCATTATTGGCGGTGTTATCAAATATGTCTTTGGATCGTCGACTCGGGTTGCTCCAAGCACATAACCGAAATCAAGCGGTGATCAATTTATTACTGAAATTCATGGGGAACCGTGACGCTTTGGAAATGATCATGTAGCCGCTATCATGGGTTATGGAGATCTACCTTTTGGAAATTATTTGATCACTCGGGTTTACTATGTCGAAGGGTTGGTACACAATTTGTTTTCATCAGACGGCAATTCGTCTGATGCGCATTTAGAGGTTGCTTTAGGAAAAATGCTTGCTTCGTTAGAAACTTGGATGGCATCGGTCTCTTAACTGGAATCGTGATACAAACTTGTATGCTATCGACATAAACCAAATGGCCTCTTCATCACCAATATGTTTTATGACACGAGCATCCGAACAAAGTCCTGTTGTGCGCAAGACGATTATCCCATCTCAATTTCAACACCATCAACAAACTTGCCAAAGACAACATCGTCAACGGACTTCCAAATTTCAAATACACCAAGGATCAGTTATGTCCATCATGCGAACAAGGAAAAAGCAAAAGAGCATCATATAAACCCAAACTGCACCTAGTTCGAAGCAAAGTTGCATATGTTGCACATGGACTTATATGGCCCAATGAGAGTTGAAAGCATTAATGGGAAAAAGTATATTCTTGTTATCGCCAATGATTATTCAAGATATACATGGGTTAGGTTTCGAGATCAAAAGACGAAGCACCAGCATCATCATCACCTTTCAAACGGCGTATTCAAGTACTTCAAACTCCGGTAAGAGTAGTAAGAACGCATAAACGCACGTAATTCAACTAATCGAGTTAAGAGCTTATTTTGAAGATGTTGGAATCACATGGACATCGGTTGTTAGAACTCCACGAGAAATGGGGTAGTTGAAAGAAGAAACCGTACTCTTGTTGAAGCTGCTCGCACAATGCTAATCTATTCTAGTACCATTATTTCTATATCATGTCTTTGTTGCTTTACTTGTTTCACTAAGAACCGATCCCTAATCCATCCAAGATTCAATAAAACCCCATATGAACTAGTGAACAACAGAAACCCTGATATCTCTTACTTTCACGTGTTTGGCTTTGTGCTATCCAAAAACGATGAGAAGATCTAGGAAAACTGAATGCTAAAGGTGATATTGGAATCTTCATTGGATATTCAGATAACTCGAGGGCATTCGTGGTGTATAACATAAGAACTAGGAGGATCATGGAGACGATGAATGTGAATTTTGATGAAATTTCACAAATGGCTTCGAGACTCGCCTAGAACCCGACTAAACCCGCAGACTTCTCGACACAGGTTCGTCAGACTTGCACTCACAAAGAGCTCCATCAACTTTTGCCGACTCACCTCATGAACAAGAATGGGAGAATTTCTTTGAGTTAATGTTCGATGAATACTATAGTGGAACTTCGACAACTGCATCAAACCATCATTTCACGCATTTGCGCCCGCCAAAATCATCCACCACCACCAACAGAAGATGCATCTACAACGGACGAAACCAATGCACCAACTCCATCAACATCATCTACATCTACTCCAAAGAACTCAATTCTTCAAACAGCTTTACAAGCGGCTTGATGAGCAAAACCAAAACATATCATTTCAAGAAGAACCTACTCAAAACAAGAACGATGCAACGTTAGATGAAGACTTATTTGAAAACCCGCTTGCTACGGAATCGTGAATCATCTTCATGCTTACGAGAACCATCTAACTCGCATGATAACATACGGTATCCTTCTACTCTGAAGTGGACTAAAGACCATCCGCTTGAACAAGTTATTGGTGAAACGTCAAGGCCAATTCGACGAGGACGCCAACTTGCCACCGTGCGACTTGTGCATTTACCTTTGCTCAATTAGCAATATTGAACCGAAGAACATTTGGGAGGCAATGGCAGAACCCGCATGGATAGAAGCCATGCAGGAGGAACTTCTCCAATACCATCTACATGACTCTTGGGATATGGTTCCAAGACCAATTGACATTCGAGTCATTGATCTCAAATGGTTATGGAAGAACCAAAGGGATGAAGAGATGACTGTAATTCGCAATAAAGCTCGTCTTGTGGCCAAAGGATACTGAGACGGTGGAAGAAGAATAGACTTTGAAGAGTCATTCATGCCGGTAGCTAGACTAGAAGCGGTCCGATATTCTTAGCCTATGCCGCTTCACAAAACATCACGGTTTATCGATGGACATTAAGATCGCATTCTTGAATGGAACTCAAAGAAGAAGCGTCGACGCGGAGTCACCTAAGGCTTCATAGACATGGAACATACAGACTACATCTACAAACTCAAAAAGGCAATCTATGGATTAAAGCAAGCTCCGAGAGCATGGTATGACGAACTGTCCTCTTTCCTTGTCCTAAACAATTTCACCAAAGGAACAGTTGATCCTACCTTGTTTACACAAAAATGTCAAAATGACATTTTGATTGTTCAGATTTACGTGGACGACATCATTTTTGGGTCCACTAATCCGAATCTCTCAAAACACTTTGAAAATCTCATGAATAGCAAATTTGAAATGTCCATGATGGGGGAACTAAAATTTTTCCTTGGTTTACAAATTCATCAATCCCCACGTGGAATTTTTATTAATCAAGCTAAATATACAACTGAGATTTTGAAAAATCATGGTATGGATAATTGTGACTCAGTCGGAACACCAATGGTAACTTCACCAAAAATTGGAGCCGATTTGTTTGGGAAACCTCTCGATCCGAAGAAATATCGGAGCATGATTGGTTCTCTCATGTACCTTACTGCTAGTCTACCCGATATTCATTTTGATGTTTGCTTATTAGCACGGTTTCGTGCAAAGCCTACCAACCGCACCTCAAAGAGGTTAAAGGATCTTCTACATTGAAGACATCCATTCACAAGGGTCTTTGGTATCCAAAGGAATCCGAATTTGATCTAATTGCCTTTTCGGATGCGGACCACCTAGGTGATCAAGTTACAAAGAAAAAGTACATCCGGAGGAGCACAATTTTTGGGTGAAAATTTAGTAAGTTGGTCTTCAAAGAAACAAGATTGCCTTTGCACTTTTAACCCAAGCTGAGTATGTGTCTCTATCTGCATGTTGTGCTCAAGTTCTATGGATGAGAACACAACTCACAGATTATGGCTTTACTATCGATAAAATACCTATGTATTGTGACTCGAAAAGTGCCATAGCCATATCATGCAATCCTGTTCATCACTCAAAGACTAAGCATATCAGAGTCCGCTATCACTTCATCAAAGAACATGTGGAAGAAGGTACTGTTGAATTATTTTTCGTGAAGACTGATTACCAACTCGCCGATCTATTTACTAAAGCTCTTCTAAAAGAAAGGTTTGACGATTTAGTTCGACGAATTGGAATGCGAAGCCTAACACCTAAGGAGTTAGAACGTCTTCTCGAATCTTCTTGAAAATGATTTTCCAAAAAGCTTCGCTGTCAATACTTTTGAAAAACAAAATACAAAATTTGAAAAACCAACAAAAACAAAATATAAAAATATAAAATTTTTCAAAAATACAAAAACAATATAAAATCAAAAATCCAAAAATATTCTTCTCACGACATGTCTCTCGTATAATCGATATTATGTACGTTTCTAGAAATGTCATTCAACAATGATACGGACATATACAGATGCTTGAGCGAGAGTTCTTTTAATGTTTTCCAAAACATGTCGTTTCTCTAAATTTCTTAAAAAAAGTGGCTTTCGTATACTTTAGTACGAAACCCGGACAAAAATGATGACTTTTGATCATTTTCAAATCAAAACTCGTGTTTTTAAAGAAAAAATCAAGTGTATGCTTCAGTGCACTACATTTAAAACTGGTGAGAAATCATCATCATCTTGAGCACCTTTTCCAAGATTGTTCAAAAAAAAATTTCAAAATCTTTCAAAATATTTTATGCTCAAGATAACTCCCTCTAAAACCCTTTAATTGATTATGCTTTATTAAAGGGGGAGTATAAAACAAAAATGTTCCAAATTCATGCTTAAAACAAATCCGTCTGTCTTCCCAAAAGATTTTATAAATGTTGTTTAATCCGTTGATATCAAAAATATCACGATTATGCTATTTTTGAGGGGGAGAAGACGTGATTAAAATGTGATCAAAAAAGTTTAATGATCGTTGTTTGAATCTCAAAATGAGCTCGACTCAGTTGAAACCATTGAATTGACGAGGAATCAAAGTCAGTATATGTACCATTTCGAGAAACTTGTGATAGACATGCACTTTCATGGGTCTAACCTCCTTTTCAAAGAGTGTTTACATCTTCAAGTTAGTTAGTAGAGCTAGTTGTCACCTAAAAACTGACAATGGAACTCTTTAACTTAGCAACGAATGTCTCGGGGAACTGTCTATCATGAGCCGCTCAATTCAAAAAGTGTGAACTCTACCCTCACTGTGCAGATTTCTGTAAAAACTTATAAGCACGTGTGAAGGGGGAGTGTTTTTGAAAATATAAAACTCGCGGAGTGTTTCTAACATCTTTTCAATCATAAACACTCTGAGAGATTTTTAAGAAAAGGTTTTATGCCAACATGGGACAGTCATGGAGATATAAGGTGTCTAAGGATAGGAAATCCATCCTATGATCCGTCAGAGCCGGAGGGATCTACCCAAGGACATCACAAATAGTTAGTATTAGAAATCCTTAGGAATGATTGAAAAAAAGGAGTAATGTGAGAAAGGATAAAGAAGGGGTTGAAGAAATAAAAAGAAAAGTAATAGATAGGGTGAAAAGAAATAGCCCTCCATATTCAACCTTAGGGCAGAAACAGGGTTCAATTCATCTGCTCTTTTGGTTGTCACTTGATGACGCCGGTATTGAAGATTAAAAGTCGTCATGGACCTAGTGACGCATGCACTAAACCTTCTTTGCCACTCAAGTTCCTCTCAACAGAAACTTGTTTCATTCTCACAGGGAACCCTACATAATCTATCGGCTTTCTCTTAGAGATTGCGGATATTAAAGAAGGAGACCCTCTCCTAGTCTCCGCCAGAAAACCAAAATGCACTATTGAGTCTAGAGCCACGAGATTCATCAAAAGATCTCATAGGAACACTTGACATGACATCGCTTGTTGTTCATCTACAAGGACACAAGTGATATATTCTAGAGTCCTACGTAGATCTTAGCAATCGCCTGTAACATTTATGAGAAGTTTCACATCCGTGATCTCGATTGAATGGAAACTCCGCCGTGGTCAATATCAAGCCGACAAGAGGTCACTTGTAACTCCCGTGGATTACGCTTTAGTGTGTCTCAAACGGTCAAGAGGGAGGATGCTTTTGTACTCATGACTCATCAATTGTAGGTGTACTTCGGTACATCGCGTTATCTCACTGGGACTCCAGCTCAGAACGGCCTTTGTGAGAATTAGAGACGTGTTTTCACATTATGTTGTTAACACACTCGAAATTCAAACTTGAAGCGGATTATTTCTAACCCGTGTTTTATGTTTTCTTCTTATGGATGCTCGCGGGAGGAAGAGATTGTGCAGATTTTCCACATGCTCATACCAACAACACATGAAAGTTCTCATCAAAATCAAAGGCAACACAAAGTTAAAGATGATTCTTCATCAATGTCAAAGAATCTACAAAGTTTAAAGACTCGAGAACTACATCATTGGTAACCAAAAGTCAAATACAAGTGTGAGCATGGTGGAGAAAAATGTGGAGACACCTACATCAAAGAAGTTGACAAATGGCTCTATACCACATTAACTGATCACAAAGCATGAAGGAAAAAAGAATCAAGACTATTCAATATCTACACGCAAAGTTCAAGCTCACGGAATGTAAAGACCTAATCAAGTGGAGCATCTTTTGAATGACCACCCCTTAGGGGGAGATTGTTAGCCGTAACATTTTTATTTAGAAATGATGGTCATTCACATTTAGGAACTTTGTACTGTGTGTTAGATATCGTATTAGAATAGTCAATGGGCTCATGGATTGGACTAAGCTAAATGGCTAGAAGTTATGTTAGGCTAGCCTTGTATAAGTTCTTGTAACCCAATCCAATCCAAGTCCACCACGAGGCCCATGGAAAGCCCATTAGGGCGTCTAGAATAAGGAATATAAATACCCCTCAAATAGTTATTTGAGGGGTGTGCTTGAAAGTGTGTGTGTGTGTGTTTTCCTTTGTTATTAAAGTTCTTCTTTTCATCTTTCTCACTACACACATATACGCATATCATTTAAACATCAAGTCACCAACTTTCCTTTCTTCTTAATCTTTACGCTTAACGTTTGTGTTTGGGTTTCACGTGGTATACGCGTAGCTTGTTATACGTGTTCTACTTGTTTGGTAAGTGTGGTATACGCGTAAAGTTGATATATTTAAGGTCCTACAACTACACACGACCGGGTACACTGCCCGTTAGTGCACTAGGGTAGACCATAGGTATAACGAGACTTTATAAATATTAAAACCTGGTCAGTAAAACCTGCATCACTCACCCAACAAGCTGAGGGCTTAACAGCATTGCCCTTGTTTCCCTTTGCAGCATTCACTTTAGAGCCAGCATGTTTCATTTTAGGCTTAAAAGTATTAACTTTGGGACTATCAAGATAAGTCTTGGCTCATAAGTATTAATCTTTTTCTTGTAAAACTTGATTTGTTCATCATAAGAATTAAAGGTTTGTGCTGATCTAAAGGACCTTGGTGAAGTAGATGGTGATTTTGAAATTTTTCTTTTAGGTCTTTCACCAAATACTCTGGGTTGTGGTCTAGCAGTATTAACTGGCCTTGCATAATTCAAAGGTTTTATGCCAGTTTTTGAGAAGAACTGCTATGGGGGTCATGATGGGTTGAGGTCACATGGGGTGTCTGCATTGAGCCTGCAGATGAGAGAAACTACCACACACAAAGCACGATTTATTATACATGACAAATTCATCTCCTAGTTGTTCAGATTTTAACTGGTTCTAGTTTCTCTTATTACCTCTAGGACTAGATGACCTGCTTTCTATACATCTCAAAGATATTTAATGGCTTATTAATAGGTTTGTCAAATAATCTTACAGGTTTAGTGGCCTGTACTTGCTTTGGTTCACTGGACTCTACACTAGCCTTTTATTTTCAGATCTGACACCTCGTAAAGGAGGTGTCACTTGCACTTTCAAACACTTCATCGGGTCTTTTAGGAAAGAACTTTTAATTGTAGGCCTCCGACAAATATGGGTTCCTCAAACTCTTAAGCCAGGTGGGCAAGGTCTATACAAGGAAGTGATGGGATACCTCACGAATGGTGGTGTGGTCTTATATCCCACACCGGATTTGGCTTTGCCAACCGGTGCTTTTTCCAGAATTTATTAACTCTCTCAGAATTATAATGTTATGAATCTGCAAGTTGCTCAACACTTAACTCTATATTATCTTTGATTGTAGTGACTTTCTCTAGTTCTTCTTTTAACACATTCATGGTGATGTCTTTAAAGAGATTTCCTATTAAGCATGCAAAGCAGTTGTTTCAAAGAACTTTGATTCATTTTCTTTATAGTGCACAATTTGTTTTTCTAAAACTGGTAAGCCTCTTTTATGATTTGCTAAGTTATACTCAGTTTTAGAAAGTTCTTCGCAACATTATCAAACCTGGTTTTTAGCTCTAAATATTTGTCTAATGGAATGCATGTATCTGAACAATTTAGTACCTCAGATACCAAAGCCATGTTGATTGGACTTTCTTCTTCATCAGCCATGAAGCTCCAATCATATCCAGCACCATCCACAACCACCATTGCTTTTGAAGAGTAGTTGTCAGCATCACTGTTTCTCCCTTTGCTCCTAGGGCTTCTGCATTCCCTGGAAAAATGCCCAAGCTTGCCAGAGTTGTAGCATTCAACCTTTCCCTTGTCAAACCCAGCAACATCTCCATCATTGATCTTAATTTGCCTTCCAGTTTTCTTCATGAACCTTTTTGCCCTCATACTAATTAGGGCAATGTTCCATTTTATGTCCATCTCTTCCATGTCATCTTCATAGATTTGTCTCAGATCATCATGAGTGATCTGGGATCCTTGACTCTGTTCAGCTATGAAGGCATAGATTGTACCTTCATTAATGCATGTTGCAGTGGCTACAGAGCCATCAGTATTAACATTTTTACCAGGAGTACTAACATCAAAACTATCCACATCATTGCTAGGGATAGGGTGAGCCACAAAGGCTATGTTTTTGACCCTTAACTAGAAGATGCAAATGCTTTCTCTTTATATCTTGTTCAATCACCTTAAAGCTATTGAACAGATTGTCCAACTTCATGGTTTCAAAATCTGGCTTGTTCTTCCATGCAATGACATGAGTGTCCCATTTTGGTGATGGAAGACTTCTAACACACCTGAGGTTGACATCTTCCTTGGAGAGCTCCACATCCAATACTGCCAATTGACTAACAAGTTTTTGAAGCCTATTGTAAACTAAGTCAATTGATTCATTGCACCAAAGAAGGAGTTTTCAAACTCTTGCTTCAAAAGAGTCTCTCGAAGTTTTCTTGGTGATGAATCTCCACCAAATCTGGTTTCAATGGCTTTGAACAAACTCTGAGCATCTTTGTGTTTGTTGAAGGTGATTTGATGATCATCAGGTATTGCCATGAGTAAGAGACTTCTGACCTTGAGATCATTGCCTCTTAGAGCCATTTCTTCATTTGTGATAGGATCACCTTTTTCTTTAACAATTGTCTTACCATTAACTTCTTCATGACGATGGATTTGAAAGAGTTTCCATAGAGCACAATGTTCCATAGCTTGAAATCAAGTACCAAGAAGTACGCTTATTACGCGATACCCGAGTTCATATTCATTTGGTCAACTTAGGAACTCTGTCATAACAACATTGATTTGTCAAAATCCATTTCTTCAGATCTGTTACACAGAATCTTCTAAAAACAAAGCTTCGGGACACAAGCTCTGATACCACTTGTGGAGTCCCAAAACTTGGATCTAGAACACTTAGCTTGCAAACGTATTAGTTGCTGTTAGGATTTGGAAAATCCAGTAGTTAAAGTGTCGGTCACCTCAAGTATATGTAATCGTTAGAAACACCGTGGAGGACGGATGGGTCTTTACCCACTGTATGCCTGATTCATAGCCCGTCAGGTGGCATTTTATTGTAAGACCATAAATACTCTCTACCTCCCAAGGTAGAGAGTTGGATCTCATAATAAGATTTTTCTTTATCACACTAAAGTTCCCAAACCTCTTACTTTCTCTCTTTAAACTCATCTTATACGCCCACTTGGTTTATGGTATGATGTGTATGTGAAATCCAATATGTTACAAATGGTATCAAGAGCCATGGTTTGATCACTCATCTTTCATGCTCTTTGTTTTGGTGGATTTCATAAGGTTTTTGGGGTATTAAGTGTTTAGGTGAGCTTGAATCATTTGGACAAATTCTAGTGTTAAAGTTTGAATTTTGCTTGTACTTTTGTGTTTAGGATCATCATATGTGTTTATGTTTTGAATTGGAAGGCTTAAATCATTGTGGTTTGGTTGTTTTTAATTGATAAAGTGGTTATTTTTTAACTTTGTACTATGCGAGTTGAGTCTCGGACTTGAGTTTCTTCAAAGCGAGTTGCTTTGTTACTGGATGCGAGTTGGTATATGCGACTTGGCTATTTAGCGAGTTAAGTTTTTAAGCGACTTGGTGGTAAAGCGAGTTGTGTCTGTTTGTGACTTGCTATTAAGCGAATTGATTCCTAAAGCGACTTGTTTCATTAAGCGAGTTGATTGTGTTGCGAGTTGATACTAAAGTGGGTTGGCTATTTAGCTACTTGTTTCATTAAGCGAGTTGATTGTGTTGCGAGTTGATACTATATCCGACTTGGCTATTAAGTTTAGTTGACCCCTAAGCGACTTAATTTTGTTTCTTTAAGCGAGTTGATTGTTTAGCGAGTTGATAGTTAAGCGAGTTGAGTGTTTAGCCACTTGTCTATTGAGACTTGTTACTTCTTCATGCTACATTCTTACGGTTGTTCTTTTGTTTAGTAAAATCGTGAAAGAATCAATTTCCCGGTTTAATCAAAGAATAGTAAAATCCCGTAGAACTTGTAATCATGGTAAACATCGTTCCTACTATGTTTCTTCAGAGCTGAGGATGTCCAAGCGGCGGGATCGATACTCGTCCACCTATGCTTGACGAACATGACTCATGGGCTCAAAGAATCCGATTGTACTGTTGGGAAAGAAAATGGAGTCAACATACTCAAGTCAATCGATGAAGGACCTTATCAGATTGAGACTACAAGAGACTTAATTGATACAACTGCAGATGGAACAATGATCTATGGTATGACGGGGACCAAAGACATATGATGAGCTAAATGATAAGGAGAAAAGAGATTCGAGCGTGATATCGTGGCTTCCAACATCATACTTCAAGGTCTTCCCAAAGATATCTACAAGCTTATCAATCACAACACCGAAGCCAAGGCAGTGTGGGATAATGTCAAGATGCTTCTTTCTGGTTCTCAATTAACTATGGAAGACAGAGAATCACAACTCTATGATGAATTTGAGCACTTCAAGATGAAACCAGATGAGAGTGTCTATGAGTATTACGTGAGATTCCACAAGCTTGTTAATGACATGAGGAACATCAGAATGACTATGCCAAACATTCAGGTGAACTCAAAGTTTGTGAACAACATGAATCCCTAATGGCACAAGTTTGTCACCTCCGTGAAGCTAACCAAAGGATTGAAGAATACAAACTATGAGAAACTCTATGCCTTCCTTCTTCAGAATGAGAGACATGCTATGTTTGAAAAAAGGATTCTTGATCGGTTCAAAACCAACTGGGAGAGACAAGCTCATCAAATGATTCAACTGCCTTCTACTCAAACATTGGGATTACCACCAAAGCTTCACAAGTTATACCCATGGGTGATGGTAATCACAAACTCATTCCCGATCCAAGATTCAAACAAGCTGATGCCGATGCGTACCGCAGGGACACTTCATTAATCAACTGGCTCTTATGGTTAAACAAAACTTGACCCTTAGTCCACATACAAACAGTCTTCACACTAACAATGAGATCGTGAATCAGATCCAATCTTCACAACCATGCTCTTGTCGAGATGGAAAATTATGGTGCAACCAGTGCAAGGTAGACGATATGAACAAGGGATGGTTGGAGCCGGTTATGGTAATACCGAGTAGGAGGTCATGTAGCAAATCGAATCGGGAAGGAATCCAAATCAAGGAGAAGCAAAGCTAGTCAAATGCTACAACTGTGGTGGTGAGGGACACATTTCAGGAACCGCACATCTCCAAAACGCCCTCGAGAATGCGAATACTTCAGAGACAAGATGCTTGTGCAAGCTCGTGGACAATGGAGCAACTTTGGATGAAGAGGAGTTGTTGTTTCTTGCTGAAGGGAATGCTAAGACATATGATGCTGATATAGATGAACAACCAAAGTCAGGGAATGGGTCATAACATCCAAATGCATTTCAAGTAGCTGATTGTGATGCTTATGATTCGGATGTGGATGATGAACCAACCTGCCAAAGTCAATCTTCATGGAAAGGATCTCTCCTATGGTCTCTCCTAAGGTTCCTTCACCGCAACAAGCTAGTCCATCCAAAGAATCAATCATCTCAGAGGTATTAAAACTTTATGATGATGTTGATGCCAAAAGATACATAATGAAGTACAATCACCTGAAACTTATGACTCAGATTGTGATAATGTGGGAAATAGTAATATTGTCCCATATGATCAATATGTGACACAAAGTGAAAGTGAGATTGTACTACGTGATGTATCTTCCAGTCAATAATGACCTATGTTTGATGAATACACTGCATGTGCTCTCGATGATTACATTATCTCGAACTAAATGCCTATAAAGAACAAGTTGCTATTTATGAACAACGTGCTAAGTTTGATTTAACCACACGTGAGCGTGAGATGGATGACCAAATGCATACAATTATTAGAAAAAGTAATTTTAGAGAAGAAGTCTTAAAACAAGAGTTAAACTCCTTACAAGAAAAGCTTTCTAAAACTGCTAAGCAAAAACAAGAACTACAAGAAAATGTTAAAATGCTTAAGCAAGAATTCAATGCTAAGGAATCAAAACTTTTGAATGATTTTTCCAATCTAAAAACTTTGAAAAACAAGCTTGAAAATAAGTTGTATGTACAATGGAATACCATTCAGATTTGCTCACTTGATCACTAAGCAGAGTTTTAAGCTGATAAGCATAGTTCCCCTTGTTGAGGAACCAAATTCAGAGGTCATTAAAAAGGCTAGAACTGCTCATAAGGTAATTTATGATGGTAATGAAATCCTTAAGCCTAGACAGAAATCTAGTTGCGCTGAGTGCTGCGAGGAAGATAAGAAATCGATGAGGTCACTAGGAGAAAATGAATAAAACTCAACAACCCTATATGTAAAGAGAAAAACATAACCATCAAACCCCATGATTACACTAAGGAAAATTGGATTTCCCTAAACATGTTTAAGCCTCAAACTTGTTAACCCCAACAATTTTTTGGAAGAAAGATATGGAAAAGCAAAAAGCAGAGAATCTTGTTGTAACAAACCCTCCCCTTAGGAAAATGCCTTCAAAGAAGTGTATCCTCCAAAAACACCAATGCATTTAGTTCCTAGAACTATTGCCACTAAAAGCAAGACCTTAATTAGTCAATATGTTATCTTTCAATTATTTGTTGATTTTGAGAAAATGTGTAAGAAAATGATCACACCCACTGGGATAACTGAAGGGGAAAGGGGTTTTGAGCAAACTAAATAATGTTATTTAACTGAGGTCATGCCTTTATTTAAACAACTAAAAGATCAATTTGAGAGTCTTAAAAACGGGATGGATTTAGATATTAAAGAAATGGAAAAGGAATTTGATGCAATGATAGTTGAGGTTAGTGACTATGAGCGAGCATTAAAATATAATGAGATTGAGAGGAAGAACTTGCATACATTGAATGAGACTCTTATTTCTGAATGTATTACTCAAGATGTGTTTTACACTGCTAAGAATTGTTCCATTAATGCTTCTCAATTTCATGAATTATCTGTTGCTCCGAAAGTCTCCCATGATCGTGTCATTGAGCTTGAAAAGATTAATTCGAAACTTAATGAGAAAATTGATCCGGATGATCACGATAATTTGGTAAAGCATCTTTCTAAACTAGAAGTTGAACATTTTGATTTGCAATTAAAATATCAACATCTAAAAGAAAATGTTAAAACCTCAAATTTCAAGACATCCTTGGATACTCCTGAATTTGATGCGATTTTGAAATTAGCAAACGTGATGAACAGATTCGAGCTCATTGTAACACGATCAGAAATTTGAAAGCCCAAATCTCTCAATTAAAGGGTGAAAAGAACAATGTGACTGGATCCCAAATGCCTCCTCCTTTAGATTCTCAGCACTCTCAAACTTTTCATTTTCAAAACTTAGTTAATGCTTTACAAAAGGAAAACGAGAGTTTTCTAGAAGAAAATGAAAAGGTTAAAAGACACTTTAAAGAGTTATATGATTCAATGAAAGTCACTCGTGACCAAAACAACAAAAAAATAACGTCTTTACAAAAGGAAATTAAGAATCTGAGGAGTCAGGAAAATGGGAAACTGCCACTTGTTTTTAATAAGAATGTTGCCTCAAAGTCATCCTCGGTACTGCAAATATACTATGGATCAGTAAATACATTCCTCCTCATCTTAGGAATAATGAATCTGCATTTCATGACTATTGTGATCTCCTTAAAGATAATCCTAGAATGTCTCGTGAGATTGTTGAAGAGGACTTCATTAATAAACCTCTTGATAGAGAAATTAGGTTTGCTTGCATTCAGGTCAAACGATCTCAAGAGCTGCTAGAATGTGTAATTGCAACATGTCCTAAATCCTTAGATGCAAAAGGCAAAGCGGTGATGCCTTGTTCTATGCCTAGTGCCAAGCATATAAACCATTCTATGCCCAGTTTCAAGAAAGTGAACACCAATGTGCCTTCTAGTAGTAACCTTGCACATCTAGTTCTAGAATGCAAAAAGTAAATCAACCAACTAATGTTCCCATAATTCCCTCTACAGGAGTAATCATTGACATTCAAGCAAGCGGGTCAAAGCCTGTGCAATACCAAGCAAGATAGGACCTCGCAAGCTAAGAATGTGCATTGGAAGAGAGTAGAAGACCAACCTAGGAACTTTAAGTTTGAGTTGAATAAAACGAATCGTGTTGATTCTAGTATTAGCCTTAGGCGTATTGTAATTAATTCAATTCGATACTATTTGCAAACCATGTAATGATGTCTGTTTGAATTTCGTAGCTAATCATGATTATGGTGTGAATGGTTTGTCTAATGTCAAATGCCCGTTAAAATTGTTAATGCTAAAAATCATGCAAATAAGGCTAAAAGGCAAAAGCTTAAGAAAGTTAGAAAATAGTGGAAACCCACAGGAAGAACATTTTGTAAGATAGGTTATCAATGGATACCTTTTGGCCATAAGGTCAATCAGTTTTGCATTCAAACTGCTAAGACAATGCCCACTAGAAAATGGATGCCTACTGGTAGAACTATTCCTTTAAGAAGTGAACATACTTTGAATAGGTCAAATACAGACACCAGCACTGCATCTATTCCTAATGATTCCATTGCTTCTAGTTCTGATTGGGTGTTTCTATTTCGATGTGGGTGTTCCAATCACTATTACTAACCAAGTGGAACCCATTCTTGCATGGGGATCCCAATTATCCAATTATCCATTCTTGTCCGTGTTCAACTGCAGATCGTTCAAATCGTTCTGTGGTACTTGGACTCAGGTTTTTCCAAGCATATGACCGAGACCGGTCGCGCTCATGAACCGAGAGTAAATTCATCGACTGTTAGATTCGGGAACGACCATTTTGGAGCAATTATGGGTTATGGTGATTATGTAGTTGGCAAAGTGTAATCTCCAGGGTATATTATGTGGAAGGTCTTGGTCATAATTTGTTCTCTCGTTGGTCAATTCGTGGATTCCGATCTAGAGGTGGCCTTTAGAAAACATACTTGCTTCGTTAGACAACTTGATCGTGTGGAATTATTAAGAGGTACTCGAGGTTCTAACCTATACACCATCTCTATCGAAGACATGATGAAGTCTTCTCCAATCTCCCCATTGTTGTCAAAGGCTTCTAAAACAAAGTCATGGTTATGGCATCGTCGTCTCAATCACTTGAACTTCGGCATCATCAATAACCTTTCCGAAAGGATCTTGTCGAGGCTTACCCAGATTAAAATATGAAAAAGATCATCTTTGTTCAGCTTGCCAATTGGGTAAAAGCACGAAATATGCCCACAAACCAAAACCCACAAATTCAGTAATGGAAGTTCTTAATACCCTTCATATGGATCTGTGCGGACCAATGAGAGTGCAAGCGATAAATGGGAAGAAATACATTCTAGTAGTTGTTGATGACTACTCTCGATTTACTTGGGTAAAAGTTTTTGAGGACAAAGGATGAAACTCCAGATGTCATCATCAAACTAATCAAACAGCTTCAGTTTCGACTCAACAATACGGTAATTGTTCGAACGACAATGGCATGAGTTTGTTAACAAAGACTTAATTCAGTTTTATGAAAGTGTTGGAATCGGTCATCAAAGAAGTATTCCACGAACTCCTCAACGAGCGGTGTAGTTGAAAGAAGAAATCGAACTCTTGTGGAAGCCGCAAGAACAATGCTAATTTATTCAAAGGTTCCAATGTTTCTATGGGCTGAAGCCATTGCCACCGCTGCTTACACCCAAAATCGCTCCCTTATACACACCTCTCATGGAAAAACTCCATATGAACTTGTTCATAAACGAAAACCTGATCTCTCCTACCTTCGTGTGTTTGGTGCTTTGTGCTATCCAACGAATGACGGTCAAGACTTAGGTAAATTAAGAGCAAAGGCAGATATTGGAGTTTTTGTTGGCTATGCACCAAACCAAAAGGGTTACCGAATCTACAACAAGAGAACCCGAAATATCATGGAAACAATTCACGCTACGTTCGATGAGTCGACCGTCAAATGGCTCTGGACAATCCAGCTCGGACCCGCACTTCAAAACAGTCCCATTGGTTCATCACTTGTACCAAACTCATTTCTAGCAACTCCATATGTACCTCCATCAGAAGATGATTTAAAGAAATTGTTTGATCCAATGTTTGATGAACACTATGAACCAAATACTGATGAAATGTCAATCCCATCAACAGAGGTTGCGTCTATCCCTGTGAATGAAGTCAATCCTTCAGTCTCAATATCATTAAGTCGAAGCGCTGCTGATCACTCTGTCTCATCAACAAATCATCATTCATCTAATATACATCATGGAATTGTTTATGGCATCAATAATGAAGTTAATCCCTTTGCTACTCCTGAAGATGCTCCATTTGAGAACATATTTGCTCCTGAATCATCATTTGAACCATCTTCACCAGGAGACATCGACTCTGCTACTTCAGTTCCACAACAACAACCACATGAACACCTTAGAAAATGGACACATGATCACCCATTGGAAAACATCATTGGAAACCTTTCTCGTCCAGTATCCACACGGAAACAACTTGCAACCGATGCCTTATGGTGCTTCTTCAACTCCGTACTCTCTAAGATCGAACCTAGAGACGTTAAAACTGCTATGAATGAAGGACAGTTTGGTTCAATGCCATGCAAGAAGAAATTCATGAGTTTGATCTTCTTGATGTATGGGAATTAGTACCGCTCCAGCTGTATTGCTATGATCATTGCTCTAAAGTGGATCTTCAAAGTAAAGCTTGATGAGCATGGTGATGTGTTGAAAAATAAGGCTAGGTTAGTGGCTAAAGGATATCGTCAAGAGGAAGGTATTGACTTTAAGGAATCATTTGCTCCTGTTGCTCGTATCGAGGCAATCAGAATCTTCTTGGCTAATGATGCAAGTAAGAACATGGTAGTCTATCAAATGGATGTAAAGACGGCATTTCTTAACGGAGATCTTAAAGAAGTCGTATACGCCAGCCAACCTGAAGGCTTTGTGAATCCTGAGCATCCTACTCACGTCTATCATTTGAAGAAGGCTCTTTACGGTTTAAAGCAAGCTCCAAGGGCATGGTATGATACTCTATCAAAGTTTCTTCTATCCACTGGATTCAAAGAAAGGAGCGATTGATCCGACATTGTTCACCAGAAGTCAGAAAACATTTAATTCATGTTCAAATTTATGTTGATGATATTATCTTTGCCTCGACTGACCCCAATGAATGTGATCATTTTTCAAATGAAATGGGTTCCAAATTTCAAATGTCAATGATGGGACAAATGTCATTTTTCTTGGGATTACAAATTTCACAAAGTCCCGGAGGCATTTTTATAAATCAATCTAAATATGCAAATGAGATTTTAAAGAAATTTGGATTTGATTCTAGTGACCCGGTTGACACTCCCATGATAGAACGTACTAAACTGGATGAGGACCACTCAGGGATCATGGTAGATCAAACGAAATATCGTAGTATGATTGGATCCTTGATATACCCCACAGCCTAGCGCACGGACATCTTGTTCGCTGTGTGCTAGATATCGCTAAGCCTACTAAAAAGCACCTTGAAGCGGTTAAACGGGTCTTTCGGTATCTCCAAGGAACCATCAATATGGGACTATGGTACCCGAAGGACACTGGTATGTCACTAACGACCTATGCGGATGCCGATCATGCAGGATGTCAAGATACTCGTCGTAGTACGTCAGGAGGTGCTCATTTTGGGTGATAAGCTTGTGAGCCGGTCTTCAAAGAAGCAAATGAGTACTTCTATTTCCTCTACAGAGGCTGAATACATAGCCATGTCATCTTGTTGTGCTCAAATCCTATGGATGAGATCCCAATTATCCGACTATGGCTTTGAATTCAACAAAATCCTCTGCATCTTGTGATAATAAAAGTGCTATTGCTCTCTCATGCAACAATGTTCAACACTCAAGAGCAAAGCACATCGACATTCGACATCATTTCATCAGGGAAAAAGTGGAAAACAGTGTAGTGGAACTCTATTTTGTGAAGTCAGAATACCAGTTAGCAGACATCTTCACCAAAGCTCTTCCAAGAGAACGTTTTGAGTTTATTCTTCCTCGACTTGGCTTGAAAAGCCTTCAACCAGAAACACTCAAACGTCTTCACGAGGAAGACGAGGAGTAAAGGTCTTTCTTCATCCATCTTTTGTATATATTTATTCATAAAAGCAAAATACAAAATTATAAAACCAATAAAATATATATATATATATATATATATATATATATATATATATATATATATATATATATATATATATATATATATATATATATATAGGATAAAGATCAAATAAAAAGACAAATATTGTAAAGATAAAAAGATTTTTTTCAAAAAGTTCTCAAAAATTCCCAAAAAATCCACAAGATCAGGTATGATGGTGCATGAAAAAGTTGTGAAAAACTTTTTTTTCTAAAAGTGGATATTTTTCCGAAAAAAAATTATGAAAAATACGCTTTGCGATTAAATCGCTTTTTGTGCATCAAAAATTGGTTTTTGCACCCAACTTCTTTTGACTTTTTTCATCAAAATAACATTGCGCATCAAAATAAAACAAGTTAAAAATTTTGTGCATCAAAATTTTTTAGATCAAAATTCGCTTTTTTGTGCATTAAAAACGTATCAAACTCAAAATTATAAAAACGCTTTCACAAATGTTTTATGCACCAACATACCCGATTTTGTGGAATTTTTTTGGAATTTTTGGAGAATTTTTTAAAAAAATAAAATCTTTTTATTCTTTTTACGGATATTTGTCTTTTTATTTTAACTTTACCCTATATATATATATATATATATATATATATATATATAGTGTGAGTTTATTTTCAGAACCAAATAAGTTGCGAGAACTGCGAGAACCAATCTCAACCATTAAAATGTGTGATCAATGGCTGAAATTAATTGTGGCATACTTGTAATTAAATTAAAGTTCAAATACTAATTTTTATAAGATGCAGGGGTAATATAGGAATCTCACATTGATTATCTTTTAAAACCGTCCATAAAAATATCATTAAATTAAATGATTAGGTCAAAAAATTTACTAACTTTTTCCCCACCATCAGGATCAAACCATAACCGCCTCTCTCTGTTTCTCATTCCGGTACCACCGTCAATCATTATTGTCTTCTCCAATCTCCATCATCATATTCTTGGAGAAGATAACTGAAACTTTTCATAATGAAGATTCTTTTACCGATTCCGATATGTCTCCAAATAAGCGAGCATGTTCATAAGGTTCTTGGTGGTGGTAAACACTTTGAAAAGTTTTAAAATAGTCGGTTTATGAATTACGAATTTCAATTTAATTTGAATTTTGATCTACAAATTATAGACTGAATATGTCTCCAAATCAGCGAGCCTAATTTTCTCTCCATTTTAATATGTAACACTTAGGTAATATTGTAATCAAAGAGGGATGTCACCTTTTTTTTTTTCTTTTTTAAATATACCTTTTGTTTTAGTATGTTGTTTAAGTTGGATCAATGATGTGGATCTGTGATTCTGTGATCTAGTTGATTAGTTGAAGCTTATTATTATTATTCTTTAAATATACCTTTCTTTCTTTTTCTTAAATATACTTTTTTTTTATTTAAATAGCAATCAGTTGGACTTTTTTTTCATCTTTGGTTCATATCCTAGCTATTAACACTTAGGAATATTGTAGATGATAATTTATCGACTAGTTATTTGTTTCCAGATATAACATTAGTAATTTAATATCTTTCTGTGCATGTGTGTTTTTATTGAAAGTATATATGTGTTTTTTAGTTATAGATTCAATGAAAAGAGTGTGCGTATATGTTATTGATCGAGGTGCATATATGTTTTTACAATTTGTGATGAATTTGATACCTTCTGTGTATATGTGTTTGTACGAGTTTATATGTGTTTGTACGAGTTTAAACCGAAATAAAAATGTTCATCTTGATACCTTCTGTGTAAAGTGCGTACATGTTTTTATTTCGGTTTAAAATATTTTTTTTGTCATACGGGTTTCAAGATGAACATGGACGTCCCTTTTGATTTCATTTATGTCCCTTCTATTTTATAAATGGGAAAAATTTGTTTTAACTAATAGTGCATACGTGTTTTGAAAAATGGTGCATACATGTTTATGACGGGCAAAAAATCAATTAAAAAGGTGCATACTGTGTTTTATGGCTGAAAAGTGTGTGATAGTTTTATCAGTCCTATTTTTAAGTTAGCGCCTATTTTGATTCATCTAAGATCTAACATAAGATTTATCAGTCCTATGTTTCAGAAGCTTATCATGCTTAACTGTCTATCTCGACCCCTCTTGTGTCCACGAGATCCTCAATCTCTAATTCATTACCTCATAACATCAAGTGACCGTTAGAAGAATCTGTCCTCAAGTAATCGAGATTGTTGAACCACCAAAAGAAGGATATCAGCTCACCCTTTAGCTTGATTTTTCTAAAATTCCATGCAAGAAAGGTAAAATTATGCTTCATAACACTTATCAAATACTTGATCAGTTTGTCTGTATTCTAAATCAGATTGTTTTTATCCATGTACAAACAGAGAAGATAATCACAGAAATTTCATCGGTGAAAGCTGTAATACTTAGCTCTCAGCTAAGAAAATTTTTTAGGGACGTTAACACCCATGAGGTATCTGAAGGGACATACAAACCAATCAAACGTATGTATCATCCAAACGAGCCTTTCTACGTCAAACATGTAATTTTAACACAAAACTTAAAAAAGTGTATAGCATATTTTAAGCCTCTAAGGCTATTTGATTCATTTGTTTAACAGCCAGTGAATTCTTATTTTGCTACTGAACATTAGTATTTGTTGCATATTGTTATAGCATACGTCTAAATAATGATAATAGTATTGTAAGTAACTTTTAAAGTTATTTTGGTAAGAATTGATGGTTGTTTCTATGTGAAAAGAATTCCAACTACTTAAAATTGATTCCTTAAACTATAGGTATGGGTTAAACTTCTGTTCCTTTCTAAAACTAACATTAAAGTTTGGAGTATAGGTTTGTAATGTACGTGTTTGTTAAACTTTTCTGATCTTTTCCGAATTTTTTTTATGGGACTAACTTGATTACCATAGGCTTGTTAGGATTGTGCATATTTTCTTAGTTTGCACATGTGTTATGATTAAATTCGTTTGCATCATTTGATATAGGAAAGGACTGTACATATGTGTTTCGTTGGTTTTTATTATTAAATAATTCGTTTATTAATTGTTTGTGGTTACAGGTACGAGTATTAAGCAATAAATATTTTGTTAGTGTTATGATTAAATAATTCATCTATTATTTGTTTGTGATTACAGGTTCGAGTATAATGAGCTATATGAAGAATGCACATACGTATATATAAGGGCATATGGACGAACTCAACTGCACATATGCATACAAAGAGATCGAGAGTGGCCAATGAGGAAAAACACATGTGCACAAGGATTAAAAACACATTTGTAGATTTCATGGGTTTTTGAACAAAATGAGGAATACATGTGCACGCTTAAAAGATGAACCATCTATTAAAGACATTGTATTATGCACATGTGCACGCTTCATATATTTGTAATAAAACATATTTATATAGTTTTTTTTAATAAAGTTTTGTTGTTTGTATAAAATTGCATAAATGTATTAAAAAAGTTTTGTTGTTTGTTACATACTTATGTAATATTTTTTATATATACATGTGTAAATACAAAACATGTATGCAAAAACGGAATATACAATTATCATATAATGCAAAACACATGTGCACACAATGTTAAATATATATATATATATATATATATATATATATAAGTAATTTTACCATTATACCTTTTGAACTAAATAATAAAAATTAATATAGGAAAAAATTGGTTGATGGTTCTCGCAGTTCGCAATTTATTTGGTTATGAAAATAACCCTTCCCTATATATATATATATATATATATATATATATATATATATATATATATATATATATATATATATATATATATATATATATATATATATATATATATATATATATATATATATATATATATATATATATATATATATATATATATATATATATATATATATATATTGTCTTTTTTGTCATATCTCTCTTGATTCGATATATATCTACGGTCTTTTGCTGTCATTCAAAGAATGACACGGGACTTTAGATGTTGTTCGAATGTTTAAATATATATATATATATATATATATATATATATATATATATATATATATATATATATATATATATATATATATATATATATATATATATATATATATATATATATATATATATATATATATATATATATTTGGGAGAAAGTAAAACAATGGTTTATTGTCATTTCAGTAAGAACCCGCTTTTCATAGAAAGAACAGAGCCATGCTTTATCTCATATTTCAAACCTAATGCTCTGATTCTAAAAACAAATGTTTGTCATTAACAAGACAAATGTTTAATTTCAAATATTTTCCTTCTAAATGATTCCTCTGAAAAATATTTGCAATCTTATGAAAACTCAATTGTTTTGAAAACACTTCGGACTCTATTTTTGAAAATCAAAAGAACTTATCAAGTGTCAAAATCTCATTCCATCAATCAATAACTTTCGCCATTGATTGAGGGGGAGAATGATTTTTCAATTAAATCAAAAACTGTTCTTTTCAAACAATTTGCACTTAAATGAGCAAGGTCTACTCTAAAATATTTTACAATATTTTACACAATTGGTTCAAGACCTTGGTTATTATTATGTTTTTAAAAGATAATTATGCATGTTTAATCAATGGAGTTTAAAATCTCAAAATCCGATCCTTATCAGTTAAAACGTTTTCCTAATCAAGTCACAATTCTCCTTAAAAGCTTTCAAAATCAATTTAAATCTACAGAGATCACAAATCTCAAATGATTTGATAATTGTGATCGGGGGAGAATTTGTGATTTAAATTGGATTTAAACTGATAATTCGATAAATGATTTCATAAGTGTTCAGCATGTTTTCCTCCCCGCATGTGACAAACGATTTCAAATTTTCCATGCACATGTTGAGGGGGGGCATCTACATTAAACCTCAAATTATTGGAACGTGATTGAAATTGTCTCTAAGTGCAGGTTCCCTCTAATATGTGCAAAACTCTTTCAAACTTCGAGGCACATATTGAGGGGGAGCAAACTTTTGAAAACCTCATCCTTCCTCAAAATTTTTTATCTACTCAAATTGATTGGGAAGTGATGACGATCATTTTAGAAAATGTTAATCAAAAGATTGGACCTTTCATTCTTAATCTAACGATTTCAAAGATCTCTTGCCTCCATGTGCTAAACGATTTCTGAATTTTTATGCATATGTTGAGGGGGAGCATTTCTAAAATATCAAAACAATTAAGATACAAAATGCTTTGATTCTATATCACAAGTATCTTGATTGACTTTCAAATGGTTTTCAATTGGTTTCAAGGCGGAAGAACTATATCAAAAGACCGACTATATTTACTTTATGCATGGTGATATAAGGATGATAAGGTTAGGTTGAGTTCCCATGATCCGCCAGAACCGGAGGGATCTACCCAGGGACAATCCACTAGATAGTGTAGAAGTCCTTAGGTATGATGAAAAAAAAAGAAAAGGAGAAAAGTGAGATATGGGAACAGTGCGGACTGAGTCTGAGCTAGTACTGGAATAAACCCAACAAGGTTCTAGTAATGAAGTCTCGGTAAGCACTGAAGGGGTTGAAGAATGAAAAAGAACTGAATGAGAAAAGGGTGAAAACAAATAGCCCTCCAACTATTCAACGTTAGGGCAGAAACCAGGTTCAATTCATATACTACTGGTGGTTACCAAGGTAACATCGGTATTGAAGACAAGACGTCATGGACCCAGTGACGTACTGCACTTCAACTTTCCAAACCACTCAAGTTCCTCTTAAAAGGTCTTGTTTCATTCTCACAGGGAACCAACATAATCTATCGACTCTCTCTTAGAGATTGTTGATATTGAAGAAGGAGACCCTCTCCTAGTCTCCGGCATAGGAACCAAATATGCACAATTGAGTCTAGAGCCACGAGATCATCAATAAATCTCATTAGGACACTTTCAATGAAGACTCTCTGTTTCACATAATGTGGAAAGAGAGATTATATCTTATGAATCCTACGCATTATCCTTGTCGTATTGCCGTAACATCCGAAAGTGATATGCATACATGTTCACAATGAAGATGGAAAGCCTTCTGGAGCCAACATCAAACAAGCTCCTGGTAGGTGGCATGTGAGATCTATCCAATAGATCAACCATGTGACAACTGAACAGAAACAATGATGCGATTCAATCTTTTGAATCAATCCTGGTTCAGGTTATGGATTGACGGATACCTTTGAAAAACCGGACGTTGTGCTTAAAAACTCTCTTCTTTAGCACATCGACTGTATACTTATTTCTCAAAATAAAAGGTGTTTATGATTGATAATTGATTTTCATTAAAACCTTCGTTGTATTGCAAAAACAATTTCTATTAAGCAATACACGATTGTTTTTCAAATCTCTTTTCATCAATCATTGAATCTCATTTCACTGCTTCACTCACTCCGTGTTGTCTTCTTTGAGACGTTCCGGTTTGAGAACAGCTAGAGCAGCTGCGAAACCCTGTCAAGGAAATTCTTTGGAATCATACCTGCTCACAGGCAGTACTCATACTGATCAATGGGGAACCGTGGGCCGTGTACCTCAATTCATCGAAAGTGATCAAAGACACTTTCTTGCGCTTTATTGCTAACTGTCTTATGCAGGTACACCCCGACGCTTGCACCATCAATGAAGCGGTCAATCCATAGCCGCATGCTCACTCAACACATTCAGTTCCAAAGAAATCATGATTAGTGCATCAATGACTCTGGTATTATCACTCCATGCTTCTCGCTTACGTTGCCAATATCATGAATCAACAAAAGCTTCCGCTACACTGATAAGAATATATCATGATCAAGAATGTGAGCATGTCGGTCCAAATGTCACAATATCACATAATACCAACACCACAAAGGATGAGTCAGAGATTAATGTGGCTGATGATCTCAAAGCTGGCTCAAAACTCATTATCACGTGGATCGGTTAAAGACCTCCACCGATTATCCAAACATGCGAAAATGAAGAATCAAAGACTACGAGCTACAGAACAAAGAACATGAACAAGAATCCAAGAACCATCTCAATTTAATATCTTTTTGTATTCTATATAATTTTAATGTGTGTTTGAGGTGACCTCCATTAGGGGGAGATTGTTAGGATTTGGAAAATCCAAAGAGTTAAAGTGTCGGTCACCTCAAGTATATGTAATCGTTAGAAAGCTCGTACTCGTAGTTATTTGATGTTAAGTAGTATTTAGTTTAGTAACACCGTGGAGGAAGGATGGGTCTTTACCCTCGTATGCCTCGATCCAAGCCGTCAGGTGGCGTTTTATTGTAAGACTATAAATACTCTCTACCTCCCAAGGTAGAGAGTTGGAGCTCATAATAAGATTTTTCTTTCTCTCACTAAAGTTCCCAAACCTCTAACTTTCTCTCTCTAAACTCATCTTATACGCCCACTTGGTTTATGGTATGATGTGTATGTGAAATCCAATATGTTACAAAATTAGCACATGATGTCGCCATCGTCATTATAGTTGAGCAAGTTGAAGCTCTATTTCAAGCTTTCCTTAGCCAGGTGCACGAAGAAGCACACCATTATCATAAATCCCCCTGCTCCATTTACGAACGATAATCGAGGTTCTCCGTTCGGGGTTATATCATCAAGAAGAAGAACAGCAACGCATCATCCCACTCTTTAAATTTCTTCTCAAGTTTCATTACCACTAAAGTCTGAAGCGATGCATCCCCAAAAAGTTGTCAAGAGACCACTTCCCCCAAGTAGATGAATTGATGCAGTCAGTCTCTTAGACTAGAGCTCACGAACCCGAATACACATACCCGAAGACAAAGAAACTTATATCATCAAAGTAGCTGATTAAGTCCAATAGCCAAAGAATAACCTCGATGTATACTTTTCTCTCCCCCTAAAGAAAGTGTATGAAGCTTACGAACCCAAAGTACCCGAATGCCCAAAGAGAGAATAACCGATAACATTGAAGAAGCAGGACAAATCACTGATTATCTATGCGGGTGACAATCTCTGCAGATGTCAACACCGGAATAAGTGATTATATCTCTGAATCACTGATTAAGCCATCAAGTAAAACAGATGAGCATCCCCAATGTACACAATCTAGAATTAAGTTCATCAAGTTTACTCGCCATGAGTCAAACCTTGAGTTTCTCTGCGGTAATTGATGAGTGTCTAAATACTCATCATTTTTGTACCATCTAAACTGCAAAAACATCTTAAAACACTCAGAAATGCATCAAAATGATGAAAATATCACAAACAAGTGTTTTATGTGTTTTAAATGCAAAAATATCAAAATCAGATGAAAAATGTATCAAGTTTGCAAAATTGGCAGTTTTAGTCCCCCAAGTTTCAAAAGTTGTCAAATCTAGTCCCTGGAATTCAAAAATGTGGAGTTTTATCATTCAAGGTCCCTGAAATATTCTAAGTTGTTAAAAATGGTCCTTGAATGATTCTTTGGTCAAATGGCAGAAAAGGTCCTTCAAGTTTGAAAAATGGCAAAATTAGTCGTTGGATTTATAAAAATGGAATTTTATGCAAAAGTGGTCCTTGTTCTATTAAAGTTTGTCAAGTTTGGTCCTTGTGATAACATTGGAAAAAGTTCAGCCAGTCCTTGAAGTTTGCATAAATTACAAAATTGGTCCTTGTATACTTACTATACCAAACCGGATCCTATATCAAGCCCAAGTCCAAAATAACCACCGGTGGCCCATACCCAATGCCTTGACCCTTGAACCCCCTTGAGCTCTTGACCCTTGATCCCAGTTCAAAACCCCATTTTGACCCTTTGCCTATTATTAATACCACGGGTCAACAAAGTCAAACCAGTCACTGTTTGTCTCTCTCACACCGAAGCGCCAAAACCGGTGACTCCTCAAACCAGAGTTGTTTTCATCCCACTTGCTCCTATCACTTCACCACCACCTTACCTTGCCCCCCTCCACTTCCACTAACACCCAAACTTCATTTATTGATTGAAACCGCTTTCAAACCTGCTTAAGACTTTTTGGCGCCAAAATCCAAATGGATGGTTAAGATGATTCTAAGAGATTCAATGGCTCAGATGAGGTGGTAAAGTCTAAGGGATGTCGATGAGTTCAAAAAGTCTATAAAGGAGTGAGGAGATGCAATGTAGCAAGATATCTAGAGTAATTTGTATTTTCTTTAGTCATTTTTATTAATCTAAGCTTTTCAGTATAATTTAAGTCTTCCAAGTACTTTGTTTAAGCTTTTCAAGTCTAATTGAATCTGTTTTCAAGAATCAATTTAAGTTTCAAGTTCTATTCTCAGTTTATGCATTTTCAAGTTAAAAATGTCAAAATGTTCTAATGTTGTTGTTGGTTGTTTTTATGGACTGAGATAACTCATGTAAGCTCCTAGATAGCTTCAAAAAGCTATTAGATATCATAAAAATCAGTTTAGCATCAAAAAGCAAAAATCACCAAAAATACAAATAAAATAGCTGAAAAATAAAAAAAATCCCATGGAAATGGTATTCACAATTTGGAGCAGGGTAGATTGTGGATGGCCTTGGGTTAGAAGCTTTGTGGAAAGCTATTAGGATTGGTCTTGTGCTTTGGTTCTTAGCTTTTACTTGGAATCCAACTTGTAAGCACTTTGATCCATTTTGGCATTTCATTGTTTGAACTGATATTTAGCTTGAATCTCTGTGTTTTCATGTTCATGAGTTTTAGTTAAGTGTATTTAAGTATTAAAACCAGTCACTTGTTCTTTTTAAATTGTAGTTTACAAAAAATTTATTTTGACATTTAAATTAGCTTAAGTTTAATTTCTTGGTTTTATGTTGTTAATGTTGTTGTTCTGTGTTTCTTTAGTCTTATTAAAGGATAATATAAGGTTTGTAATTCATAGCATGGTCTAATTCTATGTTTTGCTTTGAAAAGTTTCAAAACAGTCATATAAAGTGGTGTTTGGTTCACTGTGATAAAGGTTGTTCTAGCCATTGTTCTTGTTTGGTTCATGTCTCATTAGGTCTTAGTAGTCCATAGAAGCAATAAAAGTCAGTCCTTGTTCAACAAAAAGTCAAAATCATCTTTAAATCTCACTTGCTAGTTAACTGTTGGATCTTCATGATCCATGATCATGATTTTGTGTTCATAAGTTGTTTATATTGCTCAAACCAGTCTTAATTCATCTTATTACAACATATTAAGTGAGTAGGATCAGCTTAAAGTTCATATAAGTCAACTTAGTTAGTTTTATAAAAGTCAAAATTTTCATTTTGGTCGTTTTTGAATAAAATAGATAATTTTAGTGTGTGTTTAATATTGAGTTTTAGCTTAAAAGCTTTTGGGATATTAAAGTTCAGCTGCTTAACTTAATTAGAAAAATATTACTTCACTTTTAATCAGCTTATTCATAGCTTTTTACTTAGCTTATTTTGAGTACCTTGTCTGAAGTGATGCCCTGTGCACAGTTGAGTAGTCCACTTTGATAAGCTCACACTGAGCTTATTAGTTGGTCAAATTGTGTAAATTTTGGTTCTTTGAAAATCTGACCTAGCCATCTTGAGGTCCCAAGCTTTAAATTCCATTTTCTAGCTTATTTACTAGGGTCATGCAATAAGCTTAAACCTTGTCCCATTTCTCGTCTTTTAACAATAATATCATAAGTGCTTATTTGCTTTTTAGCAGCTTTTCAATATGTATTTTTGTGTTTTCTAGCTTCATTTGAGTTGATCTAGCTTATTTGCATCTTTATCTATCTTTGGTTTCATATGTAGAGCTTGTTTGAGCTTATAAACATCAAATAAGCTCATAAGCTCACTGTTGGGTTTTTAAGCTTGTAAACAGCTTATTTTTAGTTTGTAAAATTTTTGTTTTCATTAAAGTTTCATATTTTAAGTAGTTAAATAGTTTTCAAAAAGAAAATCCACAAAAACATCATTTTTAATATAGTGATAGCGTTTATTTAATATTAATTAGCTTTTTGATTTTTCTTTTCAGCTTATTATTAAGCAAATCTAGTTTTTATATTTTTCTTAGCCTTCTGTCACCTTAAGTTATTTTTTAGAAAAAGTTTCATAATTTTCCTAATCTGTTTAGTATTTATTAGAATTTTAAATAGTTAAAAGTATTAAAATAATTAGTAATAAATAATTAAAAAACATAAAAAATATCTTTTCAGTTTTAAAATTAGTTTTATAATATTCTAGATTTTTCTTAGTTAAAATTTCATTTTTCCAGTTTTATTTTATATTTTCTAGTATTTAAGTGTATTTTAAATAATAATTAATTAGTAATAAATAGATAAAAAGTGTAAAAAAAATATATTTTCAATTTTAAAATAAGTTTTATAATATTTTAGATTTTTCTGAATCATAATTTTATTTTTCTAGCCTTATTTCATATTTTCTTTTATTTTAGGTTATTATTAAATAGTTAAAATAGTTTTTAATTAATAATAATTAAATAAATAGTTATAAAAATAATTTTATTTTTCTAATAATTTTCTTTTATTTTTAGGATTCCAAAAATGTCATTTTCATATTTTTAGGTCTTTTATTTCATAGATATCACTTTTTATTTTGTACGTTTACGTAGTTTTTAATCGTACGTTTTACGTTTGTTTTATCTGATTGTTGTGCTTTCCAATTCTGTTTCCAATTCCATATCAATCAATCATTAGTGTAATAATCCATCAAAATCTTTACTGATCACTATCCTTAGTGATCATTCTATCATCTGAAAGTTTTGAAACACCATTGAGTCTCCGTGGGACTTAACGACCCGGGAATCCACTATATTCTCCAGATCTTCATTGCATTTGGTTCCAGACTGTTTTAAGTTTGTTACGGTTGGCCATTCACAAGTGGTCAGCTTGTGTGATTAAACTTGACGGTTCGGGACCAATCAAATTTTGGCCCCGCTGCCGGGGAGGCTTTAGCGTGTGTTAAACCTTTTTCAGACCCATTCTTGCACATATACCATCTTTTGTAAAAAGTTTTTTTTGTAAAGTTATCATAAATCAAAAAGTTCATTAACACTTTTCCTAAAGTGTTAACAACACCAAAAATATATAAAAACAACAAAACAATCGAACGCTCTTTCTTGTATTGTCTTTAAGGTGATTCTTAAAACAGTACGATTTGGTTAAACGAGACGATACCAAAAATATTGTCCAAAAGTTTTTAAACCCTTTGCACAAATCTATACCTACGTCTTTTCATTGGTACTTAATATATACATAAAAATCAACCACCGCAAATCAAGGCAGTACACCTACCAACTGGGGGTGTGACCATAATAAGTTCCCGAACAACAGATTTAAAACTTGCCTTTGTGTCCTTGTGATTTGGTATACCTTTTTCAAAGAAGCCATTTCATTTGTGATTATTGGTTAAGTTCACTTGTCGTTTTGCCTCGCATTTGTTTTGAAAATTGATTTTTAAGCTTAGTGCATGCGCACTCGTTCTTCCAGCTCTACAAGTCCACTTTCTGAGCTTGCAAATATTCCTCATAGACGTAGAGGACGCTTCGCTCCTTCAGCCGCGGATCGAGGAACGTCTACCACCACCACCCCCGTCGAAATGGCGAGACAAGCCGATGAATGAGCTTCTCCAAGCACCCATCGAGGGTTACGGAAATGCCATTGTTGTCCCGACCATCGTGGTGATACCTTTGAGCTCAAAACCGGGTTGCTTAATCTTGTAACCCAAAGCCAATTCTATGGTTTTGAGCGGGATGATCCTCATGCACACATTCGATGGTTTAACAAGATTGCATCTACCATCAAATACAAGAATGTCCCACATGAAGCGATTAAGCTTCTTCTGTTCCCATTCTCTCTAGAGGGACAAGCCCGGAATTGGCTTGAGAAACAACCCCTCGTTCCATTGAGACATGGGAAGATCTAGTCACCAAGTTTGTTAACGAGTTCTATCCTCCATCCCGAACCACAAGTCTTAAGAATGAGATAATGAAATTTTCTCAGAGATTTGATGAATCATTCGGGGAGGCATGGGATCGGTACAAAGAATTGCTCCAAGTGTCCGCATCATGGTTTTACCGAGTTAATGCAAATGGATACTTTCTACAATGGTCTGAACCAAACCAATCAAGACTCTTTAAATGCCTCCGCGGGAGGTAATTTCCTGAGCAAGACCACAAAAGAAGCCTTGCAAATAATTGAAAACAAGTCTCAGGTCCGCTCTTTCCGAGCAAAGACATATCAATCTCAGTCTAATGCTGGACCTTCTACTTCATCTCCTGTGAGTACATCTAGCACCGATGCTAAGATTGACAAACTCACGGATATTGTTCAGGCCTTGGTTCTTGCTAACCAAAAGAAAGTAACCTTCACACGCACACCAACACATGGTGAAGTGAAGAAAGTTGAAGTTTGTGTTACTTGTGGTGGCCCTCATGCATACTACAACCTGTATCGCCACCGATGGTAGTCCGTTTGAAGCTAATGCTATAGCCGGTACTTCACATCAGGGAGGTAATCAATACCGTCCTCAGAATGAACCAAACTACCGAGCTAACACTTATCAGGCACCACCCGGTTTTAACCATAATCCTAACATACAAAACCGGAATCAGAACCAACCTAGAATGAACCAAGGTTATCAAAACCAAGGTAATTTCTATCCCGGACCCAATCAAGGTTTCCAACATCAAGGGAACCTTAATCAAAACAATTTCAATCGAGGGAATCAATTTCATGAGAATATGAATCCTAATCAAGGAAATTTTCAAAATCAAGGCCCTAATCCCAACATTAGAGGCCAGAATTTTCCTAATCAAACTTAAGCCATTGTTCCAACTGACCATCATCGATGAGCTATTGAAGCAATTCATGAAATCCCAAGATGAAATGAACAGGTTGTTGGTCGTCGGATCACTGATCTAAAAAGTCTTTAAATGATCAACCCTCGGGCTCGGAAAACTTCCGAGCAACACGATCGCTAACCCGAGGGGCGATGCAAAGGCTTATCACAACCGTAAGTGGTGTTTCATATGATGGACCTGCTATTCCTACTACCTCTTCTTCTTCTCTCCCTAAGGTAGTAGAAAGTGAACCTAAGACACACAATGGACCTTCGACTCCAATACCTCCTCCACTAGGAGCAATGAGTCAAGTTACCAAGGATACAACGGACAAGGAGCATTTTTCAAGCCCAACGGTACCAGCACACGTCCCACCTTCGGTAGTCCAACCTCAAGTTGTTCCGAAACCCAAATCCAATCCAGGAGTTGTTTTTGAACCTCCAGTAGCTCCCGTTGAAAACCCAAATCCAAATCTTCTATTCCTTACCCATCACGTTTGAATGAGCAAAAAGCTCCGCGAAAAAGTACCATCAAATGGACAATTTTTTCAAATTTTCCAAGAGCTACATTTTGACATAAGCTTTGCGGATGCTATCATGCTGATGCCCAAGTTTGCATCAACTCTCAAACACATGTTAAGCAACAAGGAAAAGCTGTTTGAAATGGCTAAGACTCCTCTAAACGAGAACTGCTCTGCAGTTATCTTGAAGAAGCTTCCCGAAAAGCTTGGAGATCCTGGAAAATTTCTCTTACCTTGTGTATTTCCAGGAATGGTTGAATGTTTTGCCTTAGCAGATCTTGGTGCAAGCATCAATATGATGCCTTATTCAGTATGGAAGAAACTTTCTCTTCCGGAACTTACTCCTACATGCATGACTCTTGAGCTTGCAGATCGTACAATATCCCGTCCTCTTGGCATTGCCGAGGACGTATTTGTGAAAGTATGAAAGTTCCATTTTCCGACCGACTTTGTAGTTGTTGATTTCGATGTTGATCCACGGGTTCCTCTCATTGTTGGGACGAGGATTCCCGAGAACGGGCGTGCTCTCATTGATGTATTTGAGCAAGAAATCACATTACGTGTTGGTAATGAAGCTGTCACCTTTAACCTTGATCAAACTTTGAGGTAGTCCGCAAACTATGATTCGAGTCGGTTAACCAATAGATATCATTGATGTTGCTTCGAAGAGTACTCTCAAGAAATTCTTGGTTATTCTCATAATTCGTGAGTGGGGATACCACCATCTTCTCAACCTATCATAGCCAATTCTACTCCTTCTATCACTCCTTTTGAAGGAAGAGACTTCATCTTGGAAGAGATTGAAGCATACTTGGCTAGTGATTCTGTTCCATGGGAAATTGATCACGCTCCAATTGACATCGAGGGGACATACTTCTCATTGAGAAGTTACTTAATGATGATCCATCATCAACCCCTCACACTAGTGATTCAATTCCAGATAAGGTTAATAACAATGAGATTAACCTAGAGGGAGATATTCTTCTTCCTGAGAAGTTGTTAAATCAGGACACTTCTCCTCCACTCCCTCCCGTCGAACTTCATAACAAGGAAGTCAAGTCAGTTGAGAAAACTGAAGAATTTCCTGAAGTCGAACTCAAAGACTTACCACCTCATCTCGAGTATGCATTTCTTGAGGGTGATGATAAATTACCCGTCATTATTGCTCGAGATTTGAGCAAAGATGAAAAGATGCTTCTCATAAAGGTCTTGAAGTCACACAAGCAAGCAATTGCTTGGAAACTCTCCGACATTAAGGGTATCAACCCTGAATTTTGTACTCACAAAATCTTGATGGAGGATGACTTCAAGCCAGCAGTTCAACATCCGAGAAGAGTAAATCCAAAAATCCATGATGTTATCAAACAGGAGGTTATCAAACTTCTTGATGCTGGATTGATTTACCCGATCTCAGATAGTCCTTGGGTTAGCCCAATTCACCGTGTTCCTAAAAAGGGTGGCATAACTGTTGTCACAAATGAAGATAACGAGTTAATTCCAACTCGATGGGTTACGGGATGGCGTGTTTGCATTGACTATCGTAAGTTGAATGACGCCAACCGAAAAGACCATTTTCCTCTACCCTTCATGGACCAAATGCTTGAGAGACTAGCAGGGAACGATTACTATTGTTTCCTTGATGGTTTCTCGGGTTATTTTCAGATCCCCATTGATCCACAGGATCAAGAGAAGACCACATTCACCTGCCCATATGGAACTTTTGCCTACAAACTTATGCCTTTTGGCTTATGTAATGCTCCTGGCACGTTCCAACGATGTATGATGGCCATATTCCACGACATGATCGGGGAAACAATGGAGGTGTTTATGGATGACTTCTCGGTCATTGGGGACTCATTTCAAACATGTCTCTCCCATTTAGAAAAAATGCTTCAACGGTGTGAAGACACCAATCTTTATCTAAATTGGGAGAAGAGCCACTTTATGGTCAAAGAAGGCATAGTCCTTGGCCATAAGATTTCAAAAAACGGGATTGAGGTAGATAGAGCAAAAGTAGATGTTATTGCTAAATTGCCTCATCCTACTACCGTCAAAGGTATTAGGAGTTTTTTAGGTCATGCCGGTTTCTATCGCAGATTCATACAAGATTTTTCTAAGATCGCTCGGCCTATGACCCATCTTCTTGAAAAAGAGGCTCCTTTTATCTTCTCACCTGAGTGCATCGAAGCTTTTGAAATACTAAAGAAAAAGCTTACTGAAGCACCCATTCTCGTTGCTCCCGACTAGGACTTGCCTTTTGAGCTCATGTGCGATGCAAGTGATTTTGCTATCGGTGCTGTCTTAGGGCAACGTAGAAGCAAGCATTTTCAGCCTATCCACTACGCAAGTAAAACTATGACTGAAGCTCAAACTCATTACACCACCACAGAAAAAGAGTTATTAGCCGTGGTGTATGCATTTGAGAAGTTTCGGCCGTACTTAATCTTGACCAAATGCGTGGTGTATACGGATCACTCGGCTCTCAAATATCTCTTTGCAAAACAAGATGCAAAGCCGAGATTGCTCCGTTGGATTCTACTTCTCCAGGAATTTGATATCATTATACGTGATAAAAAGGAGCCGAGAACCTGGTGCTGATCATCTGTCCGTCTAGAAAACCCTCACCAAGATGTTTTCTAGAAAAAGGAAATAAATGAAACATTTCCTCTCGAGACACTCAATGCGGTTTCTTTTCGTGGAAACTCTACCACCCCATGGTTTTCTGACTTCGCAAATTACCATGCGGGTAACTTCATAGTGAAAGGGATGTCGACCCAACAGAAGAACAAATTCTTCAAGGATGTTAAACATTACTTCTCGGACGACCCCTACTTATTCAAAATCTGTGCGGATCAAGTCATCCGACGGTGTGTTTATGGACAAGAAGCTCTTGACATTCTCAAAGCTTGCCATGCTGGACCCACTGGGGGCCATCATAGTCCAAACTACACCGCCAAAAAGGTGTTTGATACCGGGTTTTATTGGCCCACGATTTATAAGGATGCCCACGATTTTGTCAAAGCCTGTGACGCTTGTCAACGTCACGGAAATATCTCTCAAAGAAATGAAATGCCACAAAATGCCATTCAAGTTTGTGAGATCTTTGACATATGGGGTATTGATTTTATGGGGCCATTTCCATCTTCTCGAGGTAACAAATACATACTTGTGGCTGTTGACTATTTGTCAAAATGGGTTGAAGCAAAAGCCTTACCTACCAATGATGCCCGAGTAGTTGTGAAATTTTTAAAATCTCTTTTTTCTAGGTTTGGAACTCCGAGCTATAATCGTGATCGTGGTACACATTTCGCAATGATCAATTTGATCGTCATGCAAAAGTATGGTGTAACCCACGTCTCTCTACTTCGTACCACCCACAAACAAGTAAGGTGGAAGTTTCCAACCGTGGTATTAAAAGAATTCTTGAAAGGACGGTAGGCGAAAATCGTGCATCCTGGTCGGATAAACTAGATGACGCACTCTGGGCCTTCCGTACAGCTTATAAAACACCCATCGGTGTACTCCATACAAGCTAGTGTACGGAAAGGCATGTCATCTGCCGATTGAGCTCGAGCACAAAGCATACTGGGCCTTAAAACATGCAAATTTCGATATTCGACATACTGGTGATCATAGAAAAGTTCAAATGAATGAATTAAATGAACTCCGTGATCAAGCATACGAGAACTCTTTGATCTACAAACAAAAGACAAAGAAGATTCATGACTCCAAAATCAAAAACCGCGTTTTCAACGTTGGTGATCGAGTCCTTCTTTTTAATTCAAGGTTGAAGATATTCTCGGGAAAGCTCAAGTCCCGTTGGTCTGGTCCATTTACTATCACTAAGGTTTATCCTTATGGTACCATTGAGTTATCTCAACCTGATGGTCCAAATTTTAAAGTGAATGGTCATCGATTAAAGCATTATTTTGGAGAGGACATTCCACCTGTGATTGTCCCGGATCTACAAACTTTCCCCATGAACCAATGAATGCGGGGATCGAGTCAAGCTAGCGTCTCGGTAATCAAAAAATGTGACACACACAATATGGGTTTTCACTCATATTTCTGATTTCTTTCTACTATTCTACCACCCTAATGTGGGGGAGTTTCCCCACGCTATTGTATATAAGTTTTCTCTAAAAAAATTAAAACAAAAATAATATATTGTGTATATATCAAAAATAAAATAATGGCCGTAGTATTTCTCTTTTACGTTCTTTGTTTCGGCATAACCGCCGGTACTTTGAATATTGAGGGCAATATTCATTTCTAAGTGTGGGGGGAATTCTCACGAATTTTATCATATATTATCCACCTAATTCCCCCGTTTTTGGCGAAAATTTTTTTTTTGGAGTAAGTGTTTTGCACTTACTCAGCTTATGGTTATCAGTCCGCCATGTCTGATAAACAAAAGGATTGGCTAATCCAGGAGCAAACGGCTCTTGGTAAAGATATCTCAAACCTGGACGGCTTGCAATTTGCCCAAAATTGTATGGTGTTGTTTCACCATATCCCAAAAGTAAAGAGTTGGCTAGCCCCAAGTTTATGGGTTGTGGTAAAGGCGTGGAAAAACCATAATTGGTAATCGACTCACCAAAGATAATATTGATAATTTATCTTAGAGTTGGCTAGTCCGATAAACGGCTTTTGGTAAAGACAAATCAAATCCGTTCTGACTTATGATTTGCTCAAAATCATTTGGTTATCGTTGTACTGGGTTCTTACTTGAACCAAAACAATTGGCTACTCCAGAAGTGATGGCTTTTGGTAAAGAGTTCTTTAAAATCCATTAAAGTTTCAAAACATTGCTAGGGACTAGCAATATCTTAGTGTGGGGATTGATGAGTGTCTAAATACTCATCATTTTTGTACTATCTAAACTGCAAAAACATCTGAAAACACTCAGAAATGCATCAAAATGATGAAAATATCACAAACAAGTGTTTTATGTGTTTTAAATGCAAAAATATCAAAATCGGATGAAAAATGTATCAAGTTTGCAAAATTGGCAGTTTTAGTCCCCAAGTTTCAAAAGTTGTCAAATCTAGTCCCTGGAATTCAAAAATGTGGAATTTTATCATTCAAGGTCCCTGAAATATTCTAAGTTGTTAAAATGGTCCTTGAATGATTCTTTGGTCAAATGGCAGAAAAGGTCCTTCAAGTTTGAAAAATGGCAAAATTAGTCCTTGGATTTATAAAAATGGAATTTTATGCAAAAGTGGTCCTTGTTCTATTAAAGTTTGTCAAGTTTGGTCCTTGTGATAACATTGGAAAAGTTGGCCAATCCTTGAAGTTTGCATAAATTACAAAATTGGTCCTTGTATACTTACTATACCAAACCGGATCCTATATCAAGCCCAAGTCCAAAATAACCAGCTGGCCCATACCCAATGCCTTGACCCTTGAACCCCCTTGAGCTCTTGACCCTTGATCCCAGGTCAAAACCCCATTTTCCCTTTGCCTATTATTAATACCACGGGTCAACAAAGTCAAACCCATCGCCTTGTTTGTCTCTCACACCGAGCGCGCCAAAACCGGTGACTCCTCAAACCGAGTTGTTTTCATCCCACTTGCTCCTATCACTTCACCACCACCTTACCTTGCCCCCCCCCCTCCACTTCCACTAACACCCAAACTTCATTTATTGATTGAAACCGCTCAAACCTTAAGACTTTTTGGCGCCAAAAATCCAAATGGATGGTTAAGATGATTCTAAGAGATTCAATGGCTCAGATGAGGTGGGAAAGTCTAAGGGATGTCGACAGAGTTCAAAAAGTCTATAAAGGAGTGAGGAGATGCAATGTAGCAAGATATCTAGAGTAATTTGTATTTTCTTTAGTCATTTTTATTAATCTAAGCTTTTCAGTATAATTTAAGTCTTCCAAGTACTTTGTTTAAGCTTTTCAAGTGTAATTGAATCTGTTTTCAGTAATCAATTTAAGTTTCAAGTTCTATTCTCAGTTTATGCATTTTCAAGTTAAAAATGTCAAAATGTTCTAATGTTGTTGTTGGTTGTTTTTATGGACTGAGATAACTCATGTAAGCTCCTAGATAGCTTCAAAAAGCTATTAGATATCATAAAAATCAGTTTAGCATCAAAAAGCAAAAATCACCAAAAATACAAATAAAATAGCTGAAAAATAAAAAATCCCATGGAAATGGTATTCACAGTTGGAGCAGGGTAGATGTGGATGGCCTTGGGTTAGAAGCTTTGTGGAAAGCTATTAGGATTGGTCTTGTGCTTTGGTTCTCAGCTTTTACTTGGAATCCAACTTGTAAGCACTTTGATCCATTTTGGCATTTCATTGTTTGAACTGATATTTAGCTTGAATCTCTGTGTTTTCATATTCATGAGTTTTAGTTAAGTGTATTTAAGTATTAAAACCAGTCACTTGTTCTTTTTAAATTGTAGTTTACAAAAATTTTATTTTGACAGTTAAATTAGCTTAAGTTTAATTTCTTGGTTTTATGTTGTTAATGTTGTTGTTCTGTGTTTCTTTAGTCTTATTAAAGGATAATATAAGGTTTGTAATTCATAGCATGGTCTAATTCTGTGTTTTGCTTTGAAAAGTTTCAAAACAGTCATATAAAGTGGTGTTTGGTTCACTGTGATAAAGGTTGTTCTAGCCATTGTTCTTGTTTGGTTCATGTCTCATTAGGTCTTAGTAGTCCATAGAAGCAATAAAAGTCAGTCCTTGTTCAACAAAAAGTCAAAATCATCTTTAAATCTCACTTGCTAGTTAACTGTTGGATCTTCATGATCCATGATCATGATTTTGTGTTCATAAGTTGTTTATATTGCTCAAACCAGTCTTAATTCATCTTATTACAACATATTAAGTGAGTAGGATCAGCTTAAAGTTCATATAAGTCAACTTAGCTAGTTTTTATAAAAGTCAAAATTTTCATTTTGGTCGTTTTTGAATAAAATAGATAATTTTAGTGTGTGTTTAATATTGGGTTTTAGCTTAAAAGCTTTTGGGATATTAAAGTTCAGCTGCTTAACTTAATTAGAAAAATATTACTTCACTTTTAATCAGCTTATTCATAGCTTTTTACTTAGCTTATTTTGAGTACCTTGTCTGAAGTGATGCCCTGTGCACAGTTGAGTAGTCCACTTTGATAAGCTCACACTGAGCTTATTAGTTGGTCAAATTGTGTAAATTTTGGTTCTTTGAAAATCTGACCTAGCCATCTTGAGGTCCCAAGCTTTAAATTCCATTTTCTAGCTTATTTACTAGGGCTGCAATAAGCTTAAACCCTGTCCCATTTCTGTCTTTTAACAATAATATCATAAGTGCTTATTTGCTTTTTAGCAGCTTTTCAATATGTATTTTTGTGTTTTCTAGCTTCATTTGAGTTGATCTAGCTTATTTGCATCTTTATCTATCTTTGGTTTCATCTGTAGAGCTTGTTCGAGCTTATAAACATCAAATAAGCTCATAAGCTCACTGTTGGGTTTTTAAGCTTGTAAACAGCTTATTTTTAGTTTGTAAAATTTTTGTTTTCATTAAAGTTTCATATTTTAAGTAGTTAAATAGTTTTCAAAAAGAAAATCCACAAAAACATCATTTTTAATATAGTGATAGCGTTTATTTAATATTAATTAGCTTTTTGATTTTTCTTTTCAGCTTATTATTAAGCAAATCTAGTTTTTATATTTTTCTTAGCCTTCTGTCACCTTAAGTTATTTTTTAGAAAAAGTTTCATAATTTTCCTAATCTGTTTAGTATTTATTAGAATTTTAAATAGTTAAAAGTATTAAAATAATTAGTAATAAATAATTAAAAAACATAAAAATATCTTTTCAGTTTTAAAATTAGTTTTATAATATTCTAGATTTTTCTTAGTTAAAATTTCATTTTTCCAGGTTTATTTTATATTTTCTAGTATTTAAGTGTATTTTAAATAATAATTAATTAGTAATAAATAGATAAAAAAGTGTAAAAAAATATATTTTCAATTTTAAAATAAGTTTTATAATATTTTAGATTTTTCTGAATCATAATTTTATTTTTCTAGCCTTATTTCATATTTTCTTTTATTTTAGGTTATTATTAAATAGTTAAAATAGTTTTTAATTAATAATAATTAAATAAATAGTTATAAAAATAATTTTCTTTTTCTAATAATTTTCTTTTATTTTTAGGATTCCAAAATGTCATTTTCATATTTTTAGGTCTTTTATTTTTTAGATCTCACTTTTTATTTTGTACGTTACGTAGTTTTTAATCGTACGTTTTACGTTTGTTTTATCTGATTGTTGTGCTTTCCAATTCTGTTTCCAATTCCATATCAATCAATCATTAGTGTAATAATCCATCAAAATCTTTACTGATCACTATCCTTAGTGATCATTCTATCATCTGAAAGTTTTGAAACACCATTGAGTCTCCGTGGGACTTAACGACCTGGGAATCCACTATATTCTCCAGATCTTCATTGCATTGCCTCCTGAGCTGTTTGAAGTTTGTTACGGTTGGCCATTCACAAGTGGTCAGCTTGTGTGATTAAACTTGACGGTTCGGGACCAATCAGTAATAACATTTGTTTTCCTGGGATATCTTCAATTACTTAGAAGTATTATGTTCATCAAGTTTACTCGCGTTTAGATATGTGTCTCCTTCTCCCTTGCTGGTTTTGACACTTCAGAATCAGCAACATATTATAAGCCCAAATACTAGAAATCTGTTGAGAAGAACGCTTGAAGTTTTTGTGAGTATCAACTTTTTGAAGTACAGTGTAAGCAAGTCTAATTGGGGATTAAATCAGACATTTCATTTGATGGTTCCAAAACAACAATGAGAAACTTTGTTGTAGATGCACACAAGTATGCGAAATCTACTTGAATGCACTTAGAAGATTAATGCAAACACAATGTAACACCAACAACTTCAATATTATTAATCAATAATACGAGTACTCTCCTAGTACTAGGGTTTACAACCTTGAAGCTCTTCTTAAGACGGCTAGAATATGAGATGTATGTTTAACCTAGCTAGGATCTCCTTTTATACACTAAGGAGATCCCTTACAGAGATAACTATGGACTAAGTATATCATATCTTCTATTGGAATAGAAGATATTCCATTACAAACCATACACGACATTCCTTACTTAGACCAGTACAAACTTAAAAGCTATCAGTACTAACTTTCTCACTATCAGTACTAACTAGTTAATACTTATCATATAACATTATCAGTACTAACTCTACTGAAATAAGTATTAACTCCAAATTTCCCAACAATTCCCCCCAAATTCTCTTCAACTAACTTTCCATCGTCAAGAATTTAAATTTCAGCATGGGTAAGCAATCGTCAACCGTAGATGGTGAGGGTTGGACATGGTTTTTTAGAGGTAATAACCCAGTAGAGAAACGAATTTAGAACCCCTTTCATAAGTCTTCAGAAAAACAAGAATCGTCGTTTTATATCACTAACTTTCCAAATCATATCGAGGCTCGAGATTTGTGGAAGATTTGTGAGCCGTTTGGACGCATCATTGATTCCTACATCGCGAAGAAACCTTCTAAGGTCGGAAACGTTTTGGTTTTGTTAGATTCCTTGGAATTACGAATGAGGAACAGTTTTCCAAATACCTCGCGAACATTTGGATTGGCAACCATCATGTGTTTGTCGCGGTAACAAGATTTCAAAGAACTAAATTTGTTAACCATGGACCTAAATATAAACATGTAGTGTCACCACGTAGCAATGGTAATCCATCACGTAATGAACCTACACCCAGTATCATTAGGAACAACCAAGGAGTCAATCCGTCACGTTCGTTTGCTTCCATTGTTAATGGTACTACCTCGTCAAAGGACAATTCTTACATACATCATGTTGCTAAGAAAGTCATAGAGCTATGTGATTCGGAGTTGGTTACAGTAGAGAACACTTTGGAATCGGTTTTGGTTAAGGTTAGAGAAGTGGGCACCATGATCAATATGTATCGCATTTGTAGAAGTGAAGGGTTCCCTAACGTTAAAATAGATCATGTTAAGGGATTATGGACATGGAGTGAGTTTGAGTGTGTTGATGCATGCATGGCTTTTAAGTCTAATGATTCGTTAAAGAGACTTTTTGTTTCTATTAAAGCAATCCAAAAGAACTTTGTTATAGATGAAAGAATGATTTGGATAGATATCCAAGGTCTTTCATTATGTTCCTGGGGCTCGGCTCCACTCAAAGGCTGCTCCATCGTTTGGCAAATTCATGTTTTTTGAACTTGATCACTCTCATAACATGAGCATTGGGCGCCTATGCATTGCTACTAAACAGAAACAAGCTATTGACGAAGAGGTTTCTGTGGTGATCAATGGTGACAAGTTCGTTGTCCATGTTCATGAATTATCAAACTGGGTTGTAAAGATTGAAGACGACCTCGAATCGGAAGATGGAATAGGTGACAACGAGCAAGTAGAACCTCATTCAGATATGAGGATTCTACCAAACAAGAGACGAAGAACTCCAATGTTATGGATGAAACTGATGATGTAATGGATATCGAGAAGGAGAATAATGAAATGAAAGAAGAAGAAATAATCCAAAAAGCATGGCATCCTGACTGTGATCTCACATCATCGGATGATAGTTGTCCACCTGGCTTCGAATTCCTAAAAGGACAATCAACTATTAAGCCACAAGGTTCAGAATCACACAAGACAAGCAAGTGCTCTACTTCGTTCGCAAGGTATCGTGATAAAGACTTTAAAGGGACCTCTTTATTATATGAAATTAACCGTGTGATCGAAGTTGGAGGTGCTTTAGGTTACGATGTAAGGGGATGCCGGAAACGTTAAAAAAATGTTAAACAAGCAAGGTGTATCAATGTTTAATCGATGAATCTCTTATCCATCAATATTCGTGGTTCTAAGAAACGGAGGAAACGAGTATGGGTTAGAGATCTCTGTTTCAAACATAATATTAATTTTCTCGGTGTGCAAGAGTCTAAAATGACAAGGTTACAATTGTTTCGTTTAAGGTCTATGTGGGGTAATTATTCTTTCGATTATGCTTGTAACATGGCAAGGGGGCTGTCGGGAGGCATTATTTCTATGTGGGATCCAGCGGTGTTTACTAAAGAGAACATTTTGTTCAATGATAACAACGTCATAGTTCAAGGTAAATGGCTTAACATAACTCATTTGTACTTCATGGTTAACGTTTATGGTCCCCAAGATCCGGCTGCTAAATCCAGAATGTGGGGTAGTTTGTTATCCTTTGTTCAACATCATCAGGGTAGGTATGTTTTGTTCGGGGATTTAAATGAAGTGAGGAACGAATGTGAACGTTTTGGAACGATCTTTTTTAGATCAGAAGCCTAAGTATTCAATAATTTTTTTGCTGATTCAGGGCTGCAAGAAATGACGATGGGTGGGAAGTCCTTTACGTGGATGAATAAGCTTGGAGCAAAGATGAGTAGGTTGGATCGATTTCTTATATCCGGAGAGGTTTTGGACGACAACCATGATCTAAAGGCTACTGTTTTAGACAAACTATGGTCTGACCACAGTCCCATCTTACTTCATACCCTCAAAACGGATTATGGCCCGATCCCGTTTAAATTTTTCCACTCTTGGTTCCAAAGGAAAGATGTTGACGTGGTGGTCAATCAAGCGTTTGTAGATGCAACAGCTTCCAATGTAAATTTGCGTGACAAACTTAAATTCATCAAGTATAGGCTAAAATTTTGAAATTCCGAGTCTAAGAAAAAGGAAGTGAATCGTAAACAGGAGGGCGAAGATTTATTGCAAGATATTGAACATAAAATTGATTCCTTTGTTGCATCTGATTCGGAGAAAGAGACAGGGTTACAACTTCTTCATGAAATTCATAATATTGATCATATGGAGTCTATGGAGTTATTTCAAAAAGCTCGCATCAAATGGGATATTGAAGGTGACGAGAACACAAAGTTCTTCCACACTTTAATTAATCAAAACAGGAGGAGACAAGCCATTCAAGGGATTATGGTTGATGGCACGTGGGTCTCCAATCCGGTGCAAGTGAAAGAGGCGTTTCTGGACTTTTACAAAGACAATTTCCAAAGGCATATTCACCAAGTGAGTTGTACAAATCATTCTTCTTTTTCGAAGCTTTCTGAGGCCGAAAGCACCGATCTGGAAAGACGGGAAACTAGCGATGAAATAAAAAATGCCATGTGGGATTTTGGGAGCGACAAAGCTCCGGCCCGGATGGCTTTACATTCCAATTCTTGAAAGGATACTGGGACTTATTCAAGGACAATATAGAGTTGTTTGTTTTTTATTTTTTTGCTACTGCTCGTTTACCTCCAGGCACCAAATCTTCATTTATTACTCTTATCCCGAAGGTAAACAACCCTACGTTTATGAAAGATTATTGCCCTATCTCTCTCATTGGTTTGCAATACAAAATTATTGCAAAAAATTTGGCTAATCGGTTGGCTTCTGTTGTGAGTTCCTTGGTCAGTAAGGAACAATCAGCGTTTATTGCGGGTCGTCAAATCCTAGATGGTCCTTTGATGCTAAGCGAGATCATGGATTGGTACAAGCAACGTAAAAAGAAGATGATGATTTTTAAAGTTGATTTCGAAAAGGCGTTTGACTCGGTGAATTGGAAGTACTTAGACTACGTTCTTAGCGAGTTTCGGTTTGGAGAAAAATGGAGAAGTTGGATCAAAGAGTGTTTACGTTGTGCTCGCACATCCATTCTTGTAAATGGAAGTCCTACCTCAGAATTCTCCATAAAGAGGGGTTAACGCCAAGGTGATCCATTATCTCCATTTCTTTTTATTCTTATCATGGAGGGTCTTCACATAGCAATTAAAGATGCGACTGAATCAAACCTAATTAAAGGCGTTACGGTTGGGAATCCAAGTATGCGTTTGCCCCACTTCTTTTATGCCAATGATGTTGTGCTAGTTATAGAATGGAATCAAGTAGACATGGATAACATCATTCGATTATTCAACGTGTTTTATTTGGCTTATGGTCTACGTATCAACATCCATAAATCAAACATTTATGGAATTGGAGTCTCAAACATTGATATAGAGGACATGGCTCGGTCTACTGGATGTACAGCGGGCTCTTTACCTTTTACATATCTCGGTCTTCCTATTGGTTCGAGTATGAAGCGGTTAACCCATTGGCAAAGTTTGATTGATAAGTTCGATTCTAGATTATCAAGATGGAAGGCAACACTTCTCTCCATAGGAGGTAGATCGACGTTGGTAAAGACGATATTAGGAGGTGTTGGTATTTACTATATGTCGATTTTCAAAGTTCCAGAAACCATCCTTTCTTCTCTTGAACGTCTTCGTTCCAAGTTCTTTTGGGGCGCTGAAATAGATAGCAACAAGCTAATAATGATTAAATGGGAGACTGCTTTGGCTTCATTCGAAAAAGCGGGTTAGACGTTGGCAGTTTGAAAGCTTTTAACCTTGCTCTTCTTCAAAAATGGCGTTGGCGTTTGGTATCCGATCCAAATCTTTTATGGGTTCAAGTCATCAAGGCCATTCATGGGGAGGATGTAGGCCTTTCTCATCTCGCCTGCAAATCTAAAGGGGTATGGGCTAATATTATTGTAGCAACCCGTAATTTTTCATAAGGTAAAATGACTATTTTACCCATTGACTTTTAAAGTTGACTTTTGACTATTTGACTTTTACCGTAACGTAAAAGCATATACTGTAACTGGTAATTTCCCAAGTTAAATAATTCACTCTATTTTGAATTATTACACTCTGAAAATTTTTGTTCACCTATGGCTATAAATAATTATTTAAGGTTGATACTTTATTAATTAAGAAAGTTTAATCGTGTAAACTTTTCTCGCGGTCAACACAAGACTACGATAAGTCTAGGTGTTCAAAATACTGTATTTTCACCAATAGTCATATTTTATATGAACTATTGCCACTTTGTTTTTCTTACGTAAATATTTTACTCTTTACGTAATACGCGTGCTCAAACCTACGTTATTAGGTTTTAACAACATAGACGCACCCAAATAGACTTATCACACTTTTAATATACTTAGTTGGAGTATATTGATAAGTTTTGACATTTTCATAAGTATTACATTTTTACGTTGCCCGGTTTTAAGTTTCGTGACTTAAAAAGCTTTACATTTGTAGTTACCAAGGATCAAACTATACCCTTTAAAACTAATCTTCACCTATTTTCTTCAAAATCTTATATAATAAACACTAAATGTGTTTTCCTTATGCTATCACACGTGCATGCGTTTCAAATGGATATACAAGATACGTGTGCTCATTTAACTTTGACATGCATGCCATCATTCCACGTCCGCATGTATATTTCTTCTTTTCTAAGTCATTCAGTACATTCATCTTTACTACAAATGATCTTTAAGACTATATTACATCAAACTTTACATATTCATACGTCAACTTATCATACCAAATTGTTAGCTTCTCTGTGATCATGCAAACCAACCTTCTAAATCTACATGAGAACCAACGTTACAATACATGTACTTACTATACTTCTTCCTAGATTGCAAGCCAAACCTTATGATGCATAGCCGTTCAAAAAAAAAAAACTTATGATGCATAATCCTTACTATCTTACATGCAATATATGAACCTGTTTCTAAATTCCATCATCAATATTGAAACACAACTATCGCCATCAAGGAGAAGACCAAGGATGAGTGGCTACGGGTTTAGATGATGATGATAGGGTCTCGCTTGGTTTGAGTAATCACCACCACAGACGCGCCACCACCGCCTTCATCTCACTACTCCTCTCTCGGTTTTCTGGTGGTATGACAAAACTCAACCATGTTTATTATTTTCTTAATATAAAACCGATTTATAAAGTTTTCGTGGATTAAAATAAGGATTAAAACGTGCTTTTAATTGGTTTGTCGTTGTGGTTGTTTTGGTTCAGTCTAACACCCAAGAGGGTGCGTTTGGGTTTGTTGTCGCGACCCACACCAAAGCTGTATCAAGGTTCCGTTTGTTAAGTTGTACCCTATCTTGGTTTGGTTCAACGAGTCACCCAGGTAGGGTATTCATTGATGCTTATTTCTCGGCTCAACCACATCTTGAAGGGTGTTGGTTTTCCCTCGTTCGACCACAACACCACAAGGGTGGTAGTTTGTGTGTTAGTTGTGTCGTGGACTTGGCTCGACAAACACCCGAGTGGTGTTTGCATTCTTACTCTCGAGTCAACAAGAAAACCCGCGAGTAGTGTAAATTAAGGGCTGTTTCAGGTCAGCAGCTAAATCGAGTTGATGTGCAGTAGTTTTGGCTTATGGCCTACTGGGAAATCACAATCTTAGATAGATATATGTCCTAGCTTCATGTGGCGAATTGGATGGGTTATCAACTCCTCCGGATGAGGGAGTTATGGCCGTTTTGCGATAGCTAGTCAAATCTGGAGCACCATTTGGAAAACGAGTTTTACTCGAGGTTAATACTCTAAAATGTAGGATAGGAAAGCTAATATCAGAAGTGTAAATCTAAATATAACTTCTCCAAGTGGAATCACTTTAATAGCTATCACGGTTTGGGAAATACATTAAAATTAGTATTTCGTAGGTAACGTTGGAACTGCTGCAGACCAGCAGTATAGATGGGTTAATTGCATAAAACTTTTGGCCTAAGAACGTCTATATTATGTGATGGGATTATGGAAATACGTTTAAGGTACATGTGTTGAATTGGATAGGGTGATATCTCCTTCGGATGAATGAGATATGGCCATTTTATGGAAATGTCAATTCTGGAGCTGCTGTTGGAAAACATGTTTTGCTCCATATTTTTTATAGTAGGCTTAGGTTTTAAAACATGGTTCAACACTAGATATTATAAGCTTTCATCTCCAATTGGTTTCAACTTAATATCTATTATAGAATAGTATTTATGACCAAAACCGTAAGCGTTAGAATTTCACCGAACTTTCTGGTTGGAGTTATAGTTGATAAAAACTCATTTCCTGTTGATTGGTAAATGATTTGATTGAATGGCCTAATGTTTTGGAAACTAGACTTAAGTATATTTCCATGGGTGAAAAGCCCATCCTTGCATCTTTTATAGGTTAAGAGATACGATGGTGTGAAGTTGACTAAAATTCAGCAACATGGTTTTTACCTCTGTTTTTTAGAAATAAAAGTGTGATCACTTAATAAAAGTTAAAAATGGTTAAGCAGTACTTATTAGACGCTTATTTGAGTATAAGTGCAGGTTGTATACCCATTTGGAGAATAAAAATACTTTGGTTAAGTCTCGGTACAATGCCATGCATATTTTCTTATCATTATCCTCTCGCCTAGAATTCACGCGTCAATACTTTTGTGACTAGTTTTCTCGAGACATCTTGTCTATTCTTTTATTTCATAATATATATGAGATATATATATTATGCTTTGGCGTGAGTTGTACTTCGAGTTTGTGATTTCATACCACCACACGAATGATGAAACTAAACATTTTACAAACATTGATACGAAACTTCCACGAAAACTAAAACGTATTATCTTTTGAAACTTATATGCATTGAGTACTATTTGCGTGTCATATTCTGAGACACATTACATATTTATTAGGTTGTGCCGATTCCTTATTGTCATGCTTTATTTGACATCGCTTGCATTACCTTATTCACTAAACACTAAGGTGAGTTTTCATAGCCCCGTCTTTTAAGTTTATACTTTATTTCAAACCTACGGGGGAGAATACATTGCACATCATTTTTATTACGATACCAAGTATACCAAATTCATTTACATTGCTTAAGTTACCTCATTGCCAATTGAATGTCCCCATTTCATAATCATGAAACGTTAATTCCGGAAGAAGTGAGGGTGAGTGAATAGATCTATTAAGGGTAACTCCTCCATCCGGGTTGGTGGTCCCAACTGGTCAAACGGATGCATTTCATTTAATATCATAATTTGAGTTGTTTGGCAAAACACTCTGTTGGGGCGAACATCATGATCAGTCTAGCTTCGGTATCATGTGCTTATAGCAATTGTATCATTTTTATGTGACATATACTTGTGGTAGTCGTATAAAACATTTTTCATAAACCTATGATTTCTCACCAACATTATTGTTGACTGTTTTAGCAATGTATTTTCAGGTAAATAAGGCATATACTTCATGGCATGTAAAGGCGCACGAAAAATATTTTGAAGACGATGCACATATTATCATTCGAAAATCTTTACAACTTTTATGTTGTACTTTTTATTATTACATAAACTTATGGGACCTCTTTGTAAACTCTGATATTTTATTCGAATGATAATTTATTTCAAAACGTCTCATTTAGAGTCGTTTTCTGTAACTCGTTCTGTGAACTATGAAGTAATACCCCAGTGACACAATCTTCCGCTGCGATAATTTTGGGGGTGTTACAATTATTGACTCTATCTACCATCTTCACTCAAAAAACATTATCCCATTAAATACTTTTAGTTACAAAGTTGGTTGTGGTTCTCAAGTGAGATTCTGGATTGATAACTGGATCGGTGACTCTCCTCTTTTTCATAGATATAACAGGCTTTATCGTTTAGAGGCGTACCCTAATTGTACCATTAGTGAGAGGTTCTCAAGTGGTGGTTGGACTTGGCATTGGACGCGTCCAATTACTTCTGGCAGATGTCTCGACATGCTAGAAGCCTTGAAAGCTGAGTTGCATTCGCTTTCACTTTCTACAGATAGAGATGTCATCAGATGGGGTCTCACGAATGATGGCTCTTTCACTGTTGGTGCTACAAGAAAACACATTGACGATGTTATTCTCCCGACGCTCTTTGTGGCAACTAGTTGGTGTAACATTCTTCCTCGAAAGGTGAATATTTTCATTTGGAGGATGAGATTGGATAGGCTCCCCCATCGTCTGAATCTTTCAAGGCGAGGGTTGGATATTCATTCTATTGATTGTCCGGTTTGTAGTAGTGGTAGGGAGACCAATGATCATATTTTCTACTTGTGTGATGTCGCGTCAAATATATGGCGTTTGGTTCGTGTTTGGATTGACTTGAATATCCCATCATTACACTCTCACTCAGATTTGGAGTCTTGGTTTGATAACATCCGGGTTTCTAACGATGTCAAGAAGCGCATTCAAGTGATATCCGCGTCCACCTGGTGGCTTATTTGGAAGTATCGGAACTCGATCACATTCAACTCTCAACACATGAGGAAATGTGATTTATTTGATAATATTCATTTTTGTTCTTTTTCTTGGTTAAAAAGTAGAGGTTCTAGTCGTTTAGTTTGGCCGGATTGGCTTAAAAAACCTATGTAATTTTGTGTTAGCTCCTTGCTAGCTTCATTCTATAAATCTTTGCCGTTCAAAAAAAAGAAGCACCCACATGCTTGCTGAATATAACTACTTCCAACCACATTATGTATAACAATTAATGTGCGACTTAATATAAGAAATAACCATGAATGAAAGAGTAATTAAGTTTGAGAGGTCTTATATTCAGTTCACTCTATGATAAAATTTTCACATAAATGAAACACTATTAAAACTTCTAGTGATTTTTATAATCAAAATAAAGTAAAAGTGACTAAACTAAAAAAATCTTAAACTCAAACTTGGTTACATTTTCACCCGCAACCAAAAAAAGTAAAAAATGAAATAAAAATAAATAAGGTCCTCGAATCAATCCAACATGTTCCATGGTTTCCATGAAAGAGTGTGTTCTTTTACAAGAAAGTTTGTTAGGATATTATTCATCTCCAGCTATTTGATATTTTTTATCCGATTATTTCGTGTACGTTATCTTTAATATTGTATTATTGTGTTTTGCTATTCAAATGTCAATCTTTGTTCTTACAAAAAGAGTTACAACGCTTTTTGGTTATAAGAGCATGTTTTAAAGTATGTCTAAAAACTTAAAAAAATGTCTAACAATTTTTGTATCATTGGCATAAAAAGGTCTAGGATTTTGAAAAGATCCAAGAAATGTTTACTAACTCTTTTTTCTTGTTTTTCTTTTTTTAACTAAATAATAAATAATATTTAAATATTAAAACAATTTATAAACCTCAAAAACTTCATTTATAAAATATAAAAAAGTTTATGAATTAATGACATTATAAGATGTATCAATTTTATAAACCTTATAGCTTCATTCATACCTAACATTAGAAATACTATTATTAGAGTATTATTTTTTCCCTCCATTAAATAGTGTTGAATGTTACAAACGATTTATTTAGAAACGGATATGTTGCTAACAATCTTTGAGTACATTTTATTCAATTTAATACTAGGTAAGTAGATTACTCAATTAGAGTATTATTTCCAATAAAAAAAGATAGAATAAAACGTTACGGATGACGATATATACGAGTGGGAGTTTGGATTAAACGTGAATAAAAGGTATGCCATCCCTTGCAGACAAAACTGTTTCATTTAAAAATATGAAGCCGTCTTTCGAAGTGGAAGGTTTCGTCTTTATCGATTGGGGGTAGGCTTTCTATCATCAAGTCGGTGATGGAGTGCCTCCCTAATTATTACTTTTCCCTTTATAGAGCGCCAAAGAGAGTCATTAACGATCTTGAGTCGTATATCAGAAGATTTCTGTGGGGAGGGTCCTCCTCGAATAGAAAAATGCATTGGGTTGCGTGGGAGAAGGTGGCGTTACCTAAGAATAAAGGGGGGTTGGGGTTGTGTAAATTGCAGACGACTAACTCGGCTCTTCTAGCTAAGTGGGGATGGAGATATAAGAATGAAAAAGACAACCTATGGAAGAAAGTGATCGATGCTATCCATGTCAGCAATAGGAATTGGGATTTCATCCCGGCTAGTAAAAGTGGTAGTAGTGTGGGGCGTACTATTGTTAAATCGTTGTCTAATTCTATGGTAGATGGAATCCCGATTCGGAGTATGTTCAAGGGGATTGTCGGAGATGGAGCGGATATTGCTTTTTGGATCGATCCTTGGGTAGCGGATTTACCGCTTAAAGATTTGGCTCCTAACCTTTTCAGGTTGGAAAAGTCTAAGAAATGCAAAGTTAAGGATCGGCTGATATTTACTGGGGAGTACTTCGGTTAGATGGAAGTGGAAGCAACGGCCAGTTGATCTAGAGGAGCTGGAGCAGTTGGTCCTTTTGAATAGGGTTGTCGTTGAGTCTTCTACGGTGTTGACCAGCAGTTCGGATAAATGGATATGGAATGGTAATGCAGATGGGAAATTTGCTGTGGGAGAGGTGAAGAAGTTTTTGTTATCTGGGGTGGATGCCAGTAATAATTTAGTGATGGATTGGTGTAAATGGGTTCCTATCAAGTGTAATGTGTTCGTGTGGAGGGCAGCGTTAGGAGGGATTCCTACCTCTGTTTCTTTGCTGAAAAGACATGTTCCGGTTGCGGATATTGGTTGCCAAATATGCGGGTACGGGGACGAATCAATAGAGCATCTTTTTATCTCTTGCTTGGTTGCTTCGGTTGTGTGGCAGGGCATTAGCCAGTGGTGTAAGGTTCCTAACATTTTTGCGTTCACTTTTGGCGATCTGCTTGAGCTCCATAACTTCGTGGGGCTAAAAGGTATTGCTAAAGAGGTTTTCCAAGGTATAGTTAGGATTGGTTGCTGGTCTTTGTGGAAAGCGAGGAATGAGCTTAGGTTCTCTAACAAGACGGTGCGGCCTAGTGATATTTTGAGCGAGGTCAAGTCGGTTGGTTTTTTATGGTTTTCTAATCGAGGTAGGTTAAAGTCGATATCTTGGGAAAGGTGGTGTAAATTTAGCTTCTTGTAAATGTTGTAGTTTGTTTTTGGGGGCCCTGATTTTGGGGTCGCCCGTGGTGGTTTTCTAATAAAATTTACAGTTCAAAAAAAAATGAGGATGTCTGAAGAAATGTAGGCCACACATGCAAGTGGCAAACTGGCAAATGTCATCGTTACACTTCTCTCATCATTAAATAGCCTTTATAAATACCATATGCATACATGTGTTTGTGTATGTAAGTGTGTGAAAAATGGAAGAAGTGAAGCAAGGTGATTTGAAGGTTAGGTTCAATAAGGAAGCTAAGCATTGGACTGATGGTTGTCCCATTGGAAATGGTCGTCTTGGTGGTATGGTGTGGGGTGGCGTTTTTTCCGAAACTATTAATCTCAATGGTACGTATACGTTCACTACATCTTTTACTTTTGAACCTGTTTCGGTCCAAACCCAAAATAAGCCACCATTGATATGTGTTTTGAATTTTTGATAAATTGGTTACTTGGATGTCGGTTTTTTTGAAAGTGATCATGAACATAAATAATAAAATGCGAGGATATAATGTTATGACGGGTGTTCAGGGACGGAGCTAGGGGTTGCCGCGAACCCGTGGATTTTTTTGAATGTAGTGTTAATTTTTGAAAAAAACCTCGATTTTTCTAAATGCATATTAAATACACCAGGTCATTCAAAATATATTTTCAGTATTACGGTTCAAAAGTTTTTGAGCATCCGGTTATATTTGGTTCTGGCTCCATCCCTGCGGGTGTTTACTTTTTACTAGTACATGAATTGGTAATAAGAACTAAGAAGATAATCATAACTATGTGTCAAATTTTGATGATAAAAAAGATAAAAGGATAGGATAAATTCATATGAAAAGAAGCTTAAGCGGTCGTTTTTTTAGCTTGGTTATTTATGTTATATTGTTGATCTTTTTATTATGGTTTGATATAATTAAAAGAGTTTTCCTAAGGTGAAATTAGTGATTTTTCATAAGAAATATGCTTATTAGACTTGAAGATAAATCTAACAATAAGGCGGGGTGTAATGAGTGAGGTGAAGGGGAGGTGAACCTGTGACAGTATGTTTGTATGGCACGTGAAGGATGAAATTTTGGGAGTGTTCGATGAAGTACTTAACGGAGAAAGTAGAACTGTCCCCATATTTTATTATTATTATTATTATTATTATTATTGTTCGTGAGTGTGTGACCATTAGACTAGTTCTAACAAGGACCCTCTAAGTGACCTAGATCTCCCCTGACACCTCAACTTTCAACTTAGTGCAATAATGAGACCAACAAAAATACATTTAAATAAACACCACACACACAAACAAGTGCACAAGTAGGTCGGCCGGCCGACCCTCTTTTCCATTTTAGGTAGGACCAACTGACATGGGGACCGACTTAGTGTAATAAGCCCGACCGACTGAAATGAGTTCTTGGAGTACCGACCGACCGACTATTTTCTCTTATTACAACCGGTCTTTCACCTAGCCTAAGGGTGATGAATTATACCTCTTTTGAATATAAGACTAATTGTAATAAGGAGCTCAAGTGACCTACATCTCCCTACCATCCCATCTTTCTCTCTTCTAAACTACTTCCGCGACCTATTTCGTGTAATAAGACGAATTACATCTTTATTTTATATTTTAAATGAATACCCAACGTTTTTTTTTCTTCTTTTTTATTTTTGAAATGAAATGGTCGGCGAGCTGACCCTCTTCCCTAATTCCTTCTCTCCCGTCCGGCGATCATGTTGGAAATTGCTTATACTACAAATTGTTATGTAAATGTCTTGGATATTTAACTGAACAAAATATCTCAAGATAGCATAAGAAGTTCTGCTGTTTTAGTAAGCAGTCACAAACAACTCCTTGTTCAAAAAAAAAAAAAAAAAAAAACACCTAACTCCTTAGAATATGTCATTAAGGTTAAAAAGAAGTCTGAAGCATGCATATTTTTTGCTTCTCCATATTTAATGTAACGCTCTTATACAAAAGTTACAAGTACAAAACTGAAATAATCAGATTTTATTATTATTGTTATCTTTTTTTAGAACGGCAAATTTTAAGTATTTCACAGCATTTACACCGCAAATCTATCTCACATGTTATAAGTAGGACTTGAACTCACAACTATTTTTTCAAAGTCAATTCCAAATACATAAGATCGATGTCACTGTTATGTGGAATCTTCATATGTCAGTGACTCGGTGTTAATCATGTACAACCAAATTGAAAAGCTCTATATGTATCTTTTTAAGGAAAGAATATGAATATATAATGACATTTATTATTGTTGAATTAGTTCCGTAAAACATTTTCATGAAAGTTAAAGAATCAAATTGTATAGTTTTGCAATTTATACTATATCAGCTTATGAAGTTCATAAGCTCAAGTAGATAAAGCATACAACCGAAATAAATGAGCTTATAAGCTTATCAATTTTTCTTTAAGCTAATAAGCCTTCATATAAGCACAAACAACCGTTACTATAAATGCTAACTGTACCATACAATTACATAAGTATGCATTTTCTAGAGGTGTTCATTATTTGATTTAATAGAATAACATACGACAATGAAGTACTCGCGTTATCTGGATTGTGTTATTTGGTTTTGTCATGGCATTGGTGTGAAACGAAATCAGGATTTAGTTTAGTGGTTCGGTTTCAGGTTTCTGTATTATAATTGGGCCACACCCAACACCTGAAAAAGCAATTATAATCGTCTAAATGTAACTTAGAAATCCACGAGTAGTCCAAAAATAGCCCGAGTAACCCGACCCTTTATTCGGGGTGGTTTTGATTTGGTGACCCAGTTTGAGATTGGGTCATGGATAGATTGGTTGTCGGCCAAAATCAAACCAAAACTCAGCGAACGAACACTCATATGTAACATACTCAAATTTGGTATAGCTTTTAGTAAATTAACTGCAACAAAATGTAACGATATTTACTTCCAGTTATATTTACCACTTGCCGAAGGTCTTCCAGTTATATTTACCACTTAATTAAACGTAAATACATATGTAATTCAACCACCAGTTGATTTTCTAAAACATTGCATCCTGCTTAGTATAAGTATAATATGGTGGGATCACAAGTGCAAAAACACCATAATGTTAATTTTGTTGCAGATGACACACTGTGGACAGGAAGTCCTGGAAACTACACAAATCCAGATGCTCCTAAAGCACTATCAGAGGTCCGAAAACTAGTGAATGATGGAAAATATGCCGAAGCTACTACTTCAGCTGTCAAATTATCCGGTGAAGGCTCCAATGTATGCTTCTTGATGCATTTCTATTAGATAATAAACATTGAACTACGAAATGTGCACAAATTTTATTACATTAACATTTCTATAATTTCTTTAGGCATACCAGCTTTTGGGTGACATCAAACTAGAGTTTGACCACAATGCTGCCGCATATGATGAGAAAACATATGTTCGAGAGCTAGATTTAGATACCGCCACAGCAAAAGTTGGGTATTCAGTCGGTGAAGTGAGGTTCACAAGGGAACATTTTGCTTCATACCCGGATAAGGTTATTACGTCCAAGATATCAGGAAACAAGTCGGGTTCTTTGTCTTTTACTGCTTTTCTTGATAGCAAGTTACCACATAATGTATCTGTAAATGCTCAGAATCAAATTGTTATGGAAAGAGCTGAAGCGGGAATTCAGTTTTCCGCTATTCTTGATATACAAATAAGTGATGGTATTGGAACGCTAAGTGTTTTGGAAGATAAGAAGATTCAGGTCAAGGGATGTGACTGGGCTGTTGTACTTTTGGCGGCATCGTCTTCATTTGAAGGTCCATTCACCAAGCCTTTGGATTCTAAGAAAAAACCTACATATGAGGCTTCGAATACTTTGAAAGCATTGAAAGGTCATTCATATGATGAACTTTATGCTCGTCATTTGCATGATTATCGGACCCTTTTTCACCATGTTTCAATTGAGCTATCTAAAGGCTTAAAAACCGTTGAGAAAGATGCCTCATTGTTGACAACTGCAGAGAGAGTCAAGTCTTTTAAGACGGATGAAGATCCAAAGTTAGTTGAGCTTTTATTCCAATACGGTCGTTATTTGCTTATTTCGTGTTCACGACCTGGAACTCAGCCAGCAAACCTGCAGGGTATATGGAACGACAAAGTCACACCACCATGGGAGTAAGTTCAATCTATATTTATATTATCGGTTTTTTTTTTCCTTCATTTTCAAAACATTTGAAGTTATTCATTTGACCATATATGTAGCGGTGCACCTCATTTGAACATTAATCTTCAAATGAACTATTGGCCTGCACTTTCATGCAACCTCCACGAGTGCCAAGAGCCGTTGTTCGACTACATTCAATCTCTTTCGGTCAATGGAACTAAAACTGCAAAAGTTAATTATAATGCAAACGGGTGGGTTGCACATAGTGTATCCGACATATGGGCTAAAACATCCCCTGATCGCGGTGAGGCTCTGTGGGCATTATGGCCAATGGGTGGAGTCTGGCTTTGTACTCATTTATGGGAACACTATGCCTATACAATGAACAAAGTAAGACCATAGTTCTGGTTTCCTTTTAATTCACTTTATCTATATGAGTACTAAATTGGTTGTAAAAATAGGACTTTTTAGCAACGAAAGCATACCCGCTACTAGAAGGATGTGTTTCATTCCTTTTAGACTGGTTGATTGAAGGAAAAGAAGGGTATCTTCAAACGAATCCATCAACCTCTCCGGAACACATGTTCACTGCTCCTGATGGTAAACCGGCTAGCGTCAGCTATTCAACAACCATGGATATGTCCATCATTAAAGAAGTCTTTTCTAACATTGTTTCTGCCGCTGAGGTAACAATAGTAATTATGCATCAGGTTCCTGTTATTCTACCGCTTAGACTCTAAAGACGGGTGCATACAGGTTTTGGGTAAAAGCAAAGATGAAGTGATCAAGAAAGTTGTTAAAGCTCAACCAAGACTCTATCCAACAAAAGTTTCCAAAGATGGTTCCATTATGGAATGGGTATGTATGACATGAATGTAGTGTTATAATAAAATATTTTTATCAGTTTATGTAATTCATTAAGCCAAATTTTGTAGGCTCAAGATTTTGAGGATCCAGATGTGCATCACAGGCATATATCACATCTATTCGGGTTATTCCCCGGGCATACTATTACAATCGAGAAAAGTCCTGACCTTTGTAAAGCAGCAGAAAACTCTCTTAACAAAAGAGGTAGTCACGTTATTTGTTAAGATTGATAACTATACGCAATAATAGCTTAGACTAAAGTAATTTTTGGATTGAATAGGGGTGGAGGGTCCGGGATGGTCGACTACATGGAAAGCAGCCTCATGGGCTAGGCTTCACAACAGCGAGCATGCATACCAAATGATCAAACATTTGTTTGACTTGGTTGACCCTGAAAACGAAAGCAACTATGAAGGTGGACTATATAGTAACTTGTTTACCGCACACCCTCCTTTTCAGATAGATGCCAACTTCGGGTAGTTGCAATTTTCTATATATGTTTAGCTCATAGTATTGTAATGAATTGAGATAACAAAAATGGGTTGTTGGTGTTCAGTTTTAGTGCAGCATTAGCTGAGATACTGATTCAAAGCACTTCCAACGACTTTTACTTGCTTCCTGCACTTCCTCGGGACAAATGGGGAAGCGGTTCGGTGAAAGGATTGAGGGCACGTGGGAATGTAACGGTTAATATTGAGTGGAATGCCGGTGATCTTCATGAGTTCAGTGTCTGGTCATCTGATAAGAGGGCTTTAGGCGCAGTGGAGAACGAAATGTTCACTAAAACAATACACTACAAACAGATGAGTGTGGTGACAACAATGTCTAAAGGAAAAGTCTACACTTTCGATAAGCAGCTAAGATTGATAAGGACATCTTCATTGTTAAATCCATCAAGCATCTAGCTTAGATGGTAATAACATCTGGAAAGTCACAAATTTATAAATCTGTTTTTTCCTTTACTAAGGATGGAAATAAAGTGTCTAAACGTATTGACATAGTTGTGTTAATTTCGCTTAATAAGTCGGCTAATGATAGGACCTGAATTCTATTTTTGATGCCGAAAACAGTAACCAATATACAATATATACCCATTATCAAACATTAACATAGAATAAATTAAAAACCGTCTAAATTAAAATGGATAAAGACCATAAAAGTGTACAGGTCAAGGCATAAATGCAATTCAACTAATTTGTCTGCTTCCCTGGTGCAAACTTATTATGCTGCAAGGTAATGGACCAGATATTCACTCACTACAAAGGAAACTATCAGAAACAGTATAGGTGATTTATTGAGTAATACATGTTGCAACTTCTCTACCCGGAAAATAACATGAGATACATGACAAGATTTAAAACAAGAAAAGACCAAAGATATTTTCTGCCGGGCTTAAATTAATCTATTATTGAAAGCAAACAAAACATCCGCTCATATTTGATCAAATCAATACTAATATCAAAAGTTCATGATAATGGTTATAATAATTGGTTCTGAAGGCTGTCTTAAATTCATTATCAAAAATAAAAATATAAAAAACTTCAGATCCCGAGCCGCCTCTATCTTCATTACTTGCCAATCTACCAATTTTATTTATTTAACTCGCAGAGGGTTTGAGATAGTTATGGAAATGAGGAATGGTTGGGTTTGCGCTCTCTTTATGATACCCAAACCTACTCATACCCACATGCAAACCAAACTGCCCTTAGAAAGTAATACTATACAATCATTTATTTTTAAGGAAATAATAAACTACTGTACAGTCTTGCCAACACTGCCTATTATACCAGCTGCTACATCGGGTGCGTTTTGGCAAAACTAGAAGTATCAAGAAGTCAACAGTAGCAAAAAGTAACAGCGTTTGTATTCTAACACTTCTTGAGTAGCATATTAAAAACTAGCGTTTAACAAAATCCAAAACGCTACACGCTACTTGACAAACAAGCTTTATATTTCAAACGATAAATGTTAGTTGCTAGTTGCTCCAAAACACCTAAAGATGTTGAGTGCCAAGCATACCTTATATCTAAAAAAGGTTAGTCCCTTGGAAACATTGGCACTGCTTGTTTTATCCAAAACTACAGTACAAATCTACAATTACAGATGAGTCCCTTCAATACTGGAAAAGCCAAACATACATGACTAACGTTTCTGTCGCCACTTCACACCATGAAATTCACATGTTCCTTTGTTTGACATGTCCACATTCCTCTAATTTTCTTTGTTATTCTAGAAACAAAAAAATAAAAATATTTTTGGGTGATTCCAGAAAAACCCATACCTGAAACATGAAGGTTCGATCGTTCAACTAAGAATAGTACCATGATAATCCCAAAAATAAGATACGATTCAACTCAGAACTGCACAAAGAAGTTAACTCCAGAACTTCCATCATCATCCTATGTGCAACTGTTTTTCTCATTTTGATGTAACAGATTTTTGTTGCTTTGTATGCAAGTGATAATCTATAGAAAGATGACATGACACCAACTTATTGGTGAGACAACATTCTATTTTGCTATACAAGGGTGTGTGCTTATTTTTATTTTTTTTAAAGGAAAAACATAAACAGGCCTTGCATACTTGTAACGGAATAAAAATTTGTTTCATCAAAGGAGAGGTAATACTTTACGTCTTTGCTATATACTGTGCCAGTCTGATAAACATTAGTTACTTTTTATATAGTTTTTCTACCATTGAATTCTCAGAAAGTAACTAAAAAAATATGTACGAGAACTCCTGTACTATTTTCATTTCATAAGTTGACCAAGTTGGTGGTTGTAGTCGACTAGTGGGCACAAGGTACAAGTGACTTTGAAAGGAAGTTGACAATACTTCAATAGTACTTTCTTTTAAACAAACTATAATTAGTGTTATGGAATTGATTTGAACACTCTCAATTTTATTGGCACATTTCAATGTATGCATTAAATTAGAGTGTGACAATAAAAATTGAAAGTGTGCCTTTTTCACATACAAGATCCCAAAACATGTCATACACACACAATTGTCTCATACCATCATTACAAGTAGAGGGTCATTTTCTTTCTGCGTGGACAAACTATGTACAATCAAAATATGATACTCAAGATCTAGAGCTGCAATGGTGGGTTCCATATTTAATAAGACCATATGTAACAAGTGCAGGAAGGGGACAATAATATGAAAGAAAAATAATGGCAGACAATCCAAATAAATTTCAAGATTTTTGACACTGACTTAAATTGGAAACCAGAGGTATACCCGCGCAAAGCCATGGTGTATAGCGGCAAATAATTATACTTGCGAAATCGGGATTTTGGTTCGACCTTTGATGCAAAGTGTGTGTTTTTTGAAATACAAAGTGTGTGTTAAGACATACTTAGGGGTAATTTAGACAAACTACATTAATTTAAGTTTTCAAGATTCAAGATTTCAAAAATGAGCATTTCACTATTTTTAAGTAGTATATATGATATATGTTGATTGTCAATCATATACATTTTAGCAAGTCTTAATGAGACTGGATTTAAGCTGACTGGAATTAAAATGAAGAGAACCATCTTTGCTCACTTGTACAACAAACCAATTAGATTTGTTAAAAGGATTTATCTTAAGCTGACTGGAATTAAAATGAAGAGAACCATCTTTGCTCACTTGTACAACAAACCAATTAGATTTGTTAAAAGGATTTATCTTAAGCTGACTGGAATTAAAATGAAGAGAACCATCTTTGCTCACTTGTACAACAAACCAATTAGACATGATAAACGACCCTAAAATGAAGATTGGAAAGGAGCCACTTATCATTTTCGGCAAACTTAATTTGTTTTGCATACCATTTTAGCAAATATAACATGATACACCGAGCCTAAGTTACATTATTTATCTTCAAAAAGCAAAGTTATATTATGCATTGTCAATAGCAACAAGATAGGAAGACAGCACCAAATTATCCCATCCCCAATAATAACTATCATGTGATGGGGACATTTTAGAAAGATGAGGTTATAATACCCGTGTGGTATGTGTGTGAGTGTGAGTGAGAAAGAGACTAACATCTTCTACTCAAGTACTTATTTCCTCCCTGACCAAAGGTCTACGGGCTTACTCAACACATATCTTAGACCTTTTTCCAGTATCCTACCTTCCAAACTATACTCTCAAACTGAGGTGCTAATACACAATCTTAATGGATACAAGAGATGGTATGAATAAAGATACTCAGAAAAATGAGTGGCTAAATCTTAGCCTGGGGCAAAATAAAAAGGATCCGTGTTCAGAATTAAGACCAGTTTCATTGAAAGTATGCCACTTCTGCAACAGGAAATTCTACAGTCCACAAGCACTTGGGGGTCACCAAAATGCCCACAAGAGGGAAAGAGATGCTGCAAAAAGATACCATTCACTCATGATGCCAGCACATCCATTCTTAGTTGATCAATCAACGGGTGTGCAGCCCCACTCGCTTGTACATAAACCAATCAGAAACGAAGAGACATCAGCAGCTACTTTTCAAAACACCAGTGCTGAATATGGAGCAACATTGGTGCAAAGTGAAGAGGGGGCAGGTTTGGCGTGGCAGGGAAGTTCTTATTTTTATCCACACCTGGCTTCTCAACCGTCAGATCCACTTACCCTTGACTTGAATCTCAAGTTGTGATCGAGTATCTTGGCAGTGTTAAATAGGCCTCTAGATGCATTGCAATATCATAAACTTTATGAGGTGGTCATTAATCTCAATACTAAGAACTCTGCAAACTCTTAATATATTTTGCTATCTTTTATCATTAGAGTTCTTAGGTTTCAGCTAAGTTGCCAGCAAAATTTTAATAATGTCCTCTATGTAGCTCTAGCCAAAAATCTTCCTAGCTGAAAGGCACGATGTATGGTCTACTATTAATGGTAATAAAGTAGAAATCCTAATCCTTTTTAAAGTATCAACAAGTTGCATCTGTGTTGTTAATCTACTGTAAGTATCCTAATCCTTTTTAAAGTATCAACAAGTTGCATCTGTGTTGTTAATCTACTGTAAGTAGAGGTGGCAATTTGTACCCAAAATCAAAAAAATGGGTTAAATGGGCAAACTTTTAAAAGATTTTGGGCACATTTGGGCCCCTTCTTTTTTTGAAATGGGCATATATTACCCATTTAGAAGTTAAATGGGCATAATGGGCACATGTTTTTTTCGAACATAGATTGTTTTTTAAAAAAAATATTATATTTAATTTTTTAAATATAAATAAGGTGTTACGTTCGAGGAATTTATTTCGTCGTTTTGGGTTTTTTTAAAAGCGATTCGTATAACATGAGCCCGTTTGGCCCGTAGCCCGTACCCGCACGGACCGCCCGTTTTGCTACCTCTAACTGTAAGTCTTCCAAAAAGTAGTACTTTCAAGCATACTATAAGTCAAATTAAATTAGTTCAGAAAAGAATAGAACAAATCCAGGTAAAACCACTGTGCTTGGCACCTTGGCCAAAGGTTTTCTTACACATGGGCTCACAAAACTATTCAACCATAGCATATTATTTAGAAATCAAGATGCAATAAACCCTTGATGCAATACTAAAAAATGCCACAAAAACAACTCGCATAACTGCTTTCAGTACGAAAAGAAGTTATCGTTAATGAAGGATCCGATCAGATTGTGCCCAGAATTAGTACGGTTCAATTACAGAAGAAAAGGCATTCATAGAAATGTCTTTATCTATGTTTCTTTCCTAAGAGATTGATAAATACAAGTATTAGTTTAGAAAAATTTACAAGTTTGGTCCCTGTGGTTTGCTCAGATTTCATGTTTAGTCCCTACGTCGTTTTAATTACACCAGAGATACCTATTTTTGACACTTTGCACTACTTTAGTCCCTATTTTGGATGGGCCGTTAATTTCTCGGTTAAGTGTTTACACCGTTAGTCCCTCCGTTAATACTTTTGCACCGTTAGTCCTATTTTTTCAAATAATAATTTTCGCCAGTTAGTCCCTTCGTTAATAATAGTTTTCGGCCGTTTTTTTACGTTTTTGTCTATTTTTATCCGTTTTCGGTCGTTGTTTATCCGTTTCCCCCGTTTTTTTACGTTTTTTACGTATTTCTCCGTTTTTATCCGTTTACGTCTGTTTTTATATGTTTTCACCCATTTTTTACGTTTATATTCGTTTTTTATCCGTTTTTGTCAGTTTTTTATCCGTTTTCGACCTTTGTTTATACGTTTTTGTCCGTTTTTATCCGTTTCGTTCGTTTTTTATCCGTTTTCGCCAGTTCTTTTTTACGTTTTTGTCCGTTTTTATATGTTTTCGTCCGGATTTTTTACATTTTTATCCGTTTTCGTCTGTTTTTTACGTTTTCGCTCGTTTTTTATGTTTTTATCCGTTTTCGCCTTTTTTTACGTTTTTGTCCTTTTTTTATACGTTTTCGCCAGTTTTTTACGTTTTTCATCTTTTGTTAACATTTTAATCCGTTTTCGTATGTTTTTATATGTTTTCGTCCGTTTTATTACGTTTTTGTCCGTTTTAATCTGTTTTCGTCCATTTTTATATGTTTTCGAACAAAACCGTAAAAATACGGGTGAAAACTGATTAAAAACGAATAAAGACAGATAGAAACGGACAAAAACGTAAAATACAGGCGAAAATGGATTAAAAAAATGGACGAAAACGGACGAAAAACGTAGAAAACAATATAAAAACGTAAAAAAAAGGGCGAAAACGGATTAAAAAACAAATGAAAACAGATGAAAACGGACAAACACGTAAAAAAACGGGCGAAAACGGATAAAAAACGAACAAAAACGGATAAAGACAGACAAAGACGTAAAAAACGGACAAAAACTTAAGAAAACGGACGAAAACGGATAAAAACGGATGAAAACGTAAAAAAACGGACAAAAACGTAAAAACGAACGAAAACATATAAAAACATAAAAAAACATGCGAAAACGGATAGAAAACAAACGAACACGGATAAAAACGGACAAAAACGTAAAAAATGGGTGAAAACGGATACAAAACGAACGAAAACGGATAAAAAGGACAAAAACGTAAAAAAAAAAAAGGATCAAAAACAGATAAAAAACAGACGAAAACGGATAAAAACGGACATAAACATAAAAAAAAATGAACGAAAACATATAAAAACATACGAAAATAGATAAAAACGTAAAAAACAGACGAAAAACGGGAGAAAACGAATAAAAACGAACGAAAACAGATAAAAACGTACAAAAACGTAAAAAAAGGGGCAAAAACTATTATTAACGGAGGGACTAACTAGCGAAAACCATTATTTAAAAAAAAGGACTAACGGAGCAAAAATTATTAACGGAGGGACTAACGGTGCAAACACTTAACGGAGAAACTAACGGCCCATCCAAAATAGGGACTAAATGAGTGCAAAGTTTCAAAAATAGGTATCTCTGGTGTAATTAAAATGACTTAGGAACTAAACATGAAATCTAAGCAAACCACAGGGACCAAACGTGTAATTTTTTCATTAGTTTATAAACCACTACTAAGCTACAAGATTGTTTATTGATCTGAATATTAAAGATCACCACTATGTTTGTAGCTTCATACTTTTGAACCTTGAGATATGGTTGGTTCCAGCAAGGTATCATTCACCTTGTAAAATTTCAAATTTATTTCCTGATAATATTACCTATACAGAGGTATTAACTAATGCCATACGCTCTTATTTGTGATTTAGATGAATCATGATACAGGCCTCAAGTATTTTACACTTTACACTTCATAAGTAAATTCTTATTAGATAAAAGTCTTAACCCACTGACCCAGTCTTTTAGGTGTCTTTTCCACTTTCGCTTCTACACTCAGTTTCAGACACTTAATATAAATATCTCCTCTAAATTTCCTCTGTAACTTACGTCCCTTTTAAATACTCTGAGAATAAAAACAGCTCACGACTCACAAGCTTCGAGTAATATCTTTCTAGAATGAAAGAACATGAATACAAGTCAAGTTTCTAGCAATATATTGCTAGAAACTTGTTGATATTACTAGATTAAGGTAATCCTTACAGGCTATCAGGGACTTTAAGCTTTGGGGTCTTAAGCAAGACAAGTAGAAGCTATTGGGCATTGGCTGATGATGATTAGATCATTGTAAGAGCCAGAATCAAAAAGGCCAGATGGACTTTATCGACATTTAATTTTTCAGTTTAGCATTTGAATTACCTCATGCATGTATTCACATATGAATTAAAATGTATTCGCGTGTAGATATAAGTGTTTTTGTTCTCAAGTTTTTTGGTGTTCTCAACAGAACTCACCCCTCTATTTATATATATAGAAAGAGTATACTTATGATTTTGTAAATAAGAAGAAAATATACCTGCGGGTACTTCTAACAGATACCGAGGGTTCAGGGTCGGGTTTGCCCGTGAAATATTTGGCATACACCCATGCTCGTACACAAGGGTGACTATCTTGTGGTTCACTCACGCATTCAGTATCAGCAGTTTTAATTGGGGCCTAATATTTGAACTGCTTTCAGTTAAAAACTTGATAAACTTATTTGAGTTACCAAAATCTGAAACGACTATGAATACCACACAACACGAACAACTTCCTATACACAAATTTCCAGCTCAAATTTCTTACCAGCTAACGATCCAAGTGATATCTCTAGCTATTGACGACATTTATAATACTTTTTAAGTTTTACCAAAGATGACTTTAGTTGAGCAAGCGCGAAATATAATAGATTAAGTAGAAACGCTACTTCGATATATTTATTTATAGTTTGTATACGCAGTTAAATATATAATCTAAAAAAATGAATAGATCTGCATCGTTGCCCAAGAGTTTGATCAATACAAGTAATAGTCTATATTCTATAAACCACTAGTGACTACAAGCCAGTTTTAGGGACATGCATGTAGAAATATTGCTTTGACTAATTGAGATCACATGTTTCTTTGTTATGCAGCTTAACAAAATGCGCATACCAACTTTCAAAGTATTAGATATCCTTGGTTCCAGCAAAGCTATTGACACCTTTCTTGTGAAAAGTTCCTTCTATTATAGATATATTTCATGATGATTTTTACTACACAGCGTATACTGTCATACACTCATATCCGTTATTCACACAATGAACTGAATGAAGAAATTTGATATAGTACCTAAACACTTCTTAAGTAGTTCTAAACTTCGAACTAGATGATATTAATGTCTTGAACCATTTGCTGGATATCAATGAAGTGGTGTTTCTAGTTTCACTTCTACGCTCATTTATAAATTTGGTTCATATATTATTTACCAGGGTAAAATCCCTTTACCCAAACAATAAATTTGGTTCATATATATGCTCTAGATTTCCTTCACATATAATGTCCCAATAAGATACTTTCGAATGTTCACACCTCTTGTGCTATATGTGACTGCAACGAAGAAACATAAAAAGCAAACAAAATGAACGATATACTTGATCTCAACTATGTCTTTTTATAAACAATGCATATATTAGATTGAAAAGTAACTGACTAACTGAATATACGTCATCATCGGAAACGTTAATCAGAATTATATAATGCTTTGAGGCAGCATCTAACAGAAAAAGCATTATCAGACTAGAGGCAAGCCTCTTTCACTTGTTGAGAAAGCATATATCATCACTTTTAATTGTCATAAATCATAATAAATACAGAATTTTCCAGCAGCTAAAATTACTGAATTAAGTAACGCTTACAGGCTATCAAGGGACTTTGAGCTTTTGAGTCTTATGCAAGACGACAGGAAGCCTTTGGCTGATGACATTTGGATCATTATATGAGGCATTATCAGAAGGATATCCTTTCTGCAAATGGTTAATTATGAATTTAATATATTGAAATTGTATCATATCACAACGTGTGTGGGTATAGAAGGAAAGCGAAGACTTACAGAAGCCAGTGCCTTGAATGTAGCTTCTCTCCAGCAGATATCTCGGACTATAACAGGCTTTGCACGCTCACTAAAGGTGCAAAGTACACGAGTATCCCTTAATCTCATAAGAACACCATCAACTCTGAGCTGCAAAAACAAAATAGTGAGTCATACAAGGTTTGATACGCACATATTTAATCAGCCTGCAAGGGCATTATTCAAAAAGAACTTACCCAGAAACGTAAGAGAAGAAACCAACAGCTAGGCATAACCCTCTAGAAACCACAAGATAAAGTCATCCAGTTAAGATGAAAGAAGCTTAACGAAATTTGCTAGAAACTGTAATGAGTTTGAATTTTACCACTTTCACAGTTAAAAGCGAAACTCCATTATCAGCCAACTCATCTTCATACAAAACTACCTGTTAGCATAATAGCAGTTTAAGTATTAAGAGAAAGAAAGATGCCAGAATATACAATAGTCAAATCTATCTATGACCATCCTTCATTATAAGTCATCAACCTCATCATAAAAGAGGATAGGCTCTTTTGATGTCAATGCAGCCACATTAATTTGTTCTTCAGACTCCTCCCATTTTAGAAAATTATCTCCCTCTGAGTCTGCTTCTCCGCTAGTCTGATAAATAAGATAAAAGCAAAAACTAATCATTCTGTGATCAAGATTTAAATCGGAAAACCGGATTTTTCTTGTCAGTGAATGAATGCACAGGGGTGTTAAACAATAAATATTCATGCTATATAATGTAAGTTACCTCAAGAGATTCACTGCCAGAATAAGGAGTAGTGAAAGTGTAATCATAGTCCAGAATAATCTGCTCAAAAGGTTTGCTGCAAAATAAAGAAAATTCAGGAACCACGAATCAAAAAGTGATATTTGGAATTTATCATATAAGCAAGCAGACTTATAATTTCAACATATTCCAATAGTACTAGAGCTCTGGTTCTTTATTTCGTCTTCAAGCTTAATATATTTTTTTCAAATTCCCTTGTATGTAAACTTTCCACATGTTGCATGTGATTAATTATAGCCTATAAACTACAAATCGAGAGGAAGATAGATGATAACCTTCTAAATTTCCACTGAGCAGCAGCAGGAACTTCAACTGGTGGTAGGGCTTCTTTCTTCCATCCAACTAAAGCATCGTAAGCATTAAAGTGAACTTTTGTTCCACTGCTAATGTGCTTAAGAATCAAAGAACTGTCCCCAAATATCATCTCCGGCAAGTGTGATGTCTGAAGCTCTTCCTCCCATCTGCAAAGCATATTTGCAAGCGGTATCCAACTTATTAACTAGTACACTAAATCCATCTCCAGGTAAATGCAAACGTAACTCAGACACTACTTTTGCTACTTCTAAATACTCTAAATGAGTAAATGCAAACATGTCGGTGGCGAAAATAATGAGGCGGAGGGAGTATATGATAGACAAGAACAAATCACATTCAGTAATCAACTAATCACTTGACGTGTGTACATTGCAATCGTTCTACTTTTGTAATTGCTAACTTCCCAAGTATCAGAACCAAAATCAGAATAAATGAACTTGAAATGCTATCAAATATCCAATACATGCAGAAAAGAGCTTTGATGTAAAGAATTGCTTATAATATAACTTCTCAGAAACTGATAGTGTAATATGCTGAGCAACCAACATGAGCCTGCAATATAAGCCATAGAGTATACTATTATATAACTATGTGAAATTCTTAATGGAGACACATTCATCTCTTATGAGGTTTCCGTAGACATAAAATAATATTCAGAACGACAACATGAAAAGCTAGAACCATGTGCGTTTTCAATAAAACCAAACACGTTTTTTATCTGACACAAGGTCGCTCCATTAGCTGACAACAGAACCATCAAAATTTCTCGAAATAATGTAACAAGCACATAGCAGGGTTCTACTAAAACAGTTTCTAACAAAGATGACAGCACCTCATTAGTCCTAAGGTCAAAAAGCTTCATTCTAAGTTCCCCATCCCCCACTCTCTTAGAGAAAACACTTAAATGAAAAATGTGTGTAGCAAATCTATGATTTTTTTAAATTGTTCTTCATAACTTGTTTATTGGGGCCCGTTTGGTTTGTTGCTAGGAATGACAATGGGTATCGGATTTGGAATGAGGTGGAATGACAATGGGTATGAAAAAGTGTATCATTAAGATTGTTTATGTTTGGTTGATAAAATATGGTATGAAAAAGTGTATAGATATTTGAATTTTGTAGTGGAAAAAAGAGGGGCCCACGGGAATGGATTTCATAGACACCAAATTGGTGTGTAATGAATCTATGACTATGATATACTCATTTCATTACCGGGTCCACAAAACAAAACAAAACAAACACCAACTATGACTTTGAAAGTCATAGTCTCATTCCCATTTATGCTAACCAAACGGGCCCCAAATCTATGAATTCCGAAGTACTCCGTAACATTAATTCATAAGATGAAGCCGGCATACAACCAACTTTACCTCCAATCAAGTTCATCCCATTCAAATCATGAATCCAAAAAATATCTCATTTTATTAGTATCGTATTATTCACAAGTTCATCTTAAACACATGATACTCGCAGCGATTTACATGTAACACCTACCTTAGGTAGGTCCAAATATCATATTACTCCTTGCAAGGCCGGAGGTCTTTTTCTACCATTGGCAGATCCGGAAGCAGCCTCTCTACCTTTGGTAGGGGTAATGTTGTCTACATCTCAACCTCCCCCATTGGAAGACGGTATTGGGAGTTACTTTTTACCTAGTGTCACATATATATTTCCACAAATAAAAGATCTCTATTACATTATTCGGCCGTAAGATAACCGATCACTAATTTGAGTTTCAAATAACTAATCAACCAACTTTATACAACATTTCTACTTACCAAGCATCGTCAGATCATTACCAAAACGTATGATCAAAGCAACAACATAAGTGCACGTCATCACTATATCCAGATTCTAACAATTTTAACAAGTATTATAAAAAGGTAGAATAAAATTAGGGTTTAAAGAGAGAGAGTTACGATTGGAGGTTGAGAGAAGTGAGACATGAGCGGTTACTGGACTCGATTTCCCAGCCGTGAATACGGACACCTTTACGTCCGTCAGGAAGGACCTCGGCTCCGGCAGCTTTAATTTCTTTTTCGTCTGCTTCCCACTCCATTTTGGTTTCGTGTGCTCTTGCAGAAGAAATGTAGGGGCTGTTTGGCTAAGCTTATATAGTGGCCTTATGCTTGTGTTTAATAAGCGGCTAGCCTATGTTTACTGATTGGATTAGCTCAAATTTAACAAGCAAATGAGCTTAAAGGTGTTTGGTTTGGCTTATGTTGGTAAATGACTAAAAAATATATAGTTTAATTAGCTTATAAGCTTAAGTGTTTGGATTAGCTTTTTATTTATTTATTTTCTAAAATATACATATGAAATTAAAAACTATAATTTATAATTCTAATAAAGATGTGTCATGCATATGAATTAAATTAGATCCAACAAAGTTTAGAGTCTTAAAAAAAAGGGATACATATATCATAACATAATATAAAATCTTCATCTATTAGATGCTACTAAGTCATCCGCAATCATGTCTCTTATTGCATTCATATAAAGATCTTTTTATTTGTATATGACTCGAACTTGTGTCATCGGTCATTTCATTAATAGAGCCTTCGGTATCACGATCTTGATTGGGTTGTAAGTTTCTTGTTGTGTCGTGTGAAAAGCATTATCACTATTGTCTTTCATTCTAATATAATTATGAAGTGCCATAGATGCTATCACAATGTCCACTTGTCTTTCGTAAGGGTAATTGATATGCATATATTTTAGTATCGCCCACCTAGCCTTCCATACACCAAAAGTTCGTTCAATAACATTTCTTAATGATGAGTGAGCGTAGTTAAATGCCTATTTGTAACCTCTTGGAGCACGTATGGTAGCGGTTCGTCCACGGCGAAAATCAGGCAAGTGATAGTGAACGTTTGTTCCTTTATATGGAGCAAGATAACCTTTAGTATTTGGGTATCCGGCATCAACGACCTAATATTTATCTGTAGTGAACAATTGAACAAATGTAACAATTGTTTGGGCATTTCATAAATAAAGTATAATAATTGTTTATACTAAACTCCCGTTGGAACATGAAATTTAACTTCGGGGTCTACGCAATGCTTCATTAAAAATTCTAGTATCATGTGCGGTTCCCTCCCATCCGGCCCATAAGAATGTAAAGCACAAGTTAAAGTCACAAGCTGCAATTATATTCTGAGTTGCATACCCTTTCCTACCAATATATTTTGGTTGCTCATGTTCTCGAACCGATGTCCTCATGTGTGTCATGTCGATGGCTCCAATACAATCCTATATTACATTGACACATAAAAAAATATAGTTGATTCATTATGTAAAAACAACAAAATTCATATATGGAGTAAGATAGATCGAGTACCTTAAAGAAGGGATAATAGCGAGGATTGTTCAATATCTGTGGTGGTACTTCTTCGTTGTAACCTGCATTTGGCTTTATGATGCCCGCACTTAACCTCAACACTGCTTTTAAGACTTTGTAAAAATGTCGATGTATAGTTTCTCTAGAATGACTAAATGTTTCTTGAAGCAACCTATTTCTACATCCATGGTCTAAAGTAATCAAGAAATTCGCAACCGACTCTACAATAGATATATAACGTGATGGCTTAAACCCGTAACATGTTACAAGATCTACACATAGCATTTTGAATACCGGAACTTGTAGCCTGAAGACTTCATAACAACGCCTCTCATGGCTGATGACGTATAGTATGTACAACATGTCTACTAGGCCCAATACATATTATACGCACACTCTGGGCTCAGGCCCAATGATTGCAAACCCTGGACTCAGGTCCAACAATCACAAAACCTGGGCCTACAATAAGCCCAATGACTAAATTGGCTATGGCCCAGACCTTGAGATGCACGCAAGGTACATAACGGGCTGAACCTTCAACCGTTAGACCTCTTACGTCCGCATCCGCGATTAACACGGAACCCTTGTCCGCCAAGGGTCCGGCTCCGGCGACTAACCACTATATGCGATAATTCAGGAGGCCCCAGCGGCAAACCTCGCCTATAAAAGGGGATCTAATCCCCATACAAGGTACAAAAATTTTCTCTCTCATAATTACACACACATACTTCTACTTTCCCTCTCAAGAATGTGTACTTACTCTCACGTCGGAGTCTAATCGTGGGGTCCGTCCCCACGGTAAGACTAACGGTTTACCTTTCTTGTGCAGGAACGTCACTCTTATTACTTGGATTAGTACAAAACCAGCCCATCAAAGGCTTGCTGGCCCAGTCCGGTAAGCTACGTCCAGACCCATTATAACCAGTCGCACAAATTGTACTAACAAGTTGGTGCCATCCGTGGGAACCAGTACACAACTGCGTTCCAGAAAATACTCACCATGAGCATTAGATCTGGACCAACTCCTGCCTTCATGTCTACGTTGCGGAGTACGGTAGAAAGAGAAAACCACACGGTCTCGACGGACCTTGAGGGACCTGCGTCCGACGCAGCCCTCCGGAAGTATTATGATAAATATTTCGACAAGATCTTGCCTATTATGAGGGAGAAAGTTCAGAAACGAGAAGAAAGAGCCAAGACGGCAGAGATCCGGAAGGATTACCATAAAACCCAACATCACCGTAGAGCGGAAACGCCAAGTGGAGACCTACGGAAACAGCTCGAGGCAGTGAAAGGTCGGAATACGCAAGATGGTGGCAGCCAAAGGAAAAAAAGACGTAAGGGAAACCGTGTTCAAAAGGCTGCGCGGATGTGTGTTCCACCGACTCGGAGATAAGGAGGAAAGTGTTTCCGTATGTCCCCAAGACTGCAGGCAACAAGTCCGCCACAGTACTTGAAGAAAAGAGAGGAGCAACTGCAAGGGTTCTTAATAGCGGCCGGTAGGATCAAGGTTAGGAAGTCATGAAACCGAAGAAACTCGGTCGCGAAAGGCGAATAACTGTTCAAACGACGGACCTCACGGAAGCGGATGTCGAGGGTCCGAAGCCAAAAAGCTGAAGCCAAATGATTATGACTGTGACCTGGCCAGACCCTGGGTCTGCAAGGAGACTGGTCCATTCACTCCACGTATCCGCTACTTCGAAATGCCCGTGAAAACGCGGATGCCAACCAACGTGAAAACATATGATGGGAGCGGAGACCCTGAGGATCATCTAAAGATCTTCCAGACAGCAGCAAAGGTGGAACGATTGGCCATGCCAACATGGTGTCACATGTTCAACTCCACGCTCACTGGATTCGCAAGGGTCTTGTTCGACGACCTTCTACCCGAATCAATAGATAGCTACGACAAGCTAAAGGAGGCTTTCTTGACTAACTTACTGCAGCAAAAGAAATGTATCAAAGATCCTGTGGAGATTCATCACATCAAGCAAAAGGGTGGAGAGCTAACGGAAGATTTCGTACGGAGGTTCAAAAAAGAAACAAGGAACGTAAAGGGAGCCCCAGAAATTATGAAAGTCTCAGGATTCATGCATGCGGTCACTGATCCGGAGCTGATTAAGCGGTTACACGACAGAATCCCGAAGTCAATGAGCGAGGTAACGAACATAACTTCTTCCTTCCTAAGAGGGGAAGTAGCCACAGAAAGTCGTAAAAGAAAAAGGCAATGGGTACAACGACCAATGGAACGAACAACAGCCAATCATCGACACAATTTCAAAAAAGGATTTAAAGATAAGCCAAGAACGAGAGAAAGGCAACAAGGTTTCCGCAACCCACGAAAACCTTTCGAGGAAATAATGGTACAAAGGAAAGCAAGACCTACAAACCTTTCCCCAACCATGACAGTCGAGAAGGAAATCGAAGGGAAATTCTTCGAATTTCACTGAAAAGCAAGACACACTACAGAAGAGTGTTTGCATTTGAAAAAGCAGAGAGAAGAAATGCGAGGGCGCCGAAGAAAAGAGCACGAGTCAGGGTATCACTGGCAAAGTGAATGAAGATCTCAACCCTATGTACCTAGAATAGAAAGACTCAAGAAGAAAATACAAACGTTAAAAAGATGTATTGCCACTTCAAAACAATCAAATTGCGGAAAAACCATGCGGAAACGGTTTCCATAAAAAAATAAAAAATAAATAAAAAAAACAAACAAACAACAAAAACCTATAACCTAGAAAGAGTTAGCTTCGGAAGAAGTAGCGAACCAAAGGAATATGAGGCGCAAAAATACATGATTCCATACTGCGAACGGAAAAAATAATAAACCGATAGAAATATGCAGTCACGGCAAAGATGGGAAATAGCAGAAGCTAAGGAAAGGATCCGGTCTCGGACCGGAAAGCAAAGCAGGGATGGAAGCAAAAGGATAAGCCTTATCCAAATGCTCAAAAAGAAGGGAAAATCTGCCAGTACAGATTCGCGTTCCTTCCCGAGAAATGTTGTGTCAAATCCAACAGAAACAATAGGCACTCAGGCTACGAGCCTAGGCACGCGCCTATCAACAAAACAATAAATGAAAATTAATGCTGACGCACGCGAAAACAGTAAAATCACCGCTATAAATACGCGGGGTAAAGAAAAGAGAAAGGGTAGAAAAAAGAGGAGTGGAACTACTTCTTCCTTGCAAAATACCAGTATATAACATGAGGAAAAGAAAATTTCCCCGAGAAAATAAAAAGAAGATGAAGATGTGCTTTGTAAAAAGGGAATATGGCCGACTCTCAGCAGCGACACATGGCCACCACATCGTCGTTTCTAAAAAACCCATACATTACCTGAACCTTTATCCCTCAAAGAGAAAACGTAAAGGCAAAGGCAGAGTCAGATTGAAGCATGTTCTAAAATGACAACTAATAACACTTAGTCGTTTTAAAATGACGACTGATAACCAGCCTCCGCGACCGTTCACAACACTCCTTCCACCAAAACCCATGTCCATTGAAGTTTGCGTGGACATACCGAGATCCCAGGGCATAGCAAAGGTGAGAGCTTGAAACAGGAAAGCTCTCACTAACCCTTTGAGATTTTGGTAGTGCATATAGTTCCTTCTGAAGAGTTGGCTCCCGAGCGGAAGAAGGAACTATCTCACGAGAAATGGGTCGAGGGGTGTGATTCAATGTGCGAAGAGTTTGGTCCCTGAGGAAGGACAACAAAGGAAATGGGGCACAACACCATGCGTAAAATGCCCCCCAATTAACAAGAAACTTCCCTAGGAAAGGCAAATAAACAGAGGATGAAAACTATGCCTTCATTCCTCTGTTTATACAATCTGGCCCCTTAAACAAGCGTACGTCTACTAATCCAAGCATATCGGGTTGGATAGATTGGGTTTAAGGAACAAATGGTCAGCTTGTGGGTGTCGGGATAGAGCAAAAGCTGTGCAACGGAAAAGTAACCTCACTAAAAGCCCTTCCACTTCCGCACAGCAGGACGGGTTCAGACAGGAAACCTCTTGAAGGGTCTATCAAACTTGCTATATACCCTACAGCAGAAACAAGCCGCTGATGAAAAAAAACAGCAGACAAGGGGAAGCACCACGACCTTTCAAGAAACAACTGCAAACCCACGAACTTCTTAGGGAACCCCGCAAGGAGAATATAGCGGCCCCAAGAGGAAGCGGAAACCGGAACCCCTTCAAAAAACGGATAGCAGACAAGAAGGAGGATTCGGAACTCAGAAGAAAAAAGAAAACACCCGCGCTAGGGAAACCAGCGAGAAGTAACAATGTCAGCAAAAGCGAACCCCGCCAGAAAGTTTCTTCAAAAAAGGATACTACTACGTACAAGGCAAACTGCCACGGACAACTACTAAAACAAAACCTTCACAAAGATGAAGGGAAGCGGAACCTCAAAAGTACTTGTTAAGAGTGATGACGGCCATCAACAAAGATCCGCAAAGGAATGAGCGTCACCAGTTATAAGACTCGGAAGTTAGCAATGAAAAATATGTGCCCGAATTTATATTCTTTAAAATGTATTTAAAAATGCGATCAATTAATAAAAAAATGAAGATTAGCTACCTTCATTATTTTATTCTTTTAAATGTTTTTATTCTTATTGAGGTGCATAAGACGCGCAAGCACAAGAATTGGGCATGACCCAAATATGTTATTTCCGAATAGCATAGAGTTATCACGAATAACATAACTGGTGAACAGCATAATCACCAAAGTACGTAAGAGGTATTGCAAGCCCAGTACTGGGAGGATAGCCCAAAAATATCCAAAGACTATTACAAAACGTGCATATCCGTATAACGTTAAAAATAGCACCGCACAGACAAAAAGAGTACGTGCGCAAAAGACTATTACAAAACGTGCATATCCATATAACGTTAAAAATAGCACCGCACTGAAGAGTATGTGCGCAAAAGACTGTTACAAAACGTACATATCCGTATAACGTTAAAAATAGCAACACAAAAATGGAAAATAACATACACCAAAAGTATCAAAAGCTTGCATAAGGAAAAAGTTGTAGCATAATTGCAAAGCATGCGAAAATACAAGCAAAGAAGTTTGACTACAACTATCAGAAGTATCATAAAAGAAACAAAGACATACATTGTTCAGATGATTACAAAGCATCTCAGAAAAGGAAAGAAAAAACTTAATCCGCACCAAAGCAGTAGCACTCACTTCAGGCTCGGAATGAACAGCAAGGACCTCACTAACTCCAGAAGATGGGTCATTCACAACCTCCACAGGGGTGTCGGACCTACCAACATCATAATCTTCAACAGAAAGGGGTATCGCGGAAATATCAAAAGTGCTGACAAGAAGAGGAACAAGCGGCAAAGAAGTAGTACAAACAGAAGCTAACTCGCTAGCTGAAGATATTTCCACACCCATCACGTTACGAGCGGACAACGGATCAAGGGAAGAGCTGTAAACATTGGCAACAGACAACCGATAAGTACCAAGGCGTTTTCTAACCTGATCAACTCTCTTTCGAACAACCTCCAAAGAGCAAGAAAAAGGGCTGCTACCGATAACAGCATTACTACCCTTATCATAAACAGGAATGATGAGTTGCTCAAAATCCGGCTGTAACCCTGCAATTACAGGAGCATTCGCGGAAGGCCCATCAACATGGAGAAGGTCCATAACTTCCGCAATACCAGCATCCTTGCTGGACTTAAGCACGGAGAGCAAAGAAAATTCCACATTTTCAAGGGCCCTCACATCGGAAACATAATGATCTTCCGCAGAAGGATTATATGCAACAAGATCAACGAGCTCTCTTTTCTCCTTACCATGAATAATGCCCGCAACTAAGCCTTCTTGCATACCCTTGTCAACTGCACGCTCAATAACTTTTGCCATTGCCGCAGTATATTCTGGAGAGTTTAAGCACTTAAACACATCGAGGCTCATACCGTTCGTTAACAACCAACGACGGCTAGATAATAGCGTAAGGAATCGAGGATAGAACTCCTCATCAAGATGGCTGGCCAGGGCATACAAATCAGCAACGGCCGAATCAACCTTCCGCATAAGTCCAGCCATCTTAGCATCTCGAATCTTACAGAATTCCTCGTCCAAAGCAGCAAAGGACGGAGCTCGGCTACGGAGCTCAGACATGACTCCTCCAAAGTCCGTATCTACAAGCAAAACAAAGTCAGAAGAGGAAAAAAAAAGAGCACACGGACGCACACATGTTCAGAAAGACTGGAATTCTGAGACTTAAGAACAACAATCTTAGCTCTCAAAGTGGATGACTCAGAATCCTTAGCATCAAGAGATGATTGAAGTGTTGCTACCTCGGCTTGAAGAGAATTTCGTTCCTCCTCAAACACAGAATTCTGGTCCTTTAGAGACGAAAGCTCCACAGCAGAAGCTGCTAAGGACGCAACAGCAGAAGTTGCCTCAGAAGAAATAACATTGGCAACCTTAGATTCCAGAGCCGAAATCTCCTTGTCCTTACTTGCCAACAAATACAATAAGCGTTTCTGCTCCATGGAATTATACTCTAAACGCTGACGAACTTCAGAACTAAAGCACAATTGTCGCGCTACGAAAAAATTAAATTCACCAAGGAGACGCTCATACGCCATATCACGGACAGCTGAAAAGAAGGTAGGAGGAGCGAACTCGTCCACCATAACACGAAACTCATCAACATCATCAAGAAGTGAACTCTTGGCAACATTCCATTTTGGAATATGAACACCAGATAAAGAACCAGAGTCCGGATCATCAACAGTACGAATGTCCTCAGCCGAGACATCAAGATCCGAAAGGTCATCAAGAATTGGATGAATACCACTAACAAGAGAAAGGCCGTCTGGGAGAGAAGAAGGAACATCCACTTGACTCTTCCCCTTCTCAACAGAATAAACAGTGGTAACGACGGCATCCGTCATAACGGGCGCAGGAGAACTGCAAATAAACAAGTAAAGAGAAAGTAAATAAAGGAAGGAAAGACAAAGGAATTATGAAAAGACAAAAGTATAAACAACAAACTTGGAAGGAGAACCATCAAGATGGAGCAAACCAATGCCAAATTCAGTGGATGTCCCAGCTTCACAAAAGGGAGTAATTGAAAATAAAGGAGAAGAAGAAGAATGAGTGGGCAAAGCATTCAAACAATATTCAAGAGTTTGCGAACTTTGAGCTACCAACTTCTTAATGGACTCTAAAGACTTACCACCAGTAGAAGCCCTACCAGAATCGTTAAGGTCACTCCTCGCCTTCTTAGGGGGATGGACAAGGCTGACGCCAGCTCTCCTCCTCTTCCTACCAGAACCAGAAGCTACTCCACTGTCAAAACCAATATCAGAAACTCCAATTCCCGAACAAATAGCTGCACGCTCAACTTCACCAGAGGAAGGAGGGGCAAGAGAGACAGTACGACCTTCGGTCAATTTTAGCAAAAGAACTTCATCCTCCTTCAGTGGCCGAGTATCAACAAGCAACTCCATAGGGTTTTTATTCTTAACCAAAGACAACAAATCCATAGCTGCAGCAAACAGACAAAGAAGAAACACAAATCAGAAGAAAACAAGAATAAATTAGTAAAAGGAAAAAATATAGATACGGTATACCCACCCCGATTCTTTTGATCATAAAACACGGGATAAAAGTCATTGCCCAAAGTATAATTACGGCTCAACCCAACCAAACAAAGGAAAGGCTCCGGAAACTTAACAAAGGAAGAAGCATTGGTAACAAGGGAGGCAACATGTTCAGCATCAAACTCAGTATCCCTAGGGGTGACATCCTTAGGAAGATTTCCACCAACAAAGAAAGGATGAATAGAGGGACAAGCAAATGAGTCAATCCAGAAAAAGTGGTCGTTCCAACTCTTAAGACAATCAAGGGGCTTGGTATGGCAAATACCAAAGCTATCAACACGTTTACTAAAAGAAAGCCAGCCATGACTCTGAGACAAGATATAAAAACACCTAAACAAACCAACTGAGGGTTCAATACCAAGTGCAAAACACAAAATTTCAAATTGAGAAACCTTAGCAGCACCGATGACAGAAAGCTGCGAGATATGAATATAATAGTAGTCAAGAATCGAAACAAGAAAAGAGGACAAGGGAAGGCGGAAATTAGCAAACTCAAAAAAACGGGTATAAACACCGTTTTTTCCATTCGGCACTTCACGAATACTTTTGTCAGGATCAGGCAATTCCGGATGAACAAAGAGCAGAATCGAATAATCAACGCAGAAACGATCATGTGCCTTATGGGATAGTTTAGACTTGGTAGAAGAAAGAGTACCCATAATGAAAAAAGAAAAAAGGGAATCAAGAATCTAACCTGACTGAGGAATTGGCAGGCGGATACGGCCAAAGGTAAGATCGGATCAAAGAACGGTGTTCGCAACAAAAAAGAAGTAAAAAGAAAGAATGGGCTAAAACCAAAGTAAGGGGTATTTATACGAGCGGAATGAAGATGAACAAAGAAAACCCTAAAAAAGGACACACGTCCAAAAGCAATCTAATCCAACGATCAAAATCATAGATACGTGGATAAAGATGGTAGAAAGCCAAGGGCCCACGGAGTCAAATCAACCAGAACATGAAAAGCCGTAAAACGTCCACGTTGTAAAAAACACTTCCTAAGGAAAAGGAGCGTCAAGAAAATGCTTAGAGAGTGCGGAAGAGAAATCAACCCGCAATAAGTAGTCTAAGTAAATCCACCGCATGCGATAATATCCGCACGCAGTGCACATACTAGACTGGGGGGACTGGATGACATAGCAGTTCCTAAGGGTAGAAAAAAGCATTTCCGGAAAGAAAAAGAACGCACGGTGAAACCCTTAGTCAACTCAAGTCTAGTGACATCCACCGCATGCGACAATATCCGCACACAATGAACATACTAGACTGGGGGGACTTGATGACGTATAGTATGTACAACAGGTCTACTAGGCCCAATACATATTATACTCACACTCTGGGCTCAGGCCCAATGATTGCAAACCCTGGACTCAGGTCCAACAATCACAAAACCTGGGCCTACAATAAGCCCAATGACTAAATTGGCTATGGCCCAGACCTTGAGATGCACGCAAGGTACATAACGGGCTGAACCTTCGACCGTTAGACCTCTTACATCCGCATCCGCGATTAACACGGAACCCTTGTCCGCCAAGGGTCCGGCTCCGGGGACTAACCACTATATGCGATAATTTAGGAGGCCCCAGCGACAAACCTCGCCTATAAAAGGGGCTCTAATCCCTATACAAGGTACAACAACTTTCTCTCTCATAATTACACACACATATTTCTACTTTCCCTCTCAAGAATGTGTACTTACTCTCACGCTGGAGTCTAATCGTGGGGTCCGTCCCCACAGTAAGACTAACGGTTTACCTTTCTTGTGCGAACATCACTCCTATTACTTGGATTAGTACAAAACCAGCCCATAAAAGGCATGCTGGCCTAGTTCGGTAAGCTACGTCCAGACCCATTATAACCAGTCGCACAAATTGTACTAACAATGACCATTAAGGATATCTTGAATAAACAGATAACCGGTGCGAGAAGATGTTCTACAAGGCTTGGGCTTGTTTTTTAGTTTATGACTCATAATTATGCCTTTGATGGCTATAGCATATGATAATAAAAAGTTATATAAACAATTAGTAAAACATATATAGCATACAAAGTCACTTAACATATATAGCATAGAAATAAAGAGTCTGGTACAATAAGTAAGCCATACAAAGTCACTTAACATATATAGCATAGAAATACAAAGCCTGGTACAATACTTAAAACATATGAAGTCACATAACATGAATCTTATTAAGTCAAAGTAGAACGACACACAGTTAACTAGAAACAAATAAGAAAAATGATGACATATAATGCCAATGATGAAGCATATCATTTATCCATTATATATTTAAGAAACCCCGTATTTGCTTCGTTATTTGTTGGAACCATGAAGTTTTCCCTTGCTTCCTTCTTCAAGAAGATCTTTAGTGCCTCAAAATACTCTTTGGTACCTTCTTCAAACCCAAAATATTGTGTCACAATATTCATGTAATCTTGTGTCGAAAGTGTTGAATTATGCGGTGGAATTGATTGTGTGCTTCTTGAGGATAGTGCGTGTATAACACTATCCAGCCTGTCGTCAAATTCAGAAGTGACAGGATTATTTCCCTTTGAGGAACGACCAGACCGATTGTTACTAGACTTTTTTTGCTTTTAGAACTACTTTATGGGAAAAGAGGAACTTGATCATCATAAGCATTTATCTCGTCACTATCACCTTTCCCTTAAAGTTGTTGTTCATCTTCGTCAACCAATCTACAATCCAAAGGAATCTTACTCTTATCACCCACAGAAACCGCATCCCGAAATAAAGGATCATAATACAGTTTATACATCTCCAATATTTGTCCCCTAAACTTTTCAAGGTCCTCATCCGCCTATATGACATGAAAAAATCAGGATAAGAACGACACATATTTAGATATTAATCAGTATTATATCATGAAAACAGAATATAAACCATTACCTTTATTTTCTCATCCCACCATTCTGGAGATGCATCAATTGTTTTTCTGATGGGATCCCACCCAATCCGAGACTCAAGTCTCATTAAACGATCATATATCTTCCAATCCTTCTTCATGTTTTCCCAATGGTTTTTTATTTGCTTGTATGTCAAATCTTTTCTTGTCTTCTCTTTCAGCTTTTTTATTAAATTTTCATACCCAACCTTATTAAAATGAGTACCTGGTTTATTTCTAACTCTTGCCTATTCAAGCATAACTCAACAAATACCAAATGCGTTTTGTTATCCCAAAGCGGTGGTGATTTTAGTTTCTTTTTCCTTCTGCTTGTAAGGGCAATTTCACTACCATTTTTGGTTTCATGACCATCGACGTTGTCCATGAGTGAAATAACAAGATCAATATCTATACCGCCAAGATAGAAATATTTATTTTTAGCTTACTAACAACAACAACAAAAAAACAGTTTACAGTGGGAATAAAACAACTCAAAAAATAGCATATGGCAACAACACATGCAACTCAAAAACCAGCTTATAGTAGCAATAGAACAAATAATAAAGATGACTTTGTAAAGCAAGAGTAAACTGCTATAAATTTCATATACATCACATGTTTTGGAAAATGAAATTAATGTGATAATTAATGAGATAATATACCTCTTGAAATCAATCGACTAAAAGATTCACATAATAATGAGTTTTACCTCTTGAAATCAATCGACTGACTAATAAAGATAATGTGATAATCAATCGACTAATTAAAGAATGAGAAAATGATATAATGATATAATAAAATTCGAAATAATAAAGATAATGTGATAATTAATAGAGAGTTAATGAGATAATATACTTGCTAATGCTGATGAGAAGCATATCAACAAAGATGGAGGTGTAATGATAAAGAGTTATGGAGAGTTAATGGAGGAGGAGATTTAATGGAGAGGTGCACTGGTATAGGTGAACGTTAGCTATGGAGAGTTTAATGAGGTAAAAAATGTACATTCATAAGTTTAAGAGTTATATAAGCCGGATACTCCATAAAAAAGCCTCATTTTGTGGCTTATCAAAACACACATATATAAGCTTATAAGCCCGCTCATATAAGCTTAGCCAAACACCCTCGTAATAAACCCTTTTAAATCGTTTTGGGGGTGTTTGGCTTACCTCATAGGAGGTGAGTTATTTTGGCCGTTTGCCTGGCCATTTGATCAAAAGGACAAAGTTTAATGATAAAAAACACGGAGGGATCAATTTTGTAACTTTTGTCATTCTCTAACCTACCTACCAGGAAGGACTAAATGTGTAAATATCCTAATAACAACACCCACCCACTTTTCTCTAACAAAAATCCTTTTCAAACAGGGATAGAGCCACTCTATGAGTGGGATGGGCCATGGGCAACCCAAAATCTTTCATTAGAGCTGTAGGTGTCATAAAATCAAAAAGTGCCGCCACCTTAGTGCCACATCACTTCAACACAGAACATTTAACACCCAAAAATCACCCAAAATCGTGCTATTTGGCTCGCCAATTGCTCCCAAGATAACTGATGGCGCCGCCATCCTTGGTACCACCCAACAATCCAAATCCTCGTCAAATGTATCTCAGCCATTTGGTGTAAAATGTGACCCTTTTTTATATATTGTGAGTTAGTGGGTATTTTACTATTTTTAGTGGGGTATTTTGTGGGACCTAAGAACATGTTATTAATGTGTTATAGAGGAATGGTGTTTTAGTTATTGGTGTGTTATTGGGAGAGGATGATGTGGCGGCTGATGTAATACACCAATAACGTGTGATGGTACCTTCTACTCTCATAACACCAAATAACACCACCTTTTTAGACCATTTTTTCAATTTATTTAAACAAACTAAATATTAAATAAAAAATACAAATTACATTTTTATTTAAACAAATAAATAAAAAATAAAAATTTTATTTACTTTTAAAAGACAAAAAAAACACAAGGACTAAACTGCAAAATCACAAGGACTAAAACTGCACAAACCATTTCATATCATCTTCAAGAATACATACATTTCTGCGTTTTTTTTTCACACTGAAAACTCACACACAAACACTGAAAACACACACTCAAGCATACACAATCAAAAACACATTTAAATCACACACAAAAAAAAAGAAAAAAGAAAAAGAAAAACTCACTTCTTCATTTCGTTCCAAGTTGCCACAGTAACGTAAATCACAACGGCGTTGAAATATCTTGGGGGCCGGTATCATAACGCCGAGCCACGTCGTCATAGTGGTCGGGCCGGCGTTACGATACCCAGCACGCTTACATGTATATCTTTTGTTATTTGGTATAATATTTTGCATAAGAAATGATTTGGCCCACCCAAATAATATTCGAACTTATTCATATTTCAATATTTTACTTCTTTCTTTGTTAAGCTAACAAAAATAATAAAGTTTCAACCATCGTTTTTAGATCTATTATTGTGATACTTAATAAGTTTGATAAGTTAGCAGCAAATATATATATAACCTATTAGTTTACAATAAGTTCATCTCATTAGCATAGTGAGCAATATAACTTTATTCGTGAAAAATTATTTTAGCCAACCCAACATCAAAATCCTAGCTTAGAGATCTAGGGAAAAATGGTTCAAAATGAACCTACATACGTCGTTATCTAAGAGTTCAGACTACAGAGATATGATGCTCATGATTGGTCTCAAGTATAGGCATTATATAAACTTCATCTATTTAAGTCATTTATCAAAGAAATGCTGACTTCGAAATGTATGGAATACAACAGCCTCAGTTCTATGTTAGGAATGGAATGCACGAAAGCACATTTTCTCTTGATTTATTTGTGATGTGAATACAAGTGTCATACAAATGATGTTTTGAGATTTAGAAATTGAAGGTAAAAAGTGTCTAGTTCATTGCTTTTGAGGTTTACACAAAATGCACATCAAGTGTTTGATAAAATGCGTGAGTGAAAAATATTTGATAATCTTGTTATCTCGTTATGTAATTTTGCTTATTAATTAAATTGTTAGTTGAATTTTTATTTTTAACTGCATTAGAATGTTGTTTTTTTGTCTGATTGCTATTTTGAATCTACTATGTAACATATGTGTAGTATCACCAGTAATATTTGAATTTAATGATATTATAATTTTGTTGTTTTATATGCCTTTTGTTGATGATAATTGTGTTTAAGTTACTAATAAGGTGTTAATTATAGTGTAATATTGCTTATTATTTAAGTTGTTATTTTAAACAGCTTAAACATGTTTATTTTGCTTTAATTGCATATTTATTTAGTGTGAGTTTGCTTATTATTTAAGTTGTGATTGGATTTATGTTTTTAAGTTTGCTTTGTGTAGACCTGTGTTATTGTTAGTTTATCTAAGTATATTTTTGCTTATTAGTTATTTATCAGTTTATTTTTTTTTATTGAATTGAATTGGATTGCTTTTTGTTTTGATTAATGTGTTTGCTTTCAACAGTATATATATATTATCACTTGTGATATTCACGTGCTTCCTTTGAACTGTATATGCGTATTATCACTTGTGATATTTGTAGTATCGTTTGTAACAATTCACTGTGCATGTGATGTATCACTTGTGATATTGCATTACTCTGTATAATTTGCTTTTTCATGGTTATTATTTTTAAATATCACAAGTGATATTTTCAGTTTTACTTCCATTGTTAAATATCATATAAAGTATCACCTATGATATATGCTTGTAAATTTATGTTTTGTGTCTTATCTTTTTTTTTTCTTTTTTTTTGTATATGAAGGTGCTTTATAACAAACAAGATGGTTATGTTTCATGTTGTTGTCAGATTTGTGTTCGATGTGGGATTTTATGTCGACATATATTTTGTGTATTTAAGAATTGTAAGGCGTATCTCAGAACAGTATATACAGAGGCGTTCGACAAGGGATTTTATTCCATCTGATTTGAGGAGGAAAAGAAACCGATATAGCGAGATGAATGAAGTAATTGAGATAACTCGGTGGACATGTGTGTACATATGTTAAGCAATAATGAGGCAAAGCTGACTTCTTTTGTACATAAGCTCAAAGAGCTAAAGTCAGAATTTGAGGTTGATTTCCATTTTTTATTTATTTTTATTTATCGCTTGTGATTCATACCTTTTCAATATTTTTAAAACTTATGCTCAATAGTTTGGAATAAATTTTTATGATTCATACATTTTTTGTATTTGCTATCACTTACGATATTCTTTTAAATATGATGCTCCATTTGGGTTTATTCATATGTTTATATCAATTGTGATATTCTATTAAAAGTGATGCAACACTTGGGTTGATTTTGAGAATATGTCAACTTTTTATTTTCTTTGTTCTGTTTCTTTTTTATACATATTTGATATATGTAATTCAAAGTGTTATATATCTTGTGATATAAAACTTTTAATAAAGAACAAAATGCTTCAACTACTATATGTTTAAAGCAAAATTAATTTGTTTAAGTTGTTTAAACTATCAGCTAAACTATGATAATAAAACATAATAACGAAATATCACAAGTGATACAATACATCACATGTCATATAGTATCACAAGTGCTATGATTCGGCATCGCCTAAAACTTAAAATTTTTCTTTGCCTTTACAGTGTAATATTACATATGAGTAATATCACATGTGATAAAGCAATAAAATATAACACTAATTATGATATTTTACATATGAGTAATATCACAGGTGGTAAAGTATATAATGAGCAAAAGTATACATCATTCGGCTATATCTCCTGAGATATAGGTATATGTGAAATCATATACCTTTTTTTGATCAAAACCATACCAAAAACTAACCCCTAAAGCCATAAAAATCTGTGTTTTTGTGTTTATGTATGTGCAGGCACGGATATCATCAAAATGGATAAGAAAAGACAAAACGACGGAAAAACGAGCATGAGATTTGGAAAAGTGCAAAAAGCCGAGGTCGGGGAAGGAATTTGCAAGTTTGGATCATCATTTCTCAACATGACAAGATTAGTCCTTGAAGTTGGCAAAAATGGTCCTTGAAGATAAATTCTATCAATTTGGTCCTTGGATTATATGGAAATATCAAAAGTGGCCCTTGGAATACACTTATCCAAAATTACAACTAAAGTCCCTCCAATTTCCCATTTTACAAAAACTACCCTTAATCCAAAAATCCATTTTATCCTTAAAATCTAATCCTATTACTAACCCATTTCTAAACCGGACCCTAAGTATCCCAAGCCCAATCCTAAATCCCAAGTCAACACCTTTTAACTCCTGGTCAACACACCTAATATACCCCGTCACATATGAACCCCCAACCAAATCCCAACTGACCCCCTCTCTTTAACCCTTATGAACCCAGTCCACTCCCCTTTAAACCAAACCACACCCACATTAACTCTCTGGTCAAACCAATTCAAGACGCGCCCAATTTTTACCCAGAAAAAAAACACTGTTTATCTTCCCCAGCAAATTACCCTGCAACTCAAACATGTGCCCACCCAAACCTCGTACTAAGAATCTCAAGGGACATTCTAGAGTCTGACTTGGCAAATGACAGCACAAGAATGACAGATGGAAGCCTCTCATTGGTTGTGACACATCATCAATCAAATCAAGGGCTATGATTCAAGAGTGGTGGCCAAGCAAAGATCAATGGTTGATATCTGAGTTTCTAGGAGCTTCACAAACCCTAGCAGCATCCTTCCTCCACAGCTATAAATAGGACCTTCTTGTATCACATTTAGTGTGTCTTTTTTAGTGTCTAAATTTATGTCTTTTTAATGTCTTATTGTATTACTGCTTATTTACTTTCTTAAAGTCTCTTGTACTCAGAAGTTTTAATCAATAAAAGTTGTTTCCTTTTTTAAATTCTGTCACTTATTCATGTTTAAGTTTGTGCTCAGTCATGGTTGATTAAGATCTTCTCCATTCTCATAATCTCACTTAAGCTAGCTAATAGCTTATTTGTGAGTCTTGAGTTTTATTTACATAAGTCTTTTTAGTTTTACAATAAGAAAATCCAAAAAAAAAATCATAAAGTCAAAAAGTCAAAACTGCTTATTTGTTCATTAATACTGCTTAGTTACTGTTCTTATATGCTTATTATAATATAATATAGCCTTTTATTTCATTAGTATAACTGTTATAAAGTATTTACAAGCTTTCTCATAAATCTCTTAAAAAACCAAAAATATTAGTTTTTTAGTGATAGCTTATTTCTAGTGATTATTTTCTGTTGGAAACTACTTTTTCAATCATTTTACAGCTTATTATATAGTTTTATTTCATAAATCAAAGCTTAAAAAGTCATTTCCTTTGAAAAATTTCCAAACAGCCACATAAGAGCGTGTTTGGAACAGTAGTGTTTTTCACACTTTGGTCAGTTTATGATTTTCAAAAAGCTCTAATTTAGTCCTAATATCATTTTTAGAGCTATTTTAATCAGTTTTAGGTAGAGTTTAAGCATTTAGTTCATTTGATAAGTTTTGAGTTCTAAAAGTTTTCAAAATAGCTTATATTTGAATTAGTAGTATTGGTCTAATTGGGTTATTGTTTTTGAGTCATTTGAGTCCACTTTGGTCTGTTTTTAAAGTCTGAGTCAATATCAAATTAGTGTCAAGTCTTTTAGTTAATTTTTAGTTTTCTGTCAAGTCTTTCAAAATCAGTCCAAGCAGCCTACTTTATAAGTCATTTTTAGTGTCTTAATCAACTCAAAAATCCAAAAAAAATAGTTTTATTAAAAGTTTAGTGTCTAAAGTTAAAGTATTCTCAATTTTTATAAGTTTTCAGAAGCTTTTACTAGCTTAAAAGTATCTTAAAAATCAGCCCATTGTCCATTCTTTCTGTCAAAAAAGCATAAACATTCTCATACCCCTCCATATCAGATCCCATAAAAAGCTCTCACAAGCTCTAAAAGTTTTAAAAATCAGTTTTTTGTACTCTCTGGGACATGGCCTAACTCTGTTGAAGCTCTTTTTGTGCTAAGAAGCTTGTTTACAAGCTTAAAAATAAGCTTAAAGTACCCCCTTACTGCCCCTAGTCTGCTGTTAACACAACAGACTCTTGTTGCTTGTTTGATTATTTTTTGCTTATTCTGCCTTAAGTAGTGCTTATTTAGGATTAAATTAGCTTATTAGGATGCCCCTTTTCCCTTAGCTTATTTAGATTCCTTTTTAGCCATTCCCTTAGTGTTGGGATATGAAAGTGCTGAAGAATGATAAAGTACTGGAAAAAGTCAAAGAGTCAAAGTACTGCTAAAGATAAAGTCAAAGTACTGCTGATTGAAGTCAAAGTACTACAAGAACAAAGAACTGTTTTATTCGTTTATAGAAAGTCTTGTAATTCTAGAATATTCATTATTAGATTACTTGTCGTACAAGGATACAAATTGTAAACCGATTAGGGATATCCTTGAGCCTATAAAAGGACCCCTAGATTGGTATTAGAGGTATGAGTTTTAGAGTCTAAGAGTTCACAAGTTTAGAGAAGTTCGATATTATTATAGTTGTTAAAGAATCTGCATAATAAGCAGAGTTAGTGTTATTAATAAAATCGTATAAAGTTAAAGTTATTCTTCTTAGCTTTGTTAAGTAAATTCCGCATACTTAATAGAGTTTGCTCAATGTTTCTTTGTTAATAACTTAGGATTTATCCGAGGTTATTAAACCTTAACAAGCTATTTAAGTTAGTTTGGTTAGAGTACATCGATCCAACAAGTGGTATCTGAGCTTGTGTGGAAACTCTGACTAAGAAGAAACCCTACTACAACAAATCCTAAAGATGTCGTGAATTTGTTCCACCACCATCAATCACCTCACTCAGAATTCCAATTATCAAGAAGGGAGAATATGATCTTTGGTGCATGAAGATGAGGCAAGTACATTCTCATTAGACCATGCACTATGGAATGTAATTGTCAATGGTAATGAAGTTGTTCCGAAACTATTGATGTTCCTGGACAACCCAAAGCACCTAAACCAGTCTTACCAGCAGCTACCTTAAGAAATCAAGAGAAGGCTCTTAACATTCTCCTATCTGCTATACCTGATGGACATCTCTTGAAGTTTCATGATGCTAAAGATGCTAAGCGACTCTGGGCGCTCTCAAGACCAGATTTGGAGGGAATGAAGCTTCTAAGAAGATGCAAAGAAATCTGCTGAAGCAACAATTTGAAACTTTCATTGTTGGTGAAAGAGAGAGTCTTGATGCTGCATATGATAGATTTCAAAATCTCCTCAACAGGTTGGAGTTATACAAAGGCGAAGTATCTGTTGAAGATGCTAATCTGAAGTTTTTAAGGAGTTTGCCATCCACATGGCATGTGATTGCTACTATGATCAGAGGACAACCAGGTTTGGATGTCATGGACTTTGATGATCTCTACAATCATCTGAATGTGTATGAGCATGAGATGAATGGTCAAACCAGTTCCAAATCACGATTGCTTTTCGTCATGCGAAGCGAAGGCAGTACTTCCATCAAAAGTACTGCTTCTCCTCAAAGTACTGTGGCTCAAAGTACTGCCATTTACACACCTCCTCAGCAAACCCCACCAACTACTACCATGCACTCAGATGAAGTTGTATGCTCTTTCTTTGCACAGCAAGCTTCTTTACCTATCACTTATGAAGAAGATCTCTCACAGATTGAAGAGGATTGATATGTGCTTAAACACATACCTTTTCATTATCAAAACTGACCCAAAATAACCAAGAAAGAGCCGTTTATTGTTAACATTTGCATGTTTCTTGAGTTTGTGCTTGTGCAGGTACGGATATGTAAAAAACACACAAAAAGAAACCAAATCAGACGAAAAGCCGAGCACGAGAGATTAAGAGAGCTAAAGCTGAGCCGGAAGGTCAGAATTATGCATTTGTGAAGATTTCTACTCTCTAAGGATGATTTGTGAAGATTTGATCAAAGTTTGAAGAAATGTCAGAAACAGTCCCTGAACTTTCAATAAATGACAGAAAAGACCCCTCAAGTTTCAAAAGTTGCTAATTCAGCCCTTGGATTATTTGAGAAAGGCAAGAAAGGCCCTTGAAGTACATTTTCAGAATTTACAGTTTGGCCCCTGAAGTTTCAGTTTGTACATGTTTAGACCTTATGCTATACATTGGATCCAATACATGTCCTAAATCCAAATTCATTATCTAGCCCAAAATCAAGCCCATATCCATCACACCATACCCGGTCCAATATCCACAAAACACCCGGTTAATATCCAACCCGTTCCCACTTACCCACGGTCAACTGGTCAACTCAAATCAAATAAATATAAAAAAATCCACGCGCCAAATATTTACCCCAATTCCCCCCAACCCAGATACGAAGAACCCTAATATACCCTTACTCTAATTAAGCCAAATTCATTACAATTAAGGGTAATTATGTCCTTTCCCTGACACATTATGACACCTCTGACACATGGGGGTTGCCAGGTCACCCATCCGTGTGATATACACCTTAATGCTGCTCTCTCATTGGCTGATGAAACGTGGAAATGTTGATCCAAGGGTTGCTACTGATGGGATGAGGTGTATGCTTGATCTAAAGGCTGAAAACGACTCAAAGAAGTACATATTTCATTCTCTAGATCCTTCCAAGACCTTGAGCTCAAGTATTTAAAGACCCCTCATTCGTTCACAATGAGACATCTCTCTATCCTTCATTTTTCAGTAGCTTAGTTTTAATTGTAATGTCATTTTAATGTTTTAAGTATGGTTAAGCTTTTGTAATTCACTTTGTGTACTCAAATTTCTTAGATTAATAAAATTGAGTTTTTAATTTTCAAGTAATTGTTTAATTGTTTATGTTTTAAATCTGCTTATTATCCTTGTCTAATGCTTATTTCATCAATCCAAATCTGTTTTTAGCTTATTTCTTTCTTAATTCAAAAATAAAAAAAAATCAGAAAAATAATTGAAAAAAATAAAAAATAATCTCAAATCTCTTTTAAGGTCATCTTAAAGTTCTGCTACTGTTTCATTAAGCTTTGTTAAGCTAAATTATAGCTTATTCAAAGTTTATAGTTGTTTCACTTTTCATTTTCTCAAATATCAAGAACCAGTCAACAAAAGTTAAGGATGCAGTCTCATGGTTTTGATTTGCTGATTTGGGTTGATTCTGAATTGGATTTGGGTTAAGATCAGTTAGGTTAGTGGTTATTTGATCATATTGGCAAGCCATAGTGGCTGGACTTCATGTGAGTATTTCAGTTTCATATCTGCATAATTAATTTCAGTTTGTGTTTGTTAGTTTTAGTTGTTAAATTTGCTTTAGTTAGTTCTAATTTTGATAGTAGATCATAGTTTAATTGCTGTCATAGATTGGTATTAAGGATAGGTAAGAATTAAGTGCATTTCAGTCTTGTAAGGTGTGTTTGGAACAGTTGATAAGCTTGCACTAGAGCTTAGTTCAGTGGTTAATTGCAGTTGCTTGAGTATTATTTAGGCATTATATAGTCAAGTTGTTCATTGGTTTGAGCTCTTAAATTCTGAAAGTCAAAATCACAGTGAAACTGATCTTGATTGCATAACTGTTTGAATCAGTTGCTCATATCTTGAAGATAGGTTTAGGTAGTTTAGATCTAGGTTGCATTAGGTCCACATTATCACTAAACACCATAATCAGTTCAACAATTGGATCTAAATCTCATATTGGTCAACTTTGCAAAACTTTTATCAAAAGTCAAATTTGTTCAAACAGGTTTTTGCAAAACTTTGTAGAATTTTCATGAATTCATTTCTGAGTCATATTGATTGAAATTGTGGGATAAACAAGTTCAGTTGGTCTAGTTTGCAAAACACATTTTTGTGAAATTTTGTGGTATAGTTATAAGCACTAAATAAGCTCTTATTTAGAGCTGTTTTGCCCTGTTCACACTCAGCATACATTGAGTGTGAGCAGGCTTTTTGAAGGACTTGCACAAGGTTCAATATAGCTAGTTAGGTCCCCAAATTTGGTTTAGTAGCTCTTTGCTTGGTGGACTTGAGTTCCATATTTCTGGATTTCACTCTGGCTTATTAAATAAGCTTGAGCTTAAGCTGAGGGTAGCTAGGTTGGACCTGTTTGGCTTTAGTGGTTAATTAGACTCAAAACTTGGTAGAGTGCTTATTAGAGGTTAGAAGTAGCTGCATTAAGTTGTTTTAGAATAGATTTAGCATAATATAGCTTCTATAGTTAATTGGTACTCTTCTACAGCTTATAGCTTATTTCCAAGTGCTTAATTAGGAGCAGTTACACTACAGCTCTCATTTTCAGCATACTAGACTAGGTTTTGAAATTTTTCATAGAATTAAAATATTATTTTAGAATTTCCCTGAATTTTTCATAATTTTCCAACTTTGTTTGCTATTTTTCTTGATTTAAACTAGTTTTTAATACTTTTTAAATAGCATTTAATTCGATTAATTCAGAAAAAGTTCCAAAAAATAATTTTTCAATTTTCCTAGATTAAGAAAAATATAAAAAGCCAAAAAAATATTTTTCCAAATTTTTCCTAGTTTAATTTGTAATTTTTAGAATTTAAATTAGTTTAAATTAGTTTTTAATTCAAATAAATTTCAGAAAAATCATAAAAATTAATTTTAATTTTTAGTAAATTTTCTAATATCATTTTTAGTTAGAAAGTAATTTTAGATTATTTTTAGGACTTAGAATAGACGTAGTTGCTTTTTATTTACGTTTCTTTTAATACGTTTTAGTATAATTCACGTATTTAGGATTTCCCGTAGTGTAATTTCCCTTAATTGTTTTTCCAATCCCCGTAGTTTTAATTTAATCATAAATCCAAAACATCGAGCATTTTAATAACGAACCTATAACGACGTTGCCCATTCACACCTCATTGGGAAACGACTCGGATTTCCTAATCCGTATCACTATCACTCACGGGTTTTGATTCATTATCCTTTTTCCTAAAGGGATTTTAAATCACTACTTGTGGTTATTTTTGATATCGATATTGTGGTTTTATCCATACACACACCCCTAAACCTCAACGAATCAAGGATGCTTTAGAAGAAATTGATATCAGGTGGCAAGTTGCGATAACCACTGCAAGGATTAAGAAGTACATGAAGAAAACAGGAAAAAGCATTGACTTCAAACCAAAACAGGGTATTACTTTTGACAAATACAAGATTGAATGCTTCAATTGTAAAAATATTGGACACTTTGCTAGGGAGTGCAGGTTTGCTAAGTATCAAGCAAACAGGTTGTCTGAAAAACCAAAGCTGGAGCTCAAAGAAATTCCAATTACTGAAACAAAGGTTATGGTTGCTCAAGAAAAGTTATCAGAAGTTGACTGGAGTGAAGAGTTTGATGATGAACCAGTGACTTACTGTATGGTAGCAGTGGAAGAAGCAGTTGAAGATTCAGTGGTAGAATTGGATTGAAGCACTGCTTTTGATGAAGAACCTGAACATGCTGCTTTGTAATCTGGAGATGGTTTTGGAGGATTTGATTGGAGCATGGAGAGTGAAGATGATTCTGTTCAACTTGCAATGGTGGCTACTTCACCAAGTTCACCTCTTATCTTTGAGGTATGCTCAAATTGTCATGATTTTTATCACAAATTACTTGGCAGTTATATGATTGAAAGAGATAATTGTGTTAGGGCTAGGTCTGAGGTAGTTGGTTATCAAATAACCTTAGAATCTATGGAAGCTAAAATCTTAACACATGAAAATAATGAAGTAGCTTGGGCTGAAAAATATGCACAACAGGATTATCAGTTAAAACTAAGTGAATGGAAATTAAACTGCAAAATTTCTGAAATAGAAACCGACTAAGGAAAGAGATGATTTGTTAGCTAAGTTTGTTTGCTTTGGGTGAGTCCAGTGCGTCACATGTTACTTATGTTCAAAAACAGAGAAGAGCTTACATTAAAATTGGCTTAGGTTTTGGAATGGACTTTGAAAACATAGAAGAGAATCAATCGATGATGACCTAGAGGATATAACCACTAGTGATGATGAACTCATTAATTATGTAGACACATCTAGTAATGAGGATTCAATTAGTGAACCACCTCATGAGTATAAGAAAGACAATGGTTATCATGCAGTTCCCCATCCCAATGGAAGTCATCAACCCCTAGGCCCGATGTTTCTCGTTTTGGAGTAGACAGTCTAGAATTTAGGAAAAAGCTAGTTGGTCGGTCTAGGTCTGAAACCCCCAAAGAAACTGTTGAAAATAATGTTCAAAGTCAACCAGTACCTTCAACTCAAAGTATCTTGCTCCACAAGCAGTACCTTCGGAAAATCTTTTCAAAACAAGATCTTGCTAAACCTTTTGGGATAACTTTGGTCACAACAAGTTTAATTATTCAGCTAGAAGGAATAATAACTTTGGTCATAGACATAGAAGAAGTCACTTTGGGAGTATGGGTCAAAAACTGTGTTTTGTGTGTTTTAGTCCTACTCATTTAATCAAGGATTGTGAACATCACTCAGAATATCTTAGAAAATTCCCAAAGAACAGGTCTGTCAACCAGAAACCTAGAGAGACCAAACCAGTCTGGAATAATTCAAATAGGGTCAATCACAACAATTTCTCACCAGATCATAGGTACCCACACCAGATAAGACCTTTTTCTAGATCACCAGTACCTTCATGACCAGTACTTTCTCAAAGTACTGCTCCCTCAAAACAAGGTACTGCTCACACTTCTTGGAATAGTTATCCTAGGAGAACTCATTACTATCAACCTAGAAGGTATTATAATTCACATAGGGGATCTAGATCACAGGAACCAAGTGTTAAAACAGAATGGGTTAAGAGAGAACGTACTGCTGAGGGACACACAGTACTTTCAACAAAAAGTGAATCAGATGTTTTTGTGAAACAAGAAAAAGAGAATGAACTTGTAAAAGAAAATTGTGTTGAAGATCCAGAAAGTTTTGAAAATCCACATACTAAAAATCAAAAGATAATTTTGGATCATGTTTTAAAAAACAGTGGAAATTACATACTCAAAGAATTTGAGTTTGTAACTCCACAAGGGGAACACAAGTCAGTAATGGCTTGGGTTCCTAAAAATCACTAACTCTTTTATCTTTGTGCAGGGCAACCCAGAAGAGGAGCTTAAAGATCATCTTATTGTGGATAGTGGTGGCTCTGGAAGTATGACAGGAGACAAAGAGATTCTGCGATTTTAGATCTATAAGTGGAGGAAGAGTTGCATTTGGGAATGATCCCAATGGAGGAAGGATTACTGGTAAAGGAACTATCAAAGCGTATAGATTTTGAGAATGTTAGATATGTGAAGGAGCTCAAGTTCAACTTATTATCAGTTTCTCAAATCTGTGATAAAAAGCATCCTGTGTTATTCACTGACACATAATGTCTCATCCTCTCTCCTGAATTCAAGCCTGTTGATGATAACTTAGTAGTGCTTAGAGTACCAAGAACAAATGATGTGTATAGTTTAGACATGAAGAGTCTACATTCCTATGGAAGAGCCACATGTTTGGTGGCAAAAGCAACATCTGAAGAAGCACATCAGTGGCTTAGAAGATTGGGTCATGTAAATTTCAAGAATATCAACAAACTAGTCAAAGGAAATTTAGTTAGAGGTTTACCTTCAAAGACTTACAAGAATGATCACTCATGTTTGGCATGCAAGAAGGGTAAACAACACAAAGCTTCATGCAAGAAGCTTGAGGAGAGGACTATTAGAGAACCTTTGGAGCTGTTACACATGGATTTGTTTGGACCTGTTTCTGTGGCAAGTTTAAACAAGAAAAAGTACTGCTTAGTTGTAACAGATGATTGCAGTAGATTCAGTTGGGTATTTTTCTTGGGATTTAAAGATGATACTTTTGATGCTATTTAGACACTCATAATAGCACTTGAAAACCAATTGAGACTCAAGGTTAGAAGTATTAGATGTGACAATGGAACTGAATTGAAGAACAAGCTTATGGATGATATTTGTGCAAACAAAGGAATCAAGAGGGAGTTCAGTATTGCAAGAACACCACAGCAGAATGGTGTTGCAGAAATAAAGAATAGGACTTTGTGGCGGCCGAACAATGTTAGCAGATTCACAACTACCTATTCAATTCGCATTTGAAGCTGTAAACTGCTGCTATGTACTTAACAGAGTATCAGTTACTAAGCCATAGATGAAGACACCTTATGAGTTGCTGATGGGCAACAAAACCAACATTCGTTTTATGAAGCCTTTTGGATGTCCTCTTACTATTTTAAATACAATTGATAATCTAGGAAAGTTTGATGGCAAATCAGAAGAAGGATATTTATTGGGTTATTGTACCAACAGTAAGGGATTTAGAGTGTACAATAGAGTCACTATGAAGGTTCAAGATTGTCTTCATGTTGAGTTTTTAGAAGATCAAGATAATGAAAAAGGTAAAGGTCCTGATTGGATGTTTGATCTTGAAGTTTTAACTCCTTCCATGAACTATGTACCTGTTAGAGAAGAAAATCAACCTGTGCATGATGGAGAAGACTTACAGTATGTTGTCCATGGAGTTCATCTTAGACCTGATGCAGTACCTGATGAAGATCCTGTTAGTCCAAAACAAAGTACTGATGCTCCAAAGCAAAGTACTGATGCTTCAAAACAAAGTACTGATGCTTCAAAACAAAGTAATGATGAACCAAAATCCTCATTGTCTGCTGAGGATCAATCTATTCAAGAAGAACTTAATCAGTTGCTTCTTCAAGATGTTTTAGCACATTCTTACACTGATGAACAGCGAAGAGCTTATGAAGAGGCAAAGAAGAAGAACAAAACTGCAGAGTACTCTCACAGTACTTTGGACAGTACTTTTGAACAAAGTACTGCTGCACCAGTTACCAGTACTTTGGATGATTTAGATGATCCTACCATGCCTGGATTAGAAGAAACTGATGATGAGTTTGAAGATGAAGGAATTTTCTCAGATTCCAATGAAGATGCTGATTTTACTAATTTAGATGATACTTATGGAGTTCCACAGTCTCCAAGTTTAAGAATTCATAAGAATCATCCTACTGATCAAATCATTGTTCCTTCTACTTCTGGAGTGATGACTAGACACAGAGCTAAGACTTTTTCAACACCTCACAATATTTATAAACAAAACAGGCTGAATCATAAGGACCATCAAACATGCCTGTTTACTTGTTTTATCTCTCAAGAGGAACCCAAGAATATTGCTCAAGCATTGACTAAAGAGAGTTGGGTTGAAGCTATGCAAGAAGAACTTCTTCAATTTAAACTTCAAGAAGTTTGGGTTTTATGTGATCTTCCAGATGGGAAGAGAGTTATTGGAACCAGATGGGTTTTCAGAGTCAAGAGAGATGAAAGAGGAAATGTCATCAAAAACAAGGCAAGGTTAGTTGCACAAGGCTACAGACAAGAAGAAGGAGTTGATTATGATGAAGTGTTTGCTCCTGTAGCAAGGATAGAAGCAATTAGAATCTTTCTTGCTTTTGCTTCTTATATGGGATTTCAGGTTTATCAAATGGATGTCAAGAGTGCCTTTTTATATGGCAAGATTACAGAGGAAGTATATGTCAAACAACCTCCTGGTTTTGAAGATCCTAAACATCCTAACAAAGTCTACAAAGTTGTCAAAGCTCTTTATGGCTTACATCAAGCACCAAGAGCCTGGTATGAAAGGCTCTCTACCTTTTTATTGCAACATGGTTATAGGAGAGGAGCTATAGATAAGACTTTGTTTATCAAGAGAGATAAGAAAGATATCATGTTAGTTCAAATATATGTTGATGATATCATATTTGGAGCTACTAAACAGTCCATGGTCAAGGAGTTTGAGAAGCTGATACAGAATGAATTTCAAATGAGTTCAATGGGTGAGTTAACATTCTTTTTGGGACTTCAAGTTAAGCAATCAAAGGAAGGAATTTTCATAAGTCAAGATAAGTATGTTACTGCCATACTTAAGAAGTTCAATTTTGATGACATGAAGCCTGTTACTACACCTATTAAATCAATTAACTCATTGGGCAAGGATGAAAATGGACAACCAGTTGAAGTCAAGTTATACAGATCAATGATTTGCTGTCTTATGTATCTTACTACATCAAGGCCTGATATCATGTTTGCAGTTTGTTTATGTGCAAGATATCAAGTCTCACCAAAGATTTCTCACATGAATGCAGTAAAGAGAATTTTATGTTATTTGAAACAACAACCTAAATTGGGGTTGTGGTATCCAAGGGATTCACCTTTTCCCTTAGAAGCTTTCTCAGATAGTGATTATGCAGGTGACAACTATGATAGAAGATCAACCACAGGTGGATGCCAATATCTTGGAAGAAGATTAGTTTCATGGCAATGTAAGAAGCAAACAATTGCAGCAACATCCTCTACTGAAGCAGAATATGTAGCTGCTGCAAGTTGTTGTGGACAAGTTTTGTGGATGCAAAATCAACTCTTGGACTATGGGTTCAATTTCAAGAATACTCCTATCAATATTGATAATGAGAGTACCATTTGTATTGTAAAGAATCCTGTTTATCATTCCAAGACCATGCACATACATATTAGGCATCACTTCATCAGAGATTGCTATGAGCACAGGCTCATTAATGTGGTTAAGGTTCACACGGATGATAATGTAGCTGACTTACTCACCAAAGGCTTTGATGTTTCAAGATTCAATCACTTGGTGGTGAGTATTGGCATGATCAACTACTAAGCTACATTTAAGGGGAGGACTATTTAGTTTTAATATAGTCCTATGCATTGCTTGAGGGGAGGATATTTATGTTATACAAAGGAATTTGGAAAAGTACTGTTTTTTTTTATGAAGGTACTACTTGGAAAGTACTGCTTGGGAAAGTACTGCATACGTGGAAGTACTGTTTGTCTTATTGAAAGTACTGCTCCAACGATAATATTGAGGGGTAATTATTACTAACGGTAACTTTGGTATTTATGGCTGTGATTTTTTAAATCTCACCTATAAATAACTACTCTCCGATTTTCCCTCTCATATTGATACTTTAGAATCTCTTCCATATTTCTCTCACTTTCACCTATATTATTCGTCATCTCTTTTACTGTGATTATACAATCATCTATGGCGAATCGTCCTACAGTTTCAAAGCACAATATGGTGGCTAATTTAGACAAGACTGAAGCTAATGTGGTTTTTCATGATATAATCGATTATCTTATTGGATCACCACTCAGTTATGCTCTTTTAGTGGAGCCGGATATAATTGAACCATGGATTCAAGAATTTTGGGCTACTGCTAGGGATAATATGGAGAATGATGAATTTTATATTAGAGCTACAGTTGCTGGAAGAACTGTGAAGATTACTGAAGCCTCTATTCAAGAAGACTTATTGTTTAATGATGAAGACGGGGCTATTCGTTTTGATAAGCAGTTGATTTGGGATACTTTTGGACACATTGGTTATGAAGGGTCTTTAACAGAACAAACATTCAGGAAACAACTATTTTGTCCTCAATAGAAGTTTTTAGTGCATGTGCTGCTTCATTGTATTAGTGCTAAAAGTACTTCATGGGAGCAATTTGGATCTAACATAGCATCTGCTATTGTGGGCTTGGCTACAGATCGTGTTTTTAATTTTTCAAAGCTCATTCTTGATGGTATGCTTTCCCACATCACTCATGGTCCAAAATGGCTGATGTATCCAAGGTTTGTTCAAGTATTCCTCAATAAACAACTTTCAGATGTTCCTAAGCGTGGTTCAACAAGCCAAAATTTTCACCTTTATGGCTTGGAAGAGTGATCTATTCACTGGAAGGGATACTCCCTTAACTACTTCTATGATGGAAGTTGTTCATGCTGTTAGAGATGATGCTGAAGAAGATGAAGCTAGTGAAGGTAATGCATCTTAAAGTGCTGCATCTCCAGAAGGTACTGCATCTCAAGGTACTACTTCCCCAAGTACTGAAGTTAAAGAAGATGTTGCAGTTTCACCTTCTCCATCTCCACAAAGATCTGTTCCTGATTCTCAACCAGAGGAACATTCACCAGTTCAAGGAGATGATTCACATACTATATCCCCTGAAGGTTTAACATTGGATAATTATGTTTTGACAAGGGAGTTGGTTAAGTTGAAAAAGACTATTGAGGCTCAAGCTAAGCATATTAATAAATTGAAGCTCAAGTTTAGAGGGCTCAAGAATTTTGTTTGGCCATTGGTTCAACATCATCGTATATGGGTAAAATCTAAAAAGAAGGAGCAAAGACAGTCTAAGAAAACCAAACGCCAAAAGGTTCACAAACAATCTTCTGTCCAATTTGGGAGGAATTTAGAAGAAGAGAATTTGAAAGAAGATGTTGTTAAGGAGAATGAACACGAAGGTACTTGAAGAACATGAAAAGACTAAAGAAACGGGTTATTCAAGAAACGAGGAACAAGTTATTGATGTTCCAGTTCAAAGTACTGATGATCAAGGTACTGAAGATCAAAGTACTGCTTTTCAACAACAAGGATCCTACAGGCAAGATTTGATTACTCCAAGGTTGTTAGACTTTGAAGAGGAAGCTGGTCCTTCAACAATTGTACATGAAGAAGCTGTTGGTCCTTCTACTATTATACAAGAAGAGGAAGCTACACCCAAACTCATCCATACGGCAAGTGATGATGAAACCATTGCTGTAATTTTGCAAGGTTTATCACAACCAAGGGGTGTTAATATTCCAGGAGTGTAAGAAGAGGAACAATCAAGAGTTTCTCAACCTGCTATTGATCCTAAGGATAAAGGAAAAGGTGTTTTGGTAGAAGTAAAGAAGAAGAAACTAACTTTAGCACAGATAAGAGTTGCCCAAGAAGCTTTGAATGAACAAGCAGCTAGAAAGCTTCAAGAGGAATTAAATGCTAAAGATAGAGAAGCTAAGGAAGCTGAAGAAGCTCAGAATAGAGAAGCAGCTAAGATGTTGCAAGAGGAATTGAATCTTGAACTGATGAACCATTAGAGTCACCTATTCCTGTTAGATTCTTACCAAGAAGACCTAATAGAGCTAAAGACAGAAATACAATGATGGCTTATCTTAAAAGTCAAGGGTATAAAGGATTGCAGAGGTTTAATTATTTTGAGATGAAACGATTGTATGATGCTGCTAGAGAAGCTTATAAGAAAAATGTTGAAAGCATCAAAGATTTTAGAGATGAAGCTACATGGAAAGAAGAAAAGAGAAAGAAAAGTTTAAAAAGAAAAAGAAAAACTAAAGTTAAAGATGTTCAGTTCTCAAAGAAAGAAAAAGTTGAGCTAAGATCTGAGACTAGGGATGAACTAAGAAATTATCTAAGGATAGTGGACTTTGAGTATTCTAAGGAAGATGCTGATATGAAGATGAACAAATCTCAAATTATTGCTTTTGAAGTTGTGGAATCCAAAGATGGAAGTTATCTGATGTTTCATAGAGAAGATGAAAGCTTCAGAATGTTCAGCAGGCTATGGGATTTATTGCACATCATAGACAGAGTAGATTTATTCTATTTATATCATGTGGTGCGAAGTTACTTTGAACAAAATCCATTAGAAGGAATTGGTTTAGTTCTGCTTGGAGATCTCACAACTGTATGGGAAACCGAAGAGCAAAGCACTGATGACATTTGGAAGAATCAAGAGAATTGGGAAATTGTTTGTTGGAGATTCTTTGAAGAATCTGGAGTTCATGTTCTAGAGCTGGAAAATGGTACAATGATTCACATGTTTGCAAATAGAAGATATCCTCTTACAGTAGATCTTATGAGAAGGATGCTAGAGCATGGAATGGAAGTTGAAGAAGACAATGAAATTGCTTGTATGGTCATCAATTTGTTTATCAACTGGACTACTATTGCTGATGATGATGAATAACTGGTATGAATTTTAATTGAATAAATTATTTTTGATAAATCAGTACTTTATTCAAAGTACTGCTGATCAAACAATATTTTAATCAAAGTACTGCTTGCAGCTTTTAACCAGTTAAGTGATTTTTGAAAGAAACCTTTTTGTTAAGTAACAAATATTTTGGAACAAAGGTTGAATAAAATAAATAGTTTTTGAGATGGTAACAACAATAGGTTATCAATCCACCATGGTTACAAAAGGATTGGCTAATCCATGAGCAAACGGCTCTGGTAAAGATATGACAAATCCATTTTTAGTTAACAACTTGCTAATAAGTTGTATGGTAATCAACTCACCATATCAGTTAATGTGAAGAGTTGGCTAGCCCACAAGAAAATGGCTTGTGGTAAAGGCTGTGGAAAAACCATTATATGGTAATTAGTTCACCATGATGAAAGAATTAACTAGTCCAGAAGGGTACAGCTTTTGGTAAAGACAAATCAAATCTGTTGATAGCCGATGATTTGCTAAAAATCATATGGTTATCAATGTACCATGGTCTTAAACACCAAAACATTTGGCTACTCTAGAGTTAATGGCTTTGGTAAAGAGAACTTAAATCCATTAAATTTTCAATGATTCACCTCTCACAGGAGTTAACACACCCGGAAGTGATGAGAATAGATTGCAACTTAAACTGAATTAATGTACAAATTATCATATGTTACTGTGTTGCTGAAAAGATTGAGTTTGCTGAATGATGCTGTAAAAGAATAATTCTAAAGATAATTTGACAAGCACATAAACTACAGAGATACAATCCAAAGACTAAGAAATAATCTTTCCTTAAAGATGGAGCTGTTAAAGATATATTCACAAAGGAACTTGAAGTCAAGCTAGTAGAATTCAAGTTAGGGGAGGATTGTCGGGATATGAAAGTGCTGAAGAATGATAAAGTACTGGAAAAAGTCAAAGAGTCAAAGTACTGCTAAAGATAAAGTCAAAGTACTGCTGATTGAAGTCAAAGTACTGCAAGAACAAAGAACTGTTTTATTCGTTTATAGAAAGTCTTGTAATTCTAGAATATTCATTATTAGATTACTTGTCGTACAAGGATACAAATTGTAAACCGATTAGGGATATCCTTGAGCCTATAAAAGGACCCCTAGATTGGTATTAGAGGTATGAGTTTTAGAGTCTAAGAGTTCACAAGTTTAGAGAAGTTCGATATTATTAGAGTTGTTAAAGAATCTGCATAATAAGCAGAGTTAGTGTTATTAATAAAATCGTATAAAGTTAAAGTTATTCTTCTTAGCTTTGTTAAGTAAATTCCGCATACTTAATAGAGTTTGCTCAGTGTTTCTTTGTTAATAACTTAGGATTTATCCGAGGTTATTAAACCTTAACAAGCTATTTAAGTTAGTTTGGTTAGAGTACATCGATCCAACACTTAGCTTAGCGTTTTCTTTCCTCTAGCTTATTACCCTTAGTCCCATTCTGCCATAGCTTATTTATAAGCCTTCCCTTAGCTTACTTATGTTCCATAAGCTTTCCCTAATTCCCCTAGTATAGTTTAAATCACCATTAGCTTATCCTAGATTAGTAGTAGCTTATAGACTAATTGCATTATTAGCTTAAAATAGTTTAGTTTTAAAAGCTTATTTCTGTCCCCAAATTAATTCATTTATATGCTTATTGTGAAAATTCAAAAAAATTAGTTTTGTTAAAATAGCTTAATATAAGCTTGTAAGCAAGCTGTTTTTAAGAAAAAAAATCAAAAATCAAAAAAATAAATAAGGGTGCAAAAAGGTTACCACGGATTCGAACCTGGGACCTCAAGCATACCAAGAACCTCACACATACGTCCAAAGCCAACTACCCTAGGGTCTTTAATCAGTTGTAGTTCCCTTTATTATTCTTATAACCTATTTTTAGTCCTTTTTCTTATTGAATCTGTTTTGCTTATAATCTGCTTATTCCCAACTGCTTATTCCCGTTTAGCATTTTTTCTAGATTAGTATTAAGTTAAAGTAATTTTAGAAAAAGTTTCATAATTTTTAGTCACTGTTTACTATTTTTTATAATTACTTTAGTCTTAATCCGTTTTTAATGCATAAAAAATAAAATAAAACTCAAAAAAAATATTCCGCTTTTTCTCAAAATTTTCTTTTAGAAAAAATTGCATTTTGGTAACTTTCCTTAGTTTATATGCTTTATTTTGAAGTAAGTGTTATTTACGTGCTTTAATTTCCTTTTCGTTGTTTAATTTGAATCTAGAATGTAATCAAAAATCCAAAACCCGAAAAATCGAGCATTTTAATAACAAACCTAAAAGCGACGTTGCCCATTCACACCTCGTTGGGAAACGACCCGGATATCCTTATCCGGTATCACATATCTTGTTCACGGGATTTGATTGATTAACCTTTTTCCTAAGAGGTTTTCGATTCGATTCTCGTGCTATTTTGATATTGATATTATTATACTATTTATCCACACACCACCCTAAACCTACACGAATCAGATATTACTCTAAAGTGACTAGTTTAACATTCTATTAATTTATCACCTGAGATATTACTCTAAAGTGACTAAGACAGACCATTTAAATACTTTTCAACTTTGATACAATGTTATATCGCAAGTGTAAACACGTGTCACTTACAAATACCAAAATGAATAAAAATGAAGCAAACTATGAAAATAGTAAACTCGGCGTATTCTCAAAACCAGACAAGTGTTGCATTAATTTATATGACATGTCTAACATCACTTGTGATATTTCATAAACATTGATTACATGCTACAAATTCCAAAGAGAACACAAAAGATTTGAGCAAAGTTTTTGTCATTAAACAAACCCTGAACCGTCAGCAAAAACATTTATGGTGCTTGTCTATTGCGGTTAAAGGCACAAAAACTATCTTGTACCTGAAAGTATAAAAATATTAGAAAAAACATAGGTATAATATTTATAAAAATATACAAAGCAATGAAATATTACATATGATATTAAAGGTTAAAAAGCATAATTGTTTGTTTCTGAAATATCACAAGTGATATTATTAACTATGTTTATGAAATATCACAAGTGATATTAGACAATATCACAAGTGATATTAAACAATATCACGGGTGATATTAGACATATCATATAATAAAGCTTAACTAATAAGCTGGATGTGTTGGATCCCCTAAGTATCGGAGTCATAACTCATCACCAGGTACAAGGCCCAATTCTTTGTCTTCCTACAATTATAACAATACTTGGCCTTATATTGAACTGATGGTCAGTAAGCCAAAAACTTTACCAAAATATAAACTTGATGGTGCAGATGTGAATAAAGACAATGAACCACCTTTGGAAAAACAAAATATGCAACACGCTTCTTGTTAAGACCAATGTCTCATCGAATTGTAAGATTGTCTTTACTTTGCGATTCTTTCATCATCTGTCAAGCAAAACATCTATCAGCTCAAGGGACGCCATTAAAGTATATTAAAAATAAAAAATGAATCAGAACTACTTCTTACTTTATCATAGTCCGCTTCAAGCTTGACGTGCGGAGCAAACACATTTTGATACTACAATTAGAAGAATGATCATACATGCACCATTACTACTCGACCATCACCACAAAAGTGTGAAACAAAATTTGAATAAAAAAAGGAGCATTTTAACATGATATGCATCTTCATACTTCAATGCTATTTGTTGAGGTTCATCGTCTACACCAGGCTTTTCAAGGTATTCTAAAGTAGCATCAGGGTTTGTCTTCCAAAGTTCTTCTACCTTGTTGATCTGCTGAGCGCTGATCTGTCGGGCACGTAGTTGCTCTATTTCAGATTTTTAGATGGAACCTTCACAAAATAACAAATCAATTTCATCTTCTAAATTTTTCATGCCCTCGATAAACACAAACATATGTATAGCAAACAGAGTGGTATGCTAACCTTAAAAAGCCACTGCAAGAAGCATCTGTCATCAATAAGTGGACCCCATTGACTCAAATCCCAATTCATATATTTTTATATGTCATCTTTTGTTGCTAAAATAAAAGAAATGAATCATGCAGCTTCAAACACACGCGCCACGCATATCAATTTCATTTCTAATATTATTTCAATTCAAAATCAACATGTTTAAGCTGTTTAAACTAACAACTTAAATAATAAGCAATATTAAACTATAATGAACATCTTATCAATAACTTAAACACAATTATCATCAACAAAAAAGCACATAAACAACAAAATTATAATATCATCAACTTTATATATCACTGGTGATACTACACATATGATACAAAGCAAATTCAAAACAACAATCAAACATAAAAACAACATTCCAATGCAGTTAAAAACAAAAATTCAACTAACAAACTTAATTAATAAGCAAAATTACAAGACAAGATAACATGATTATCAAATTTTTTGACTCACACATTTCATTAAACACTTGGTGTGCATCCGTGTATACAAAGCTTTCTACTCAAAGCTTGTACCAAATTAACAAATAAAGATAACAAAGTAACTGAAAACTAACGATCACAAATATATCTGAATAAAAGAAATCATTACCGATTATTGATGATTGTGACAAGGTGAAGATCGGATGGATCGAGATGATCGGAATGATATGGATGATTGTGATGTGGTGATGATTGTGACGTGGTGATTGAGCGAAGATGAGAGAAAAGAAGATGGAGGGAAGATGAGAGCAGTTGGAGGGAAGCGGAATGATCGAGATGAGAGAAGATGAGAGTAACTATGTAAAAAAAAATGAAGAAAATGAAAAAAAAAAATAAGGCTTTATCCATACTACTATATAAAGTGTTTAGGACATTCTAAAAAAGAAGTCTTAAAATTTTTAAGACCAAAAACATTTCTAATAAAAGTAACCCGCTAAACTTGTAACCAAAAGTACAATTAATATAGTACTTGGTACAAAACAATAATGCATAAATCATCTAACTTGTAACATTCGTGTATATTAATGTCATAATTAATGATATCATTAAAATACTCTCACTAACAAGTACAATTAATATAGCACTTGATACAAAACAATTATACATAAATCATCAAATTTTTCTTTTTCATTAAAACACTCACTAAATGAAATTTACAAATCATTAATAATATAATTAAAATACCCCATCACTCAAAAGTATAATTAATACTATATGAAATGGTACAAAACAATAATGCATAAATCATTTTTTCATTAATATCTTTCAAACACCCACTAAATGAATTTTACAATTTATTAATGATATTATTAAAATATATTTTCACTCAAAAGTACACTTAAGTGTAACACATGGTACAAAATAATAGTGCATAAATCATCTTATCTTTTCTTTCTTCTTTGAAACACCACTAAATAAAATTTACAAATCATTAAGCGGATCATAAAAACCAATCTTTTATATAGTTAGACTTTCTGACACCACTTTTTTTGACCACGCAACGGACCACCATTTACTACCATAACTTACCAATATAGACACCACTAGATGGTTCTACAATCGCTATTTTAAATAACCATTTATGTTTAAACAATATATAATATTATACGTCCAAAACGATTACCAATATCGTTGACCATCGTTTCTTATCGTCGTTGCATCGTGATGCATGTATGCCATTTTTAAAGCAATATTGTGCGGTAAAGTTGTTCTATTAAGTTATTGCCATGCGTTAAGTTAGCATCATGAAAAATATATAATCGGGTAGGCACCCTGATATAAAAGCTTTTTATTTTATTACTAAATGCGTAAGTAAGAAAACAAACTAATTTTCAATTAATAACCTCTGTTGGACATTTTTTTCCTTCTTTAAAAGCAATGCATCGAAAAAACCTTGCTATCGCAAAAAAAAAATCACGACGGCGGGTACCCGACTAGTAGAGTTGGAGGATTTAAGGTTAAGCATATTAAATTTTAGGTTTAATCTCTACCTTAAGATCAAACTAAATAGATTGCGGTGATTTGTCCTTTAGTAAGCACCAAAATAAAAGTAAGCAAATGAACTTTTCTCTACCTCATAGAACTTGAACAAAAAAAACTCTATTGAGCTTTATACATAAAATTTGACTAGGCTTATCAGCCTAAACAATATATAACCATCCATACTACTTATAATAGACGAATGAATCTCTCTCCTCATGGTCTTAAAATTAAGGCTTACAAAATACAAAGCCTATTGTACAATACATAATGCACTATTAATTATCTTTCTCATCAATCTTAATTTTAAGACTTACAAGTCTTAAAGCATAATGTACAATATACAAAGCACTATTAATGTGGTCAAGATATTTAATGTCGTTAATTAATTAACTGGTCAATAAATACAATTAATGCAGTTATTAAAACAACCTTACACAAGAAATACAAATTATCAAGCATATTGTATAACCAACTTAAACATAATTCTTGCATTAAAATGTCACTAATACAAATAATAAAGAACATTATACAAATATTCAAGCCCGAACGGGCAACTATCTGAATGGGGCCAAGCCCGAACGGGTACGATCCAAACGGGCACGATCCAAACGGGCACGCGCCAAACGGGGTCGAGCCCGAACGGGCACGAGCTAAATGAAATTCTTGAAATCCGTAAATTTATTATCAAAAAGAACATAATAAACTAAAATACATGATTCACCGGAAAATTTTGTTTAAGGGTATCCGCCGCCGCAACGCGCGAAAACCCTGCATTAAATGTCACTAATACAAATAATAAAGCACATTATACAGATATTCAAGCCCGAACGGTCAACGGGCATAATGGGCTTAAGCCCGAACTGGTGCGGGCCAAACGGGCTCGAGCCCGAACGGGCACAGGCTAAACGAAATTCTTGATATCCGTAAATTTATTGTCAAAAAGAACATAATAAATTAAAATACATGATTCGCCGGAAAATTTTATTTCAAGGTACCCGCCCGTGGCGCGGGTACCCTGCTAGTGTATAAAATAGCTCAAAATAAAAATATTAAAAAAATAATAATAATAAAATATTAAAAAAAAATAAAAAAAAGGCTTGAGCCTAGTGTGTTTAATTGCATTAGAAATTTATTTCGTTCAGCTCGTCATATAATAGTTGAGCCCAAACTTGAGCAATTTATTACGAGCCATGCTTGAGCTAAAAATATAAGGCTCGAGCCGGAGCTCGAGCTTTTCCTCCCCAATTTTTAAGCGGTCAACAAAAGTTATCATGGGGGTGTTTGGCCCATACGTAATACGTTATAAAATTGAAACTGTTACTTTAGAGTTACGACTATTTTTGCCAAATATACAGGCTTCTAATCTTTTTCAAAGTGTTTGAATAAACTTATGATGCAAAATTGGTTGGAAATTAACCTTGCAATACTAAGCCAAAATGAAACTTCATTAAAACCCCTTCAAATAATTTCACAGCTCACAAGCACTCAGATGAGCTTATCAGCAAGTTTATTAAAGCATTTTTCTAAGAGTGATTGTCTAATAAGCTAATGAAAAGCTTGAACAAGCTTAGTCAAACCTTTCTATATGTTTGTATTGTTATGTGGAGACTAATGTATAAGCGGGTTCTATTTATTTACGTACTTGTATTAATTTCTAAGTTGTCTGCTTGAATAAGCACACAAGCAGGAAATTGAGTCCAGATGTCCAATTTCATTTTAAGGGATTTTAAAAGAGAATGGACCTGGTGTAAAAATGTACGTTTGATTTAATAAATTTGTTCACAGATGACAAATAATGAGAATTTGTCTAGTTTCTTGGGAAAAAAAACATTATGCAACATAATAAATAGCACACCCTCAAGGCCTCACCGCCAATAATGTGTAGTCCAGAAGTTCTTTTGGGCAATGCAAATCCACCTGATCTTTTGAAGATTTTCTGATTGATGTAATTGTAATCCGCAAGTGAACAGCTCTAATCATCAGCAATCATAATGAACCATTTACTGAGCAAAAAAGGCGGTTATTAATGAAAGTAGAAACATACAATTTACTCATCAATGAGAGAGCAAAACTGAACAGAGTCCATTGTATTGACTGAATTACATGAACTTCCAATTGGATCTCATGATATGTACTCTAAATCAGCACTAAACTCGTAACAAGAAGCCTCTAAAAATCAACAGAATTTCAGCTTCAAACTAATTGCTCCCGACATAGTTACACCCTCTTCAATTAGGCTGCAACTAAAGATGATTCAACATCTATTAAGAAAAACAAAGTCTACAACACTTATGATTGCTTTTGTGGTTTTATTCATCAACGTCTTCAAAGTAAGACACTGGAATTTCTGAAGGGCAAGGCAAGGCTGCAACAGACTTGAACTGTTTTCACAAAAATAAAAGAACATATTAGACGTCAGATCATCTTTGCGTAATACAAAAGTATATCAGATATGAAATTTGCATTGCCTTATGCTGTGAGTATTTCTCTCTTATTGCTTTAGACGATGATCCTCTTCTGTTCAGCTGTAATTCATGCATGGTAAGCACACAATCCTCTAGCTCAGATGTGGTATAACCTGAACAACGTTGCATTTTCATGCCCTGCAAATAACAAAGGTATCACCGTAACCTTTTAGAGTCGAGCCTAGTATAGTAAAAGAATAGCCACTGGTAACAAATTTTGATCATTTTCTATCCAGTATCCCAATCTGACGAGCACAAAGAATCTCAAAATAAATAGAGCCAAGAAATGCTGCAAACGGAGATGTTTCTCACCCAAGGATGCTTTTCTGGTTCGAGTGTAAACTTTGCAATAAAAATGGCAGAGGCTGCCACCATTGATGGCAAAAACCTTAAGCAACTGTAATCTACCAAGCTTAGCTCCACAAGAAACCAGCTCAAAAATTCCAATGATGAACATGATGGCTGTGGCTGCATTCGACAGATTAATACATGTCAGCACAGAATTGGATACTGATGTAATGTACTTATACATCATAACAGACTGGAGAGTTAGAAAATGAAATTCAGCATACCATATTATCTTCTTGAACGGCTCTAATAAAGATTCTGCCAATTCAATATGTAAAAATTAGTATACAATAGTTATGATCACCCAAACATTAGTCAGAAACATCACTGCGCATATTGGCATACATACCTAAGAAACGTTTTTGATGTTGGAGCGCTAACTTCTGAGTCCAAATATTTGAGCAAGTCTCCCTCCATTTGAACCACCTACATGATGAACGTTTATTCAACTTTTTCTAGACATGTAATACAAACATTGCATCTTAATTCCGAAAGAACCATAAACCAACCTCGTCTTTTGTGTATGTATTGTCTGTTATGTAACAGAAATCTTCAGCATGTGGAGGGCTAATCTCTTCATTTTTCCTAAAAATACATACTTTTTTATTAACAAAACTAACCATAGCATAGTCAAAATAAAACAAGTAATTTATACAGGATTATGAGCATACGAGGCTATAAGCATGCTACAAACACCAAGAAGCTGAAGCTTGTTTCTGCTCAAACATCGATAAGATAGGAATCTATCAATGTATGAGACCGTGAGAAACAATGTATCCGACACAAGTCTATACTCCTCTGCCACCTCAACCAGCCAATCCACCAATATCTCTCGCATACTTATCGTCACGTCCTTCTGAACCTTTTCCATATAATCAGGCAACGGCCTTCTGTTTTCCTCGATCTATATCAAAAACTTTATGTTAGTATAGTATGCTTTACCAAACAGTTTCAAATTTTGACAAGTTTCATTTATATCAACGCCAAGATAAGTGAATTTAAACAATTTAATTTCTAAAAGAATCACAAGACCCTAAAAGTTACAAGAAACACAAAAATATACACTTAAAAGAAATCAAAATCCATAAAATCACTAGAAAAGACAAATGAAAAACCTTAAAGCATGACTACCCTTGAAAACTAAACACCACCATCTAACCCCAAAGCAAAAAACAAAACGTCGCTATGAACAGAATTGCGCACCAAACAACCAACCAATCGAAACAACTGAAAAAACTAAACACTTGGTGGCCTAAACTACCTTTAAAATACCACAACACTCGTTTAATCTAATTAGCTATTTTACGATTAACTTACAAACCCATTAAAATAACTTCCGAACAAGGAATGGGTTAGAATTGGTCACAAGGTAACCCAATAACTTGTACAGGAAAAACCTACCTCATCGGGTTACATATGTTTAACAATATGGGTAAATAAATTGGTTAAAACTAACATAACCTCCAATTATATGCTACTAATTTAAAACCAATATCAATATAGTCCGACACATAACAATACGGGCAAATTCACTTTTGGGGTTAGGCCACTTAACATCTGAGTCAAAACCTGTCTAGGGAAAACCTCATTCGTTTACATCCATTTAATAAGCGTAAATAAATTGGTCAAATACCTCTAACGAATGAAGATGCTGATACATAAGAGGCGCATACAACAACCTATTCTCCCAAACCCATCCAGACGAAACCGAAATATCTCTTTTCGCACACTCCTCATCGCCCGCCTCATTTGCATTCTCTTTAATAAAAGAATTACTTTTAAAGCTAGTGTGACCACAATTAGTCAGCTCACCCAACACAACTCGTTTCTTAGTCTGTTTTAAATTATGTTGATTAGGAAAAGACCGTTTTCGAGACGAACGGTTGACGATTTCGACACAGTTTTCGTCCGAATTCATTGTTAAAATATGGAAATGGAAGGAGGGTTTGGTGATTTGTGAGATGGGGATGTGTAGATATAGATGTGAGTGTATGTATAGGTGGAGAGAGGGAGAATGTGGGTTTGAAAATGAGAGATTGCCGCGCGAGGTTTGTTGTTTTTTTGACAGTTTGAGTTTTGAGTAATTGTTTTGCCCGCTTTTCACTTTTACGGGATTGTAGATTTCGGTTTTTCAAATTTTCTATATTGTTTTTCTTAGTTTAAACTTTTTGGGCAAAGGGATTAACATTAACGAACTTTTTTAAATATACTGATTTGGTACCTTAACTTTTTTTTTGTTTGATTTAGGGGGTGTTTGGGAGTGCGATGTGATACCGATTATCTGATAATTGCGGTTCCAAAACGCAAATAATCACTTCTGAGTGTTTGGCAACCAAAATCTGAAAATGAATTTTTTGCGTTTTGACACCTCCAAAACGTGGTTTTGTAAAAGTAGGTGGTCCCATGCTTTTTGAAAACGTGATTCTCAACAACTATAAAGATTACCAAATTAACCCTCAATCACTTGTTCTTCATCTACAACTGCTACTGGTACACATTTTTTAAAGCAAAAACTAACTCACTTCATATTGATATCATCTCCCCGGAAAGAAGAAAAAGCCGAAACAAAAATAAAACCTTACAAAAAAATTTGAGCAAAATCAACAATCATTTGAAGAGCAAAAGCTTCGAGTATGAAGAATATCAATTGAATGTTGATAAGATGGGTCGTGGATGAACAATAAGGTGGGTAAGGTTGGTGGGATATGAGTTGGGTGAGATGGGGATATGGAATTATGGATGAACAAATGGATGTAAATAAAGTAAGAAATATGAATTGTAAAGTTATACAGAGTAAATGGGTTTTCATACATACGAAGTATACTTGTTTGTTTTTTAAGCTTACTATAAAAAAATACATTATACATTCAATTCTGTAACGCTTAGTGTAAGTTAGCTCATATAACTTTGTAATATATTTATGTACTCTTTGGTCATTTTACATTTCAAGTTATCAATAATCTGATTTGCCAAACGCTTAAAAAAACTGATTATCTGATTATTGCGTTGTCATACAGAATAATCAAATCCAAACACCATATTCCATAATCACGTTTTGTAACAGCTGATTATTTGATTATCCGTTTTCAAAACGCATAATCTATTTAAAATAAGCAACCCAAAACACCCCTTAATGTATTGAACTTTCATGTTTTGTGTCGATTTGCACCATCTTTTACGGGCAACCGGATAAAAAGTTTTAAAACCGCCTATCTTCCTACGTGGCAATATTAAATAAGTAAAATGATAATACGTGGAAATAACACTACTTATACTACTCTTTTTTACCCCCAATTCATTTCCTAACCCTAATTCAATTTACCTACTCATTGTCACCAATACTTCTTCTAGCCCTAATTCATATGATTCAAACCTTAACCCTAATTAAACCTAAAAAATGCGTATATCTGTCAATTTCTATCACGATGGTTTATTCTCCCCATCACCTCTCATGTATAAAGAAGGAGATGTTTCTACAATTCGCGATATTGAGTTAGAAGGGATGACTCTTATTGCATTGATGAAGAAACTCAAAGGAACATCTCAATTCCCCATCAAAGGTATATACTTTCTTATCCTTGTAAAAAAACTTAGTAATGGTTGAACGGAGATTAGGGATGATTCTAACCTAGCTGAGTGTATTGGCCTAGCTTTTAAGAATGAAAAGATAATTGATATTTATTTGGAACATCATGGGTATGATTTAAGCCATTGGTTGCAAACTGAGGTTGAGGATGATGAGGTTTCAGATGTTGGTGAGATGGAAGACATAACTAGTTTTGGTGTTAGTGATTTTGTAGAAGAAGATGATGTAATTATACCAAATGGGACTGATAAGGATTTAAAACGTACGTTTTTAGGAGGTCATTTTAAGCCCCAAACTAATGTGTTTATGATCAAATATTGCCTAAAATTGTTCCTTTTTACTTTTTAGGTACTTTGGAAGCAAAAGCTATAAATCAAGCATATTTGTATGAAAAAGGATGAAAATGTGAATAAAACGACCAAGTCATGAAAAGTCTTGAAAAGAGCACCAGACGACATCACAACCTATAAGGTGACGTCTTCACTTGTAAATGAAGATACCAAAACAACCATATTTTACTATAGACGGCTTAGTGAAAAAGAGATGAAGTAACAAGTGACGACGTCACTTGTTAGAAGAGCTAGAATTTTATGTAAAAGTTATAACGTGACGGTCCAAAATAAACAAATAGGGACGGCGTTAGAGATTATGGACGGCGTCTGAAGTTACAAGCGACCCCGTCACAATGCTGAATTTGAAGAGACGAAACCCTAATGGCGGCGACTTGACGGTGTCACAGCTATAAAGTGACACCGCTGCAACTGTAAATCTATACATAGTTTTAGAATTTTCTGCATTAATTGTGAAACATTGGAGAGTAACTTTGGTGTATGATTTTTATCTGATTTTTACAGTAATTTTAGAGTTTTAACACCCTCTATCAATAAGAGATAAGTCTTTTAATCTCTTCTATCATTATGGTTGATTATGGTTACTTGTTTCTTTATCTTTAACATGTCTAGCTAATTAAACATAGTGTTTGCTTAGATGTAATGAAACCTAGTTGTTAACTATTGATTGTCGTCTCTTGTTTGAATGGTTGTTACACGTTAGGTTAGGAAAACTTGCTTCTTCCTTTAGTGTTGCGAGCTTGAACGTCCTAAAAAACGTATTTATGTCCTAGAGTGCACCAGTAGACTTTTCGTTGTGTTTATTGCGTGAATTGCGATTGTTGATAATAGGAGATTTGGGGGAGATAACTTAGGTTACTTGGTGATCCCGGTTTCATAGAGGATATCAATACATTCTTAGAGTTAGGTCATTAGTCACCTCCATACGAATAATGGAATACAACGCGCCAATTAAACAAGGATGTGACAATTCGACCAATCAATAGGAGATAACTAGGGAGTAATGAAATCTAAGTAAACACGCTTTTACTTATCATAAGAATCTCATTTATTTTACTTGTAATATTAGTTTTAATTAGTTTAAGTAATTGATAATCAAACCCCCGATCCAAACATCGAGATTTTAATTGCTTTCATATAAAATATAAAAATACAAAAAGAATCATCCCTCACCTAAGACCTATTTGTCATACATCTCGACCTTCCCAACACTATTCCCCTAGAGAACGATCAATCCCCCGAGTCTTACCTATACTACACTATAACGGTTAGGTACACTGCAATAGGAGGATTGTAAAAATTCTTCGAAGGGTTACATCCATCGCATCAAGTTTTTGGCACCGATGTCGGGGAATAGTTTAGGTTCATTTTCTATCTCGTTCAGGTCTATTCACTAGTTTCCTATCAAGTGAGGTTTTTATTTTTACGTTGTAGCTTTCTAGTAGTCTATCTTTTTCTTTGTTCCCTTTGTTCGTAAAACTTCTCATTTACCATAATGGTGAATGAGATGCCTTTTCACCAAGACCCACCAAACCAAGACCCACCAATTCTTAACCTACCACCACAAGACCCACCAATACCACCTCGAGCCCATACCCTAGGTGAGTACTCTATACCGAGCCATCAAGGCTATAGGAACACCATTGAGCTTCCACATCAAGCTTAAACTACGACCCTGAGATCCGACACCATCTGGTTGGTGCAAAACGGATGTGCATTCCATGGACTTCGTTCCGAAGATCCAAATCAACTTCTCAAGGACTTCCTTAAAATTGTCGATTCAATTGACCTTGATTTTGCTACTTGGGAGACAACGCGATTGCGTCTCTTCCAATTTTCTCTACGTGATCAAGCTAGCAATTGACTTAAGCATCTAGCCGCAGGATCTATCTCAAGTTGGGATAATCTTACTACCCGTTTCCTGGCTCAATTCTTCCCACCGGGAAAAACTACTAAACTTAGGAATGACATTTTGATGTTCCAACATCATCAAGGTGAAACTCTCTATGAAGCATGGACTCGATTCAAGGACTTACTCCATAAAGTCGCTTACCATGGCATTGATCTTTGGCTTTAAGTCCAAATTTACTATGATCATGTCAATCTCTCCACAAGGCAAACCATTGACCATGCGGCCGATGGTAAGCTTCGTGATCTAACTGTGGAAGAATCATGGGAAATAATAGAGGGCCTTGCCCTCTATGATAACGAATGTTGGAACGACCCCCGTGAGTTAAGCAAAACCGCCAAGGCAATATCCTTGCCTTCAAATGACTCACATACTTCCGATCGTAGGATTCTTGAAATTAAAGATTAAGTCAAATACCTAATGAGTTCTTACGAAGCTCCTAGACCTTCACGCCAAGTGAACAAAGTCACTTCCTCGTGTGAGTTATGTAGTGGTCCTTACGACACTCGTGATTGCACGAAACTCCCCTAACAAGCTTTTGCGGACTACGCATCCTCGCGTACCGATGAAGCGGGAGATAAGTGGTACACTTTCAAACATGAGAAAAACAACTTAGGTGATTTATACAACCCCTCTTGGAGAAATCACCCAAACCTTAGGTCTCAAACCCGTCTCAAAACAATTATTCAACTCCATCTAATCGTTTTCAACCAAACGGTTCGTCCTCGAACCGTCCTTTAACAACAATTCTTCCATTTCCAATAAATCTAAAATCTTGAAGGATTGGTGTCTAATTTTATATCATTTTAAGAAGCTCGATTGTCAAGGTTTGAAGCCGATTTCAAACAACAACAAACCGAGATGACAAACAAAACTGACAATTTGTTGAAGTTTTTCAACAATCACATGACAACTTCACCTAGTAAACCTTCGAAAAACATTGAAATCAAGGATCCATTCTCATCAAAACATGTTCACTTTGTCAATGCTATCACTCTAGTACCACCAAATGGGGATAATAAGACCCCTAAGGAAGAAATTAAGGGTGATCCTAATAATGAAGTAAACAAAGTAGAGGAACATTACTTCAATAAGTTTCCAATGGAAGAGGAACTAGCCTACCATAAGTACTTAATGCACAATCCTCACCCATCCTATGTAGGAAGATCCCCAATCATTGCACATGGAAATCCTTCAAATATAAACATACCATGCAATATATGACATGTGCACATATGTAAAGCTTACATTGATCTTAGGTATCCAATAAACGTTATGACTAGGACGCACTATAATTGGATAAGAAGAAAATTACTCCTACCTAGACAAGATCCCGATGAAATTTGGCGAAAAAGTAATTTTTGTTGGTAGAGTCAATGGATTACATGTAATAGTAGGAAACTTCACTTATATAACGAACTTCGTGGTCATTGAGGATATTAGTTCTATAATAGATCCTACCTTATCCCATGTAGTTCTTGGAAAGCTATTCGTGGAAACCTCCGGAATGACACACAACCCATCACTTGGGATAGTTAGATTTAAGGACGAAATAAACACCAAATACCATATAAGATTGAACAATTCTGATTGATGCCTAACTTAGAAAAGGAACTTAAAAAATGGGTACACTATAGGATTGATGAGGATAGGAAGAGAGATGTTGATTATGTGATGAGAAAGATATTCGGGTTTGAAAAGGAGTGTCTAGAATTAGGACCCGAATACAAAACTAAGATCGAAGATGGAGGGGATATAATGGATGGTAGTGAAGTAACGTAGGGAGCATGACTTTGAGTCTAGCTTCAAGACTCTTAAATAAAGAAAAGCGCTTCTTGAGAGGCAACCCATGTTTATTTGTTTGATTGTTTGTTTGATTTATTTGTGTGTCATACATGCCTCATCATTATTGTTTAATTTTCATGTTTCAAATATTATTGTGAGAATGCTTTATTTTGTTTTTAACCTCGTCTTAATCACATATAAAGGTATTTTGCAAAAAGATAAGTGTAGGAAAGATCACATATGTTTAATAGAACAAAACTGAACATGAAATTAACAATACATGGTGAGCATATATTTATGTGTTTGAGTCAAATGCTTGTATCGAGTCACAATGGTTATTTTGCAGTAATTTCTAGGTTCTTAAGAAGTATATTTTTCCAGAAATTTTCTGGAAAATAAAGTTTAAAATTCTATTAGGTCAATCCCGGCGGCGTCAGGATCTATAACCTGACGACGTCAGGCACTGTAGCAAACATTTTTCCAGATTTTCGTTTTTTGTGTCGAAACTGAATATCTAAAATAATTTCCATAATTTTTAATTTTCTAGAAACACCAAACATCTATTTTGCAAGCATTATATCTTACTCGCTTTCTAGTTTAGATTTATATTATATATAGTTTTACCGTCGATTTTACACGGGGTCTTTTGTACGTTTTCTTATAATTTACTGGTTATATTGGACAAGAAGTTGCAAATACACAAAGGAAGCAACATTTACGATTTACTTATTCTTCTTGGAGGAGGATGTAACCTTGATTCTACACCGATCATACCGAGCTATTCAGGGGAGTACTAGTATCTTTCTCTTTATTTACTCCCCATTATTATAACTTTGATACTTTCGGTGAACACTGGGGACAATGTTCAGTTTAAGTGTAGGGAGGGAAAAAAGGGATACCTTAGAAACTATTTGCTCACTTGATATTTGTCTTGTCCTTAGTAATAGTGTAATAAACTAAAAGAAGTACTTGTTAGGGTAATTTTAGCACCAAATTTTTAATTTTTTACGACACTTATGAGCAAAACTTTAGTCTTAATAAAGCGTCTCATGGATAGGAGTTATATGACTAGCACAAACACCTTTACCACTCAAATTTCACCCAAAAAATGTGAGGTTCACCCCGAGATCTTTAGGATAAAAACATTTATCTTTAATGCTTATGAGGGTACTGGTGGTATATAGATTATAGAACTTGTTTTTAAGATGCATTCCAAGATCGCTAGTGAAACTATGTAGGATTTTCTAAATGATAAGAGGTATTAGGATAACCATTGTTTTAAACATGTTTAAATAATTACATTGGCCACATCGGTTGAGTAATTACCCCAGACCTTTGATATTTACTCATAATAAGTACACGATACCCCTAGTTAACCCCTCAGAGCCTATCTTTTTTGCGGTTCTCGTGATGTTCCGGTTTCCGGAATATCAAACCCTTAGTTCAATTTTTTTTAGTGCATTATCGTATTATGTTAAACCCTTAGTTCAATTATCTAGTTGATTACATGATTGCTAAGCCGAGTCATATATGTGTAAATACAGAGTTGGGACGATTGGGACTCATGGGTTAAGTAGTATTTTATGGAGTAACAGGAAGGAATGTCAAATTTAAATTCCTTTATCTACGTAATTAATCAAGTGTTTTGGTCCTCACAATACGGGTCATTAGTTTAGTCTAATAAAAATTCAAGTGTAGGGATACTACTATAAATTCCTTTGCTATGATGTTATCTTTTGCGTATGAAAAAAAAAAAAATCAAAAAAATGAAAAAAAATAAGAAAAAAAAAATGAAAAAGAAAGAAAACTAAAAAAATAAGAAAAAATAAACATACGGGCTACCATCTCGTCTCTATCCTTTATCTTTTATAATTTATTTTTATTTAAGTCAAGTTATAAGTTAGTTTAGTTAGTCGATTATTGGCTTAGCAATGCCTCATTTTACATGTAATTAGCTTAAATTTTTGACTTGCCACCAGTAAATTCCCCCATATCCAACTAACCCGTGTTTTTTCATACCCTTACACCTAACATTACAATCCTTTAAAAGCCCTATTTTATAGTTTATCTTAGGTGGTTACGCCAAAGCGGTGGAGGTTTGATCTAGTCTCAAGCCTATGGTAATCTATGTTCTATGATAGGTAGAGAGTGTTATATTCCATTTCCATACATGTTATATTCATTATACCTGAGAGATGAGAGAATCCAAACACTATATGTGAGGTGCTAGTGTATAATTTTTGTGCTCGTTATGACTATTGTAGAGCTTGCATTTGCTGTAAACTATTTTAAACCAATGTTAAATGACCCCTAACTTATAAATTGATTAGATAAAAGTACGTTTGCTTGAGGATAAGAAAATCTCAAGTGTAGGGATATTTGATAAGGATTTAAAACGTACGTTTTTAGGAGGTCATTTAAGCCCTAAACTAATGTGTTTATGATCAACTATTGCCTAAAATTGTTCCTATTCACTTTTTAGGTACTTTGGAAGCAAAAGCTGGAAATCAAGCATATTTGTATGAAAAGGGATGAAAATGTTAAGAAAACGACCAAATCATGAAAAGTCTGGAAAAGAGCACCACACGGCATCACAACCTATAAGGTGATGCCGTCACTTGCAAAGGAAGATACCAAAACATCCCAGATTTTACTAGAGACGACCCAGTGAAAAAGTGATGAAGTGATAAGGATTTAAAACATACATTTTTATGGGGTCATTTAAGCCCTAAATCGATACATGTTATATCCTTTATTGCTTAAAATCGTTCCTTTTCACATTTTAGGTTTTTTGGAAGCAAATTGGTGGAATCAAGCACTTTTGGACGAAAAGGAGCGAAAATATGAAGAAAACGACAAAGTCAAGATTAAAAGGCTGATTTACATACTTGACGGTGTCCGAACCCATAGGGCGACACAGTCGTTCACAAGTTTTTCTAAAAAGTCTCAAGCGAGGGCTCAGGTCATATTTTGGTTTTACAACATGACGGCGTCACGCCTTATTCGAGAAGAGTAAGCCCTTTCTTTTTCACCAGAAGACCAAGACCCATTCCAAGATGACGTCCATAATAAAGCCAGAAGACATCACACTTCCTCACATGACACCATCCCAAAGATGACTTGTCCATAACGAAACCCTAATGACGACGACCAGACGGCGTCACCATCAAAAGGTGACGACATCGCAAGTGTAATTCAATATATAGACTTCGAATTTTCTGTATTTTGTGTGAAGTATTTTGGAGAGCAAACCCGAGTTCGTTCATAGTCCGACTTGGGCAGTATTTTAGGGTTCCAAACCCTTCTTTACACTAAAAGATGAATTTGTTTATCCAATCTATCATCATGTTTGTTCTATGTTCAATTGTTTATTTGTGTTCTTACTTATCTATCATGCGTAGCTAAATTAATCTAGTGTTTGCTTAGATCCAGTGAAACCTAGTTGTTGATTATTGTTAGGTTGTCTCTTGTTTTAATTGGTAGACGCTAGAGTAAGGAAAACTGGCTTCTTCTTTAATTGTTGTGAGCTTGAACGTCCTAAATAGCAAAAAGCTTGAGAGTGCACTTAAGCCATCGTTGTGTTTATTGCGTGAGTTGTAGCTTTAGGATAATAGAGTATTCAGGGGAGATACTATAGTACTTGGCGATCCCGGATAGTCTAGAGGAGAGTTACAATTCATAGAACTAGGGAATTAGTCACCCCCTATGACTAACATGGAATACAACACACCAATTAGAATGAGGATGTGACAATTCAACCAACCAATAAGAGATAACTAAGGAGTAAGAAAATCTAAGTAAACTCGTTTTTAATTATCATAAGAACTCACTCAATCAATCCATAGCTTTCTTTTCATTAGTTAATTAGTTTTTAATTTTATTTGTTAAGTAGTTTAAATTGGTAGAATTATGAGACCCCCACTCTTCAAACCTCGATATTTTTACTTGCTTTCTAAAAAATATAAAAAGATAAAAAGAATCGCCCTTAACCTCACCTTCTTGTCATACATCTCAACTAGCATCTTTATCCCCCTAGAGAACGATCAACCCCTTGGTCTTACCCATACTACACTGCAATGATTAGATACACTGCCTAGTGGGTTGTAAAGCTTGCTCGTTGAAAAGGAAGTCTTTCGACTCCGAATCATGCATCATGAAGTAACAAGTGACGCCTTCACTTGTTAGAAGAGTTGGAATTTTTTGTCAAATTATAACATGACGGTCCAAAATAAACAAAGAGGGACGGTGTCATAGATTTCTGAATGGCGTCTGAAGTTACAAAGCGACCCTATCACAATGCTGACTTGGAAGAGACGAAACCGTAATGGCGGCGAGTTGAATGCATCACAGCTATAAAGTGACGTCGTTGCAACTGTAAATCTATATATAGTTTTAGAATTTTATGCATTAAATGTTCAACATTGTAGAGTAACTTTGGTGTACGATTTTTATCCAGTTTCTAAAGTAATTTTAGGGTTTTAACACCCTCTATCAATACGAGATAAGTCTCTTAATCTATTCTATCATTATGTTTGATTCACGCTTGATTATGGTTACTTGTTTCTTTATCTTTAACATGTTTAGCTTTTAACATAGTGTTTGCTTAGATGTAATGAAACCCAGTTGTTAACTATTGATTGTCGTCTCTTGTTTGAATGGTTGTTACACGTTAGGTTAGGAAAACTTGCTTCTTCCTTTAGTATTGCGAGCTTGAACGTCCTAAACGTATTTATGTCCTAGAGTGCACTAGTAGACTTTTTGTTTTGTTTATTGCGTGAATTGCGATTATTGATAATAGGAGATTTGGGGGAGATAACTTAGGTTACTTGGCGATCTTGGTTTTTTAGAGGATATCAATACATTCATAGAGTTAGGGTATTAGGCACCTCCCTACGAATAATGAAATACAATGCGCCAATTAAACAAGGATCTGACAATTCGACTAATTAATAGGAGATAACTAGGGAGTAATGAAATCTCAGTAAACACATTTTTACCTATCATAAGAATCTCATTTATTTTACTTGCAATATTAGTTTTAATTATTAGATTTAGTTAGTTTAATTATTAGTTCAAGTATTTGATAATCAAACCCCCAATCCAAACACCGAGATTTTAATTGCTTTCATAAAAAATATAAAAAAAAAGGTGTAAATCAGAGAGGATAGCCAAAAGAGCCAAAGGATACAAGTTTGGACTAGATGGTGCAGGTTCTAGTGCTGATAAAGCCTAGGATGCTGATGATGTTCTTCTGAGAACCATGAATGGTGTATTTGAACTAATCAAATAGTATTTAGTTTGAAGTCTATCTATTCAAACATTTGAAGTTGTATGTGCACTAAACTATGTGTTGGTAGGAGTATCTGGTTTAAACTATATGTTGTTAGATGTTAAATCTTGGATAGTGTGACTTTATGTCCTCAAATTTTCAACGGAATTCAGTAAACAATCCAAGATTCATGTCAATTTATGTCTCATTGCATTATTAAAGTTTCATCTGACTTTATGTCTTTTTTGCATTATTAAGGGATGACTCATTTGTTTACTGCATTTTTTTCATTCGTTGGAAATCTTTCACCATATCTTGGAAACATGTCACCACCACCAAGAAGCTTAAATCCACCTCCACCACTACCCTATCTCTATCACCAAATGGGCCCTTAGATTATACTCATTCTACTTCATCATCATCTCCTATCATGGGATATCCCATTCTTTACAACTCTGTCAAAACCACATTATGAGTTGTGCTTGTTTCTATCACAACCTCAACCTCATTTCATCCTTTAGAGAAGAACTTCACTACATGTTTTCCCATGTTGAGTACCTTATCTCTCAACCTAATGTGCAACAAACTCCACTAGCTACCATGCCACCAACCCCTTCACTTTCTTCTCCACCACTTTCTTCTCCACCTTCTAACTAAGCATCCCTATATGTTTAGTCAAAATAATCAAGGATTATCTTTTGGGCCAAGCATGTTCTAGGAGCTTAGGTTGATCTATAAACAGCTTGTAGTGTTATGTTTTACTTCTTAGTTTGTAGTATGACTCCATCTATGTGTTATGGGATGTATCTGCTATGCATGTTTCTTGAATGTATGATTTCTTAATATGATTAATGAAATCTATCCTTTAATATTGTGATACTTGTCATGGTTGTTTTTATATTATATGACACTAACCAACTTTAAAATGACAAAAACTGAAATCACAACAATTTGTCCAAAACAACCTCCCTTCCCTTCCCTCCATATCTCCATTCCATCCATTTCCTTCCTCTTTCCTTCTTCCACTCCCTTCCTTCCTCTCTGCTCCTCCTTTCACTGCCACTGCTCTTTCCTCTCTCTCTCTCATATATATATTATATATATATATGCTTATGTACTCTCATATATATATATATATGTATGCTCTATATATATATATATATATGTATATGTGTCTATATGTATGTATGTATGTATATATATATGCATGTATTCTATGTATCCATATCCTATGCTCATATATATCATATATAACTACCATATGCTCATATATATATATGTCATATATATATATATATATATGTATATATATATATATATATATATGTATATATATATATATATATATATATATATATATATATATATATAATGCATATATTATGTATATATATATATATATAAGTGCAGTGATATATATATATACTATCAGCACTCTATAATATATGACATCATGATGCCAACACAATTGTTTTAGTGCCATGTCATCACATTAGTCCACCTAAGCTATTATTATTTTTTATTAAATTTAGTTTTTAATATTCATGTATTTTTTTTTTTTTAATTTTGTTTTATAAAAAGGAGAGGATTGAACTTGGATTACGAATAGTTTATAAACAACATGATTCACTAAGATCAACACAATTTTTTGATTATAACTTGGAAAACCAAATTTATAAATCTCTACAACCAATCATTGACTATTTTTATTAGTTTGAAAAAGAATGTATTTATCTACAAAATTATATTTCACATAT